>CM035802.1:26553833-26892653 GCA_020466265.1 Siphamia tubifer | reverse complement strand
CCCAAAGCCCACACCAGCTGTGCCATGAAGTGCTACTGTACAAGGAGGGAACCAGTCGAAACTGGACTGATAAAGATGACCTTCGCAAGAGACTCCTGAAAGTGTATATTCATTATTATTATCCCTCTCCCTTAGAAAAGACCTCTGTAACTAGGGCACACCCCTTTTTTTCGAATAAAATAGCGAGCAGAACAGCTGTGTGTTTGGGATTCTGTCAGAGAGAGAGATAGGCTGCAAACGCATCTGTCTGATTCCCACTCATATATGAATGTAAACAGAAACTTGTCTCACTTGACTCATTTTGTTCTTTCTCCTGTGTTTTTTTTTAATGTTAGGTTGAAAAGGCGAACCTATCAAGCAGATTTTTTTTTGGCTTAATTCAAGCAAAAATATCTATAATTTTTTAAACTTGTTTTTAGAAGGGCATTTTTTCTCCCAGCGATAGAAAAGCATTCAAAGCATAGATCCCGCCCCTCTCAGATCACCACCAAAATGTACTCATTTGTTCCTTGTGCCTGTGGCAACATTTCCTGACAACTTCATCAAAATCCAATCACCAAATTTTTTAAATCTATTTTTATCTTGCTAACAGATGGATAAACAAACCCTGATGAAAACAGAACATGTTATGAGGATGAAACTAACATTTCTGCATTCTTTGACTTCTGAGAAAGAGCACGAACAGAAGGGAGAATGTGGTTTTGCAGAATGGAACACTCAACAGACCTTAATGACTTAACAGTGGTTCTTATGCAATATTTCACAAATGTGTAATCTGTCCCAAAACTATTTGTTTGTGTCTGATGTAGCCATATTTTTTGAAACAAAGGAAGGACCCCCCCCCCCCCCAAAAAAAAAAAAAAAAAACAACTTCATGATGATACTTCAGATTATGATTGTGGAACACTGTATTCAAAGCTTAAACAAGTATTCAGAGAATGCCTAATTTCGCCCCTATTTTTTTTTGCCAATCTCAAATTTCTATGACAACCCGTTCTTGAATTAGAGTCAATGTGATTTTGACCTTTCTGCGAAATGTGACTTTGACCTTTACTCAAATGGATTATTGCATCTGATGTACATTAGCTATATGTATATGCCCATGTAATTTCATGGTGATATCTCTAGTATTCATTGAGTTAAAGCATGATATGTCTCTGCAGACACACACTCTCTCAACCAATGTTGGGCAAGATTTAAAAAAAAAAAAAAAAAAAAAAAAAAGAGGAAAAAATGTACCTGAGAGTGAAGGCTTCTGGGAGTGGAGAGCAGATGGCACACTGACAATCAAACGCTGACCCTCCACCGGTGAATGTGAAGAACTAGAAGGAGTTCAACAGCCACAAATAAATACAATCTACATGCATTTCATAAAAAGCTGGTGCAGAAAACACTACGAAAATAAAACCATCAGTGATCATCAACCTTTCCATACCTTACAGAGGAGACATATCTGCCAAGCACCAGCACCTCATAAGGCTTTTTATGCTCTGAGTCCAGGGGAAAAACAAACTGACCAGAGGTTGTGACCTGAGGGCAGACAAACATTAAAAAAACACTGGTGTTAACAAGTATTTAGAGATTGCCTAATCTCACCCCTATTTTGTGCCAAGCTTTTGATTTAGCAGAATAAGTGTGTTTTGTTACAACTCATCAAGTTTGGGAGTTATTGTGAATACACTCATTTTTTAACAAAGGTGAGTTATTGTGAAGGTGTTTAATAAAGTTTGAATGACTGAGTTATCGGACTGTTTTGTTTCACTTAATGCACCTGATAGTCCAGTGTGCTTTATATCATTATATATAAACCATTCATTGACAGTACGGATTATAATCCAGTGGGCCCTATAGTGTGGAAAATACAGTACCCAAAATGCAAATTGACAACTTTAACAATCAAAGATGTTGTTGCTTATCAAAAGGCGATGATGAAGACACAGCTGTCAACATCTTAACTATATAGAAGACCCTAACCTAAAAAAAATATGAATGAATGTCTTAACAAAAATAAGTACAGTTTTAATAATATCTGTAAATTGTAATGCACATGTATAAACTATAAACAGAGACCAAATATAATTGAAATTGCACTTATTTTAAATTTTTTCAGGGTGTTCATCTTAACCACATTAACATTTTCATAATATAATTTGACTTTTTTTTAACTCTTATTTTATTGGTCTGGCCCACTTGAGACAATATTGGGCTGAATGTGGAAAGAAAAAGAGTGTGATGCCCCTGCTTTAAAATAAATGGAATGACATTAAACATTTCTACCATTGAAAACTTTGGAAATCATAAGTTACAATACCTTAACCCAGAACCACTGGGCCACAACCTCGACCCCCCAATGTGGATACAGCTCATCACGGACAAAACGTAGGTGGCTCGGCCGGTTTGTTACCCAGGTAACTACGAGACAGTTGGAGGACGCCAACAGGGGAACGGGGAGGAGCTTCAGCTGGGACGAGGGCAAAAAACTGTATCTGAAATGATAAAAGTAAGCAAGGTTTATTTGTACAGCACAATTCACAGTGTTTTACAAAAATAGAAAAAGAGGCAGGTTTAACAGTTAAAACACAATTAATAAAACATAACATAGAACCATTTTAGTTCTATTTACAGCTGAACAGATGTTTTTAACCTGGACTAAAATACTGTCAGAGTAAAGACCTGTCTGACATCATACATTTCCTTGGATAGCGTTGTTTTTTTTTTCAGTTTTTTCCTGGTTAAATTTGTATTATTTCATTCATAGCAAAAAAAAAAATGCAGTTTTACTTTTTACTTTATTACCATTAAGACGTTGAACTTTTACTTCGGTACAGGAGTTGAATTAGTATTTCTAATTTTACCAGAGTATTTTTTGAAACAAGTAGTTGTACTATTTAAGTAGAGAATGTGAGTACTTTGACCACCTCTGGTATGTTGTATAGATGAGAGATGGAGGAGGTGCATTTAATACAATTTGTTCTTCCCACTCCTTTTTACCAATACTTAATGAATTTATTTAGGTATTAAAAGTGTACATGGTAATTTCTATACTGTCTTGATAATTTATTAATGTATTTTCTCTACTATTAGATATTTGTAAACATAAAAGTTTTGGGGTTTTTTCTTCTTGCAGCAAAAAAGAAAAAAATAATCTTTCATGTAATTTTCATCTTGTTTGTCATTATTAAAATAATTTTACATCACTTATTCTGTCATATCATTTGAATCTTTCATCTTTCGCTGCATTTTTGTCTGATCTCTTACATAAATTCTCATTTCACATTGTTATTTCTGTTGTGTATCATGTAAATTTCCTTCCATGATAATAAAGACTTCTTGTATTATGTTTTGGTCTTGATATAAATGTTCAGTTACCTGCGACTCCTTTTAACAGACTTGTTTTCCCACGGTGGATCCAGAACTATTAAGTCAAACTTCTTTCCATCTGGGGAAAAATAGACATATTTGGTAAACACTGTCAAGCCTGAAAACAATTAGTATACACTCATAGAATTTCAGTTTAAAATAAATATCCAAATGGCTCATAATACAGTCATTTACTGTGGTATATTCATGGATGTTTGTCATGTTTATGCCACAAAGGCTTTTTACAGATCAAGTCTTCAAAATAAGGAACCACAAACGTGCAGAAGCCATGTATCATTTGTTTTTCAAAATAAAACAAAAAATGAGACAACGAAAAAAAACGACTTGTTTCTTCTTTATTTGTTTCCAAAACCAAAATGAAAAAACGGAAACGATGTGGATTTTCAGTTTTCCTTTTTGTGTTTAAATGAATGGGGGGGGGTTTGCTAATGGCCATTTTTCTAAATCTATTGCCTAAAAATGAGTTTTATATCTTACTGAATCATTACCCTTTCAGTGATTATGTCTTATTTTACACGTGAGGAGATTTTTTTTTTTTTACCAGAAATGAGAAAAATACACTTGATAAAATGTGGATTTTTGCAGGGTAGTCTTTTATAAGAGTTTTGTTAAATTGATTTCAGATGAGAAACATCTGACGCTTTAGTGACTTTCGATATGACACAGCGTACTCACACCGGACAAGAGGTTGTATTCGGGTGAAATCAGAAAGCAGGAATGCCGTCTGTGGTGGTATGACATATTCCTCCCCCATGAGTGTGACCACAGTGGCCATGTCCCACCTGTTCTCTGTCACCCGTGAGAACAGGTCAAGATGTGACGTAGACTCAACATCAAGCGTCTGAGCACAGGCCTCCTCCCCCTCCTCCTCCCCCTCCTCGTCCACCACAGGAAGCGCTTTAGCCATTTCACACAGAGCACTGAGTCGACACTCCTGGGATGGAATTGCTCCAAGTACTGCCTCCTCTGCTGGACCCAAAAACTGAAGGGATCTGGCAGAGTCCACCAATGACTTGGTTCCATCCATAATGAAATCCTGGACCTGCATCATTAGAGATAAAAACACATCAGAGGGTGTATTTAACCTGTGTGTTTTAATCCAAGCTGAGCATCATAGGACTCAATGAAACGTACTGTTAGGTTTAAATTGTTAAAAAAAAAAAACACAAACAAATGACACGACAGAGTGTTGTCTTGGCAAAAAATATATTTTCCTAAGATTAAATATATCTTTTATAACCGAGTGTCCAGTGAGATGTTTACAGTATAACTCTAAAGTCCTCTTATTGTCTTTGGATGAATAACTTTATCATTTAAACTGCAGTTTGAAGCATAAGTTAAAGTCAGGCTTTTAGTTCCTCATGCATTTATGAAACTGAGTCGACAAAGACTCTGTTTGAGGAGGAGAAAGTATCGTGTGTCTGTATCAAACTCACACCACAACACTTGTCAACTGTGCCCAACGTGACCTGCTCTTTTATTGACACAAAAAAGAATGACAGGAATCCAATCAAAACAATACAAAAGACAATCAAGAAGAGTAATTATGACTTATCCAAAACATAGCTGTTAAATTAACATGTGCACCACTATAAAACTAAACTAAACAATACAGATAACATTTGGTGGGACAGTCATCTTGTACAGTTTCTTGTTGTTCTTCTAACATAGATCACCATTTATTACCCCAGGGTCTCTTTGAGAAACATTTTATCTGATCATTTCTGGTAAGTTGAAGACAAACCCCCAGAGGCATCCTAGACAGTAATTTAAGATATTCAAGCGTCTTTGAGTGTCCAAAAAAGCGCTATATAAGTTTGAGTTATTATTATTAGATGCTGAGAAACAAACTGAGTAAAACATAATAAGAAACCCTTAAAACTAACACTTTAACAGAACTTAACCTAATTTTTCCAACACAGTGTCTTTCTCGCAAGGCAGAGAACAAACCACTTACACTGTCCACCTTACTCTGAATTTGTCTCTGTCTGCAAACCTCTTTTTATTAATCTCACCAAACATTGGTTGGGAGGAATTATTGTGTGTGTGTGTGTGTGTGTGTCTGCAGAGACATATCATACTTCACATTCACCAGTGGAGGGTCAGCGTTTGATTGTCAGTGTGCCATCTGCTCTCTACTCCCAGAAGCCTTCACTCTCAGGTACATTTTTGCCTCTTTTTTTTATTTATTTTTTTTTTATTAAATCTTGCCCAACATTGGTTGAGAGACTTTATTGTAATGTGTGTGTGTCTGCAGAGACATATCATGCTTTAACTCAATGAATACTTGAGATATCACCATGAAATTACATGGGCATATACATATAGTTAATGTGCATCAGATGCAATGTTCCATTTGAGTGAAGGTCAAAGGTCAAAGGTCAAAGGTCGCATTTAGCAGAAAGGTCCAAATCACATTCATTCATTATCTGAACCCGCTTTATCCTCACTAGGGTCGCGGGGGTCACTGGGGGCCTAATCCAGCTACAATGGGCGAAGGCGGGGTACACCCTGTATGAGACGCCAGTTCATCGCAGGGCTGAACATACATAGACAAACAATCACTTCCACGTTCACACCTATGGCCAATTTTAGATTAACCAATTAACCTATCAGTGCATGTCTTTGGATGGTGGGAGGAAACCGGAGTGCCCGGTGAAAACCCACGCAGACACGGGGGGGGACTCCTCTTGCAGATCCATCACTTTGACAGTTTCCTCACTGGCCTAACTCCAAATATACAAGTTCCTGTTGTGGTTACCTGAAAATGAAACACTTAGCAAAAAAGGCAGCAACACACACAATTCACATTAGAATAATAAAACTATTTACATGTTACTTCAACACATACCTTCTCGTGAAAAACCTTGGCATCAATCTCCCCCTGGTTTAGATCACTGCGCTTTCGTTTTCTTTTCTGAAAGAGGAGTTGAACTGGTTTATCATTTGAACATTATTATAGATATTGTATCAAAGGTTTATATACCATTTTACTTTAATAAACTGGCAAGTTTGATTGTCATATTAAAACATATTCCAAAATTAATGCGATTACAATTTCTGCTTCTGACACATAAAACTATATATTCCTGTTGTGTAATTGTTTTTCTTAATTGCAGCTCAATATGAGTAGGTCATAACACAGAAAGAAAAAATAATCACTATCAAGACTGCTGAGGCCTCATTTATCTTCAAATGAATAAAATTTTTTCTCAAAACAAGGACATTGTCATCAATCATCTGAATTAAAAAGTCCATCATCTTTGCAAAGCGTGTAACCAGAGTGGAATGTACAATTCAAACTACAACTGTTTAAATGCTTGAAAACCTTATTTCAAGAAATCTTGCCAAGATAGTTTTTGCTTGTCCAATACTTGCTCAATTCAAGCAAAATAAATAAATAAAAATTTGCCAAAGAAATAAGATTAGCAAAATCTATTATCTAAAAAACAATTCTTTATATCACACTGAAAAGTTACTTTTTAGATGACTGTGTTTTATTAATCTAACCCAACATTGGTTGGGATAGATTATTGTAATCAGTGTGTGTCTGTGTCCATACATAACTACTATAATTCAATTAATACTTGTGATATCACTATGAATTTACATGGGCATACACATACAGCAAATGTGCATCAGATGCAATGATCCATTTGAGTAAAGAGTCAAAGTCACAATTAACTAAAAGGTCAAAATCACATAATCATTTAAAACTCAAGAATTGAGGGTCACATAACTTTCAGATTGGTACCAAACGATGCAGAATAAAGATTTCTACAATTCTCATAGTTGGTGTTATCACCTACGACTAATACTTTTTGAGATCCCTGAAGGTCAAAGGTGACATGTCACAAAATTAACTTCTTCCCTGTGGTGAGAAGACAGCCTGTCCACACCAGGAGGTGAGGAGGTGGACACAGGAGGGTGCTAATGCACTTCAGAATAAGGACTGGGATGTGTTTTGTGATCTGCTTGAAGAGGATAGTGACCGTTTTCATTCACTAACTTTGAGTGCTGTAAACATATATCAGATAAATATTTATTTTAAATTGTTTTGCATAAATCTGTTAATCAACCTCAGCCCTGATCAAAACTACCAATAATTATTTTTAAATTAAAAAATATTAACTCATTACAAGCCAATTTAGAAAATAAAGGTAGTGATATGGGAAAAATACACATAAAATGACCCATTTTCAATATAAAATGTGATCGGGCAGTATAAAAAAAACCCAAAAACATTTTTTTTAATTTCATTATTACTATTAACATTTTTGTCACTGTCTTTGGTATAACAGTACTGGGATACTTTGCCAGTGTTGGCTATAGTTAAAGAAAGGGACCTGAATACTGAGTAGCCTATTTAGCATCTATGTTGTAGAAGATGACAGTGTTTCCATTGTATGGAGCGTCTGAATGTCCAAATGAGTTCTTTCTGACGAACATGCAAGGATGACAAACTGTATTTTACACCAATTATGTGTTGACAGGACTAGTAGATCAACAGGCATTAAACAGTCTATATCAGTAAACTTTTCTGGTTCCCAGTGGATGGGTTAACGCCACCACTCAAAAATTCTATCCATTTAACACGTTTTTAAACGCTTTTATTTTGAACGATCCAGTCTAACCATTCATTCTTTCTGTTGCATTAAGCTGAAAGTGATTTTCTCAACTAAGGATCAATAAAGTGCATCTGTATTTACCTTGGTTGGTTTGGAGGACACATCAGATTTCTGCAACATATAAGTGTCTCTTGTATTGGCATCAGTACTAGGATTTATACTAAAATGACTCTTTAGGATCTGGAAACATTGACTTTTGAAACAGCATTTGACCTCCACATGGTCTTCTTCATTCCATCGGATGCATCGTAAATAGCTCTGATCAATGAGTGCACGCGCATCGACGACCCACCCGTGCGCATTCTGAACCACCACGGACATGGTGATAATGCAAATTGGAATAAAAAAAAGATGTTACGTAACGCCACAGATTGTCCACCTTTCCTACCGAACTGTACAAGACTTGGCGTGAAAGAATATTCGAAGTACGGCACAAAATTCAGCTCGGGTATGTTTTCCAGGAAATGGGCGGGACATGTTTCCACATTGACTTCCGGTCGATCATATTTCACGCCATGTATTTGTTTTCTGTTAGGGAATTGTTGAGACATGTCCATTAAACGGGATTTCGGTTAAGTGCTTCGCTTGTCGAGTTTACGTGTTATATGTTCAGGCGGAAAAAAAAGTTGTCGGCGGTTGGTTAGTAAGTATTCGGTGTAAATTGTGAAAATGTTGCCTTGGAGTTCATCGCGGCCATCCTCAGTCCAACCTAAAAGACATGTCTGCGTCTATGACTGTCGGTCTGAGGGCGAGAAAACTACCAAGAAGTGGCTGGAGATTGAGGGAATGAAATATGAAGACTTTCTTCGCGGTCTGGCCAAGGTAATGTCAATAAATATGTCTTATGGCTTTTCTTCAGTTAACTTGTGTTCAGTGCGCATGTCTGCAGATACACGCAGAAAGTGTGTCCCGACATGTGTAGCTAATAACTAGCACACTTGATTTAAAAATGAGTTGAAGTTTATGTTTATACAAAAGTGTTATTCATACAGAACATAAGATAGGGACCTGGTCAAGCGAATAATGGAGTGACAAGGCACTGCAGCAACACTAATAATCCCTTATCTGTTTTAAAGTTACATTTAGCAGCAACCATAACAGCTCAAATCGTAGGTCTTAACAAGTACTTCAATATACCATTAAGGAATAATCACCAAATATTTGATAAAAAGATTAATTTATCATCATTGACAAAGTAAAGGAGTGACAGAAAAATATACATTCAAGGTTTGGAAAATGCCAAAAAAAAGTGCTGTTTCTCAAGGAAAGGGCAAATATTTAGTATACCGCTTTTTGTTAATATACGAGTGTAAAAATAATAATCTTTATCATTTTATTTTAATTTTAAAAGCCATTAATTTATGGGAATGAGTGACAATTTAAAAAAAAAATAAGAGTGGGGTGTTCACTGTGATGGATAATACCAATAATAATAATAAAATAAAAAAAAAAGTATTCCGATAATGCCTAATCTCGCCCATTTTTTGTGCCAATCTCAAATTTATAATCTCAAGTTTATAATATTTATAGAATCTGACCTTTGACCTTTACTCAAATAGATCATTGCATCTGATGCACATTAGCTATATGTATATATCCATGTAACTTCATGGTGATATCTCAAATATTCACCGTCTGTCTCTGTGGACACACACATACACATACACACGGTGATTACAGTAATCCCTCCCAAGCAATGTTGGGCAAGATGAATAATAATAATAATAGATATTATTATTAATAATAACAGTAATAATCAAAGATTTTAACAAACCGTTCAAATATCACTTTTTGGGCACATGTTTTGTTACTATATTTAATACACACATTTCTGATGTTTTTTGTAATCATAAATAATATTCAAAATTAGATTAGAAGTAGACAAGCAAATATTTTGAACATATTTATCTACATATTGCTATTTATATAAATATTTATATAAATAATGCATTTCAATTATGTATTATTTACAAATATATATCACCCTGCATGTCACCTTGCACAAATACATCTGATTCAAAGCAGTGGGTCTTTATCAGGCTTCAGCAGAGCTTGACAACGAGCTGATCATTTGAGTCAGGTGTGTTGGAGCAGGGTTACATCTAAAACATGCAGGACAGTGTGGCTCGAGGTCTAGAGTTGAAAACCTCTGCTCTACAGTGTGGTGCAGGAGGAAGTGGGGTGAGTTTTCAATGATGGATGTCAACTGTTCACATTTTCTTTTTGACTACCTCCTTGATGGAGTTCAGCAGAAAGTTTAGGATAGAGCTGGGTCTCTTTTTCAATTTATTAAATTCAAGGATTCAAGGATTCAAGGATGCTTTATTGTCATTTCAGCATGTGAACATGGAGAAACGAAATTAAAAACCCCTGGTCCCAGTTCAAGCCCAATAGGTACAAGAAAGACGAAGGGCAAAGAGCAGCTAGATAAATACAAAAGAGTAGCTAGATAAGTACTAAATACAAAAATAGCAGCAAAATAAGTACTAGAAAGAGGAAATAGAAATAAAATAAGATAAGGTGCGTGCAGAATATTCAAGTAACGGAACTGTGCAAAATAGTAGGTGCAGACTGAGTTGAGGTAGGTGGTAAGTAAAGTGGCTGGCAATAAAGTGGCTAGTGCGTACAGGGACAGCTGCATGTGTGCATGTATGCAGTGTCCCGAGAGCTTGTAGATAATTGTCTGTTGAGATTGTGAGGGGAGGAGTTAACTGCCGCAGGGGCTACAGAGGTCCCCCAGAGTTCAGCAGTCTCACAGCCTCTGGGTAGAAGCTGTTCCTCAGTCTGGAGGTCCTGCTTTTGATGGTCCGTAGTCTCCTGCCTGAGGGGAGCGGGACAAACAGTCCATGTGCGGGATGGGTGGGGTCCTTCATGATGCAGGAGGCCCGCCTCCTGCATCTGGTGATGTAGATGTCCAAAGTGGTGGGTAGACTGTGCCCTACAGTCCTCTGTGCAGCCTTCACCACTCTCTGCAGAGACTTCTTCTCTGCTGCCGAGCAGCTGCCGTGCCACACAGTGATGCAGGAGCACAGGATGCTCTCCACCACGCATCGGTAGAAGGAGGTCAGAATAGAGCTCCCCAGTCCGGCGCGCCTCAGCTTCCTGAGGAAGAAGAGGCGCTGATGTGCCTTCCTAATCAGACAGGACGTGTTGGTCTTCCAGGTGAGGTCGTCGGAGATGTGGGTGCCGAGGTACCTGAAGCTGGAGACCACTTCCACCGCTGTCCCTCCGATGTGCAGAGGGGGAGGGGGGTGTCTGCCCCTTCTGAAGTCCACGATCATCTCCTTGGTCTTTTTCACGTTGATGCAGAGATTGTTGTCTCTGCACCAGCCCTCCAGGTGTTCCACCTCCTGCCTGTAGCTTGACTCGTCGTTGTTGGTAATTCGTCCAACCACAGCCGTGTCATCCGCAAACTTCACAATCAGACAACTCGGATGTCTCGCTGAGCAGTCGTGTGTGAGCAGGGTGAACAGGAGAGGGCTCAACACACAGCCCTGGGGGGAGCCGGTGCTGAGCGTGATGGAGGAGGAGGAGATGCCATGGATCCATATTCCTGTCTGTCCATACTGCTGCTCCCCACTGAGCTGTTTCTACAGTGGTCTTCAACCCTGGTCTTCAGGGCCCACTATCCTACATGTTTTAGATGTAACCCTGCTCCAACACACCTGATTCAAATGATCACCTTGTCATCAAGTTCTGCTGCAGCCTGATAACTGCCTACTGCTTTCAATTATGTGTGTGGCCTTAGAAATAAACCTTAAATCCTTTTATCTGTGAATCTTGCTACAAACTTCCTCAAACAGCCTTTTACGTCCTGAAGGAAATATATATATATATATATATATATATATATATATATATATATATATATATATATTATGGTAGAGATGCTCTCACAGCTCAAACTATGTGTGTTAAGTGTATCAAGGACTGTGATTCCATCTGTGGATAAGAAAGATAAGTAAATGTGAATGTTCTGTTCTTGTGATTATACTAGAAGACGACATCAAGCCCTGATGTCAGATGACATCAAGGAATTGGTTAGAGCAGGTTTCGTGTGGGTAATGGGTATCTGAAAATGGACTATAAAAAACACATGTCAAAATAAACTGAGCCATTTCCTACTCAACTTCTGGTGGTGACATCCTTGATCCATCATTAATGTCTGCATTTGCTGTTTCTATCTGGTCCCAGCCCATAAACCACCCTCTCTAACACCATGCCAGCTTTTTAGAACCTCTTTCCCTTGGTTCCAGTGCACATTATCTCTCCTACAAGACAGTGTAAGCATGACTGATATCTGGCCGCGCTTACCAAGTGACCCTCTATAAACCTGTTTTCCTACTCACTCCAGTGTTATGTTATTAAAAAAAAAAAATTACCATCGGATCCAACTTTTGGTTTCACCCAGCTGCATTGCCTCCGAGATGGATCAGAATTCGGCTGCTGACCTGGGTCACCATCCCCCCTTCCGTCTCCCAAGCAATCAGGCTTGAGCTTTTCTGAGTAATAGTACACTGGATTTTATTCTTTAAACAGCCAGTTTGGCTCTTTTTTTAGCTTCTCCGCCAATCATACCTGCCTGATTAAGCTCCTTTGTTGTTTTAACCCATTTTAGCACTATGGAGTATGTTTCCCTGTAATTAACCCTGCCAAAGTAAGTTTCTCCCTGTTTTACATTCTTCTTAGCCCTGTGGAATAGATCCTTCCCTGCTTTCCTCTGACTTAACTCTTTTTTTCTTTTTTTTTTTTTTTTTAAAAAACGACATCTTGCACCTGCCAAAGTAGGTTCTTGTTTTATCATAGTTTTATTCCGCCAATTTTGATTTAGTGTATACTGTGACAAGATGATCTATGGCTCCCTCTACTACTTAAACTGGTGTGTTGGAAAAATTAGGTTATGTTAAAGTCTTAAGGGTTTCTTATTGTGTTTTACTTAGTTGTGAGAACGTTGTTGACTCAATTTCTTAAATGTTTGAGGAACTAAAGACCTGACTTTAACTTGTATTTAAACTGCAGTTTAAATGATAAAGATATTCATCCAAAGACAATAAGAGGACTTTAGAGTTATAGTGTAAACGTCTCACTGCATCATCGGTTATAAATTATATTTACTCTTAAAAAATATATATATTTTTTGCCGAGACCCTGGATATAACCCTCCTTTGATGTGCTTCACCATATGTTTTGTTTTCCTGCACTGTATAATTTTGTCAATTAATAAAACCTCTACACCGGTATCCTGCATGTTTGATATATCCTTCTTCTAACACACCTGATCCAAATGATATGCCTATAATCGGGTCTTACAGAAACCTGATCATGACTGTCAGGTGTACCGGAAGAAAGAAATGCCTAAAGCATGCAGGCTACTACATCTGGAGGACCAGGGTTGGGCACCAGTGGCTTAAAGTAATTGTGCATGTACTTTGGGAGGTAATGGACATCTGCATGAACTGGTTTTAATGCGAAGTGATTTAAATGAACTGGTTTTAATTAATTAAACAATTAGAGATGTATGTCCTCAAGCAGTAACTGATTAATCACATTACATTACAATTTGTGCGATTTTTCTAAAACATTCTCCATCCTGTTGTAGCATGTCTGTTTTCCTGAATGGATTAATATTTTCCCAGAAAAATATTAAATAATTGATATATAGAATTTTTGCACACATTTTTCATGTCTTTTTTTTTTTTTTTTGTCTTTCTTTACAGATGTTTCCTGATTGTTCGCAAAAAGCCTTTGTTTTGGCCACAACTGACAGGATCATCCTGGATTCTGACAATTTTAGTGAGTGAATCAGTTAAAAAATTGTAGATGAGAAAATACAGTTTAATAAATGTAAATGCTGTCTTCTGAAATCTTATGTTAGCTTCTGTCAGGTTTAATCTGTAAGAAAAAACAGGAAAGAATATGCTCTAGGATAAAATAGTGAGGAGAGCAGAGCAGAATTCAGTTACATTGTTCTACTTTGAGTCTGTCACTGCCTGCACAACCTCTTTTATTCAGGGAAAAGGGGGGGGGGGGCTAAATTGACATTGTTCTAAGTCAGAGATTTACATTCATGATTGGTGGGTCGTCTTCATCTTTGGCTCCTGTCTCTTCATCACTTGCAAATTCATCGTTGGCTCTAACAGTCTTATCAATCGTTAACTGCAGACATTTCTAATACAAAAACGATAATATTATTCCAAATTATCTTTAACATTTCACTCCTGTTTATCGTTCTAATCACTTGGTTTCTCAAACGCTAGATTAATGTCTTCTTTCAATTTTCTGTTTCCCAATCATATTTACAGACATCACAGAACATATTCTCTAAAGACAAATGAATCCTGTAGTTGTTTTGAATAATTGTTATACTCTTGACGAGGATCAATTTCTCGTCGTGGATTCTCACTAAGTTGTTTTGCCTATGCTCTCAATTAAACTGATGTGAAGTAACTCTAAGTTGAAATAATGCTCTGGTGGCACAAAATAGCCAATGAGACAGTCTTCAGGTCTGACATGTGTTTATTCATGGAGCACAATTAAACACAAGGAGAGGACATCTCGAGACGCTCTGACTATGCTTGTGGTTCACCCCAGCTTTATACTATCCGGGCTTGGGGATTTCCACGCCCCAAGCCCATCCCTTTTTATGTTCTTTATAAGATGTATTTTCCTCCGGTATGTTAAATTATTCCTAATGGTGGCTTGGAGTTAAATTATGTCTTTTTTTATATAAGGAGGAACTTGTCCCTCTTGCACCTGGAATTACACCCACCTGATGTCATTATAGGCGGAACACTGCCCTCTGCAACTGCGAATTAGGAGGCTATTTTTACCTGTTAGACGACCTCAGGCCCTCACACAGTCGTGAATTAACCCTCGGCTCTTGACCACATAGTCTATTACTCATTTGTTTATTTAATTAAGGTCACAGGATCCCGGGCTGACCAGATGATGTATGGAATTCTGACCTCTCAGAATTGCACTTTTTATCATTTATCACCAATTCATCTGTTATATTACTGTCAATCATTCATTCCTCATCATTTATTACCAAGCCACCTGTTTTACATTACTGTCAATTACTCATTCCTCCAGCAGACTGCTTCTTACAATTTACATTCACTAATCCATACACTACACTCTCTATAGGAACGTATCAGACAGTCTTAAAAACTTGCTTCATTTTCACTCTGCAGGTCGTGGTAGTAATCATTTTCACTTTGGATTCCTGTTTGTAAAACAAACTGGTAGTTTAGCAAATCACATGACTCAATCATTTTTAAACTGGGATATATAACTATTATATTATTGAATAATATCAACAATTATACAGAGGAAAAACATATCATTGTTGATAACAACATCAATATCTCATTTAATCAAATTTTTATGTAACCTGTAATGGAATTATATTGTGTCTTAACATTGAATTACTTTCTTTATTCTTTGTATCATTACTTTGTCTTTGTAAATCACATCTGCGCTTAACCCAGGACATGTTTAAGCTGTAACCAGTAGGGGGTCTAGTCATCGCACCTACCCAGACTCTGTGTCTCCTTCGTTGCGAGTTGGAGGTCTAGTCATCACACCTACCCAGACTCTGTGTCTCCTTCGTTGCGAGTTGGAGGTCTGGTTATGACACCTACCCAAATCCTTGTGTTTCCTGTGATTGGCCAGTCTCTCTTTGTTGGGTAGAGTTCTCTCCACACACATGCTGCCATGTGTGTGTTCTGTTTTGAACAAAACTCATTACAATTATTTTTCTAAATATTAATCTGATTCCAGCTTCGGTCTTAATTAAACTGAAATAATTCCACAACAAACCCAATGTCAATCAACTCCAGAAACCCCAGTTCACCATGAGCATCATTTGCTTTGTTTAAATAATCTCTTAATTATTGCAATTTTTTAATTGACGCTCGTCATGTCAGAAGACACACAAAGTACATATGTGCAACAGTGTACACTCCGTCTCTCTCACAATGTCAAACCTAGTGCCATTCGACTGTATGAACAATATCATCAGAGCTTTTCCTCTGGTCACGGGGCTGTTGGTTTTTCTAGATCAACTGATGGCCCATCTACATAATAGGCCAATGCGATGAGCCCACAAAAACACATTTGACTTGCAAAGGGCAGGCATATGGAGTGACAGGCAATGAGTTTCACTCCTGTATTTAGGAAAATATATGTACTAGTGTCTCTGACACGCACACTTATCCCAAATTAGATGGAAATTCCACAATGCTTTCATTGTGAGGGGTACTGGTATCAAAAATACTACTATGACATTTACTTTTACCATCCTAAGAACTGGAGAGGATGTAATAGTTCTTATAAGATTTGTATATTTACCCATTCTATTGACAATTTTCCAAACTGCATCATACATTATCCACTATCTTACATTTGTCCATATGACCCCACCGTTGGCTCTAACAGTCATATCAATCATTAACTGCAGACATTTCTAATACACATTAGTGTCTTGTGAATAAGCTAGCGGTAGACATTCCCAATAAATATTAGAACTATAATATTATTACATATTATCTTTAACAGCTTCCATATATTATTCATGAAGTGTATTTAAAATCATCCCCATTAGCTGCCACTAAGATGACAAAGTAATTTTCCTGGGGGTGATGTAAATGTTTCTCCTTTTTTCTTTCAAGTGGACGTTGAGGATGGCAGCTCACTCTATGTACTACAACATGAAAACCAACCACTACCAGTGGTGACGGAGGAGCAAATTCAGTTTGTCCCTCATTACAACACTCTGATCTGTGGTGGCATGTATGAGTACTATGCTAGTGAAGGACAGACAGCCCTATGTGAGTGCTTACATGCTTCAAACATACTCAGTAAATCACTAAAAAGTTTCATGTGTAGATGGAAAGTTTAATTTGTGGATCACCTATCATTATTTGCTTAATAACATTAACTTCCTAATGTTGCATAAATTTTTTCCAGCTTACACTCTTGCAGAGCTGATTGATAACGCTCTTTCAGCCACTGCAAAGAACACAGGGACGAGGATTATAGAGATACGAATGGTAACAGCATTTGGATCTTGTTTATATTATCTTTTATGATGCATCCTCTGAGGGGGGGTCAAACCAAATGTGAATGTTTTTATCTCAACATTTCCTCCTTATTTTTCAGCTGTTTGATGAAGCCCTGGGGAAACCTGCAATCATAGTGTTAGATAATGGATGTGGGATGACCTCGAAGAAGCTCAATAATTGGGCGGTTTACAGACTCTCTAAATTTAATGCCGAGGGGAGCAGCAACAGTGAAAGGTTGGTGAGATTTAGTCTGAAATTTACAGCTAGCTATATTGTA
Organism: Siphamia tubifer; assembly: GCA_020466265.1. NCBI lineage: Eukaryota > Metazoa > Chordata > Actinopteri > Kurtiformes > Apogonidae > Siphamia > Siphamia tubifer. The sequence continues at coordinate 26,875,302 of CM035802.1, read as the reverse complement.
AGTGAGCCTCTGGTATGATTTTTATGTTTTTTCATTGCAGTAAAGGTGATGGATACATTCGTCCTGATCCAGTCCCACGTAGTCTAAACAGTGATATATCCTACTTTGGAGTTGGAGGAAAACAAGCTGTTTTCTACATTGGCGAGTCAGCCAGGGTAGGTGGAAAACCACCCAGATTTACTTTACTTCACTTCATAACCTTGCCTTGTCCTGCCCCGTCTTGTTTCATCTCATCCCTGTTTCTGTCTCCAGCTCAATGTCTGTTTCCATCTTTTTCTTTCTCCATCTCTCTCCATCCCCATTTCATCTGACGGGGTTTTTTCTACAACCCTGTGTTGTGGGACAATAATTCAGTACACAAAAAAAAATCATTCCTTTTTTTTTTTATATGCCAGATGATCACCAAATCAGTCGCTTCCCCAGATGTTCATGAGCTGGTTCTGTCAAAAGAGGAATTTGAGAGGAAAGTGAAGTACAAGGAGGATGTTTACAGTGGGACTATCCTCAACAGAAAGGTTAAATGAATCTTAAATCTATTACAAATCACTTTGTAGCAAGGTGATCCTGATTTCAGGTGTTTTTAATGTTTGGTCTCAATGTGCTGCAAGTTTCTTTTTGTTTTTGTTTTTTTTGTCCCTGTGCAGCCTGGTGACTTTTCACGTGTTCCTAAAGAGGACGAACACTTCCTCCGCGAACTCATTACTGAGGAAAAAGAGAAAGAAAGCTTCACAGCAGTGATCATCACTAAAATCAAACCAGAACACATCACACTTCTGAAAGACGACTTTGAAGTATGGACCAGGCAACTGGCGTGAGTGTTAAAGCAGGAGTAAAACTTTGAATAGGTCTGAAGTTATCAGTTTCTTTGTTGTTTTTTTTTAACCGTTTTGTTATCAATAACCTTTTTGTTGTTCCAGTCACACATATCACTATTACATTCATGGAGTCCATGGAAATGACCTGAGAAATAAGCCTTCTGACTCACACGGCCCTAAAATTGAAATTGAGGTGAGGGTTCAGGTTGTAAACAGCTTAGTTAAAATGGATTCTGCATTTTCTTTCATTGATATTAAATTGTAAACCCTTTTGATTAGATCACTTTGCAGGAGAAGATGAACAAATGTCCTCGTGTGCTCAATCTCAGAGAAGTTGATGATGATCTGCAGACAAAGTACATCAACGCTGCTGCAGATACATTTGAGTTTAAAGCTTGGACCCAACCAGACAGAGGCACCGTGGAAGGAGTCATCCGGTATCATCCATACCTCTATGACAGGGAGACATACCCTGAGGACCCTGATGCTCCTTACGGTATTCAAAATTAAAAACTATTTTTGTCAATGTATACACAGAGCATATACAAAGAAATTTTGATGGGCTTGTAGAAACAGTACAGTTTAAGAAAGAAAAAGGACATATGCAATGCAAAATATTTTTTTCCAAGACTTAAATAGGGCCTGTTGTTATCAACATTTGTGATGAAAATCAGCTCATCAATCAATTTAAGTATTAAATGGTAAAATACAATCGTGAAAATCGACACTCTTCCATTCAGTCAAGTCACACATTTATATCTTGTTTAGGTGCAGAGGATAGTGAGTGGTAAGTACAGTAGTTATTGACCATTTAGATTTTTCATTATTGCAACATGATGATTGACTTCAAATTGTTGATTAGAATTATTGCATATTCCTGTTTTCCTTTATTGTGCTTTGTTAAACATTATGGGTATAAGGTACATGGGAAAACTGTGTACCGATTGGTCCACCCTCCACAGGACAATCCACCCTGATCGATGGGATTTCAGTTTTGCCATTGATTTTGCATTGGTGCTTTAGATACCCCTCTCTCTGTCTCTCTGAGTGTGCAGAGACCGAAACGGAGAAGTGGCTTGAGATTCGGCACACATCAGAGTCGATCACTTTTCCCAAATCTGTACCAGTGTACATTAGACCTTACAACCCAACTCAACCTGGGATGAAACACAAACTAACTCACTTTTTACGTCTGGTGCAGGACTTTGGCACACATATACCATGACACACAATGACAAGAAAATGCGTACGGTAGATAACCTTGGCATTTTTATACGACTCTTTTCGTATTCACCCTATGCAAAACAGGAATTGAATTTTTTTTTTAAAAAAGCTTGTTTTGAGCCTTATGCGTGCATGCACTCCTATTTAAATTACAAACGGGAGCTTTTTAGTATGATTTTTCCCACAACTGTGAACCTCAATTCTGTTTATCAGCCCCTATTGAAGATGATGACTTGGATGAAGACACTGGCGTTTTAAAGCCAATTAAAAAGAAGCCCATATTTGAATGTTTCTGGAATGGACGGCTCATCCCATACACCACAGTGGCCGAGTAAGTATTATTTTGCTAAATGATTGCCAAATATAAAGACAACCTTATTCTGTGATCGATCCATTGATGTTTTTTCCTCTGTATTTGTTCCAGGTTGGACTGGTGTGCCCGACCCAGTAAAGGGGCAAAGGTTCCTGCAGAGTGCTATAATAGGCTTTCGGGGGTCCTTTTCGCTGACGACAGGTTTCAGGTCACCACAAATAAACTCACATTCATGGCACTGGAGATAAAGTTGAAGGAAAGGGACACAATCTTCTCCTGCACTGTTAATGGACAGGTACTCAAATGCTTTTTTTAACAAGTCTATGACTAAAGCACTGTTTAAAGTACAACGGGTGTTTTGAAGAGGTGGAGTGGAAAACATTTGACGGCTTTTGAAGTCCTACAATGCACGTAGTTGATGCATTATGGAATCTGTTTCTCCGTTTCCATTAACATTAACATTTTTTGCATCTTAAAGGGTACATGTTGTGAATTTTTAATACTAGGTGGGGGGGTTGCGGAGAGATGGGACTGTTTGCATAATACTGACCGAAATGGGCACTGCAATGTTTTGAATGGCATCGGAATTTTGGTAATTCATCAGCCAGCAGAGTGAATAATCCAGACTATAGAACCCAATGACCTCCTTTCACTCCATAATCACTCCACACCATCCAATATGAATTTCGTTCAGTGTATAGTTGCCACAGTCATTGGACTTCAATTGCTCCCTTTCACTCAGTAATTGCGAATATTAATTCCATTCAATGAACGCTAAACCGCCCATCTGTTGGATTGCTCTGGTATTGTTGTTGGTATTAGCATAGACATGGGCATACCCTCCTCCTGTGGACATATTCCTGTCTTTTGCTAGTCTTTGCTACAAGACCAAATACAGGGCAAAGTTGAACATTGAAAGTGAACTGAGGGTGGCAATCTCACAGTTATGGCTAAGATTTGGAAAAACTCTGTACTGCAAAGCAAGCACACACAAGTCACTGAAAAAAATATTCTGATGTTCTGTGTAATGTTTTGTTTTATTGTGATGCAATGCTCTTCTGTGGATAATGTTCTTTAAATAAAAAATAGCAACTTTAATGTCTTATTATTATTATTATTATTATTATTATGGTTATTGTACGAGTACACTACACACTGTATAATTGGGGGGGAGGCAATGTCAGGGGGTCCTGAAAATATTCTGAAGTCCAAAGGCGCCAGCCAGAAAGTTTGGGAACCACTGATTTAGCCCTTTTCTTTTGGTGCGTTGATCAATAAACCTACCAGAGCAGCAAACTTCTCATTCTGATATGTGGTATGAAACTCTAGCCAAACTCGGCATACTTTTTTTTTTTTTTTTAATTCAGTGAAGTAATACTTTCTATTTTCTTTCCACAGAGAGGTCAAAGAGGGAACATTCAGAAGGAATTCACACAGTGGTTACAAAACTGTCATGAAAAGTGGGATAAGCAAGTGAAGTTTCTGAACTACAAAGAAACCATAACCAGAACAGACGTACCCACAAAGAAAATGCAGCACCCATGGGCGGTCTTTGGCTCTATTCAATGGGACAACAAAGAATACCACATAGGCCAATATGTAAGTACTACTGTACCTACTACCACATGTGCTACTGTCGATCCATTATTCCTGATGCAACCTTTGTCCATAGCCTAACACACTGAACGTTCATACAGGTGAAATCTCATAAAACCCATCCTATTTTTAATGGTATCGTGGTTAAATTTTTACTACGTGGAAACTATGACGGAGATGTGTTTGCTACCGGAGGACTCGTCGAAGTGTGTCAGGTAAGATGGTTTTGTGTGTATATTTGCATATTTTTTTAAAATGATCTACAAACCATATGTGTACTGTAGTCTGAAGCAACTATGAAGGTCCAACTGAAGTTAAAATGGAACTACCGTACAACTTAAAAAAAAAAAAAATTTTAATTAAAACGGGCACATTTTTAGTGTTTCTGTGAAAGTTTAAAGGAGTAACTGATGGTCACAATGAAGACAAGTGAATATACAGTGTTAAAACCTACAGGGCTATGCTCTGTATTATAGCTCTCTGTGTCAATTGGGTTAAAGGGACTGTAGGGATGTCGAACGGACGGGTTTTGCCTTGCCCTATAGTTCACGTCGGAAAAGGTTAGTTTAATCTTTTATATTCTGTCTTATTTTATAAAGCAAGCATCGCTGCAGCCTTTCTATCTGATAGCTGACTCAAGGGTCAGTATCAAATACTTTTTGATTCCCTCTCCTGATCACCCCCAGGAAGAGAGAGGTTTAGTAGATTGTCCTAGTACGTAGACGGATTTTTAACCTTACAGGATAGCTCTTCGCAAAAACAGGACACCTAAGATATAATATCTTATATGTAATATCACGGATACCCCTGCCATTTACATCAATTGGAGATGTGACTAAGTCCTACTCATTTCTGTAAGGGTTCGTATCTCCTAATTCCCCCTCGATATTTTAACCCCAAATCTTTTCACCAGTTCCCAATGTTCCGACTCACCTGGTCTTGAGAGGAGAACGCTGGGTTCCTTACTGGTTCCTTGGTTTGGGTAAGACGGTCCCTCTGAGCACCTTTACCAACCTGCGGTCGCTGAAGGATTTACAACCTCCTTGTCTCTTCTTGTATCAAAAGATACAATAGATTTATTTAAAAAATGTAAAACAGAAATAAAACAAAGGTTACAACCTCAACCCGGGTCTCTTTGTTGAATAAAAGCCTTAATATCAGTGGACAACTTTTATTGAGAGTTTAACCCTCTCCAGCTGTTTCCCACTATTCTTGTCGGTCCTCCCTAATCTGTCTAAAGTCTAACCTACATCTGTCTTTTTACTCGGGGTGAAGCTGTTTATATACCCTTCCCGATTACGTCAACCCATGGTACACTTCTCCATCCAAATGGATATTCCAGGTGGATAATCATCTGTACCCTCTGTTCTCTCATCTCCTGTGATTTTGTGCATCAACTGGCACATTTGTCTGATTTACATACATTTTTTTGAGCTGACCTGGAGTTAACCATCGTGGGTCCATTACTCAAACTGACAGCTACACAGAGTTCTCCTCCCTCAGTGTAGCCATCCGGCAGGAGCAAGTGGCATTCTAGGTTCTTACTTCATACACTTTTGAGCTGGCCTGGTGTTGACCCTCATAGGTCTGTTACTCAAATTGACAGCTACACAGTGTTTTCCTAGATATGCTCCTTCTCTGTGATCATGCATTCTCCCTGCAGTTTACACAGACTACTTAACAAAACATTTGAATATATAGCATTGTTCTTGGTTACATATGAATACATAGCATTGTGTTCTTGGTTACATATGAATACATAGCATTGTGTTCTTGGTTACATACTTTTTTTTTATTTAACACACATAAGTCCCTTAAGTTTCTTCAGTATGGGGCGTAGCCTTGGCTCCCATAATTAAGTTCAGGCCCTCTTGCCTGAAAATCAAAGGGAAAGTTCATCTGCATCAGTGGCGGCACCATATGTGGTCCGGGAGGGGCCCATGATCCATCCGCTGGGTTGGAGGGGGCCTGAGTGTCATCTCGCGCAGAGCGTCTGACAGGGAAAGTAAACAATTAGTCGCCCTGTAAGCTATATGGGTGGAAGACGCCGCCTGGCTTTATTTTCCTTTATACACAGCCTTCATCCTGCCAATTTCAAAGCAAAAAATCTGCGAAAGACCCCGTTGAAAGCAGATAATAATAATAATAATAATAATAATAATAATAGCAATTTAAGAACAGTGTAAGAGTCAACAGTGTCAATGTAAGCGCAAGTATAAAACATTAGTAAGTAAAATAACCAACAAATAACAATTTAAAAATGATCACTATGGAGTAGCAAGTGTAAATGGAGCAAAAGACAGTCACAATGTAACTGAACACTGTGTAACTGAACATACTCAACACAAGTTGAGTATGATTGTTGGAAGAGGGGAGGGGAGGGCACTATGTGTGTCTCTATCTGCAGGGGGAAGATGGGGGTGTTAAGAGTTGAGGAGGAGGAGGAGGAAGGACGGCCTTGGGAACAAAGGTGGTCGTCGTCGTCCTCCTCCTCCTCTTCCTCCTCCTGCAGCCAGGGCATCTGACCCTGAGTCTAAAGGGGAGCCACATTGCAAATACTACTCTATTGAAGTAATCTGTACTACATATCCCTGCCAATAATGTAGGCAGACACCAGATTTGGTCAAGCCTTTTTTTATGAAGCAATATTTAGACTTTTTTTTACATGAATGTAGAAATAAAAGAAAGTAAAACACAATTTGTTACATTATTCTCATAGTGATTACATTATCAAAACTTTTTTTTTTACTCGAAGGCCAATAAGGCAAGGCAAATTTGTTTGTATAACACATTTCAGTCTTCGACACAACAATGTGTTGTAGACAGACTGTAATAACCTGCCAATAATGTAATGCCTTATTATTGTTAGGGAAATATTATTCTATTAGCTTTCTTACATTTCAAATGGGCCCAAATGATTACGTTGTTGGGAGTTATTACCTTTTGGGTTGTAACAAGACATTTTCTGCCTCTTTGGGTCTTCAATTTAACTTGTAGAAATCTGTAGGAACCCTGTTTTATCAGTGACTGACATGTTCACTTTCAATTAACATTTGATTAATTTAATTAAAGGCTGATAAGCACTGTTTTATAGGAACCCAAAGCACTATACAACAGGACAAAAATCATCCCCATATCAAAGCTGGACAAGAACGCCTCTACTCAAGCCATCAAGGAAATCATCAGCAAAGAATTGGCCAAGTGAGTTTACTTCTCATAGTTTTGATGTTGGATGACAACATTTTACTTAATTTCATATCACCTTTGTCATGTGAATGTATGTGGCTTTTCAGCACAGTTAATCATTTTTCTTCTGTCAGACTTCCAGATATGCTGAAAGTGGACTGGCCAGACGGTAAACCCTGGCCGCAAAATGCCATTCGTCCAGCCGGAACGCAATTCGGTAAAAAGTATTCTTTGCTCATGACGCCAAAACAAGTTCAGATGTGCACAAAAATGACAAACGTGTTAATCCATGTTATCTGTTTACCTGTCAGGTCCACTGAAAGTCGAAATTTTAAATGGCATTAATGAGTCGTTATCCCGGATGCCATTGACGGGACATGCAACTGTGATTAAACTAATTGTGGAGCTCAAAGTTGTGCGACATTGTAAGAACATCTTTCATCTTCTTAATGTCACAGTGTGTATTAGCTGGATTGATTTTATAACGACATACGTAGGACTGGTCTAAAATATTAAACTACCTAGGTTTGTTGCTGGAGCAAAAATAGAAAAACATATCATAATAAATGAACATACAGTGATGGAAAAAACTATTTGGAATGCTCCATACATATGTACTATATTACATTAAGAATCCTCCTTCAGTCATTGAACTCCACCAAGTATTGTTCCATTCTCCAAACCCACATGCTCCCTTATGCATGTGCACTGTTCTGTCAAGGTCAAAACTGGATTTTTAAGTAGATGACATCCAGGACATAACATGTTGAAAGTGTCTAGAATTAATTTTGATATTTTTTCTTAACAATTAACAAGAAATGTGAATTTGTCTGTCTCGTAGAGCCACACTTTCTGAAACGCAAAAAATATTATTTCATATTTCAGCTTGTGCAAAACATCAAGTATCATTTAAAAGGAGCATTTCAGAATGGGAGACAGGGGTTTTTTTTTTTGGTTTTTTTTTTGTCAGCAGTGTTACACAAAAACTACTGGTCCAAAATAGATCCCATTAAATTTCGGTGAATGTAGGTCCAAGGTCACCGAAATGTGTTTTTGCAATGATAAGAGATGGAGAAAATCAGGTAAAACATTTGCGAGGGGCAGAGGTTTGTTGTACCTGGCACCACTTCTGTCATCTGCACGTTTTTCATTTTCTACCTAGGTTCTGATGGGGATGAAGAAGTTGCTTCCTGTGTTGCTCAATATGCAGCAAAGTGGGGATATTGGTTCAAAAAGATTGGTAAATAACCAACCTCATTATATATTGAATATTTGTGCTTATGTTGGTGAAATATCTCGTTCCATAACTTTTTTATTTTTATTTATTTATTTTTTGCTTCCTTTGCAGCAAATCTGGTCAAGCTTGGGAAGTACACCTTGTATCTGAGAACCATGGTAAGTGATACAAACGAGACGGTCTTTGGAGACAGAGAGCTACCCTTCTTCACCCTGAGGTTCACCATTAAAGGTCAGAGGGATCACAGACGTCCGTCTATGTCTTTGTTCTAGACGCCTTTATCTGATGCTTCTTCTGCTTTTCTTCTCAGAGGGGAGTGCAGAGGAGTTTGAATTGGGCACAGTGAGTTCTTCCCTTCACGTCGGGGTGCCTTTTGATATTCCACTGAAGATAAAGGATGCTTATGGTCACTCCACCATGCCTCCAGCTGATGTCCAACCTGTCCTTGAGTGCAGGTGGGTGGCATTGAAGAAGCCTTTGTTGTCACACATGACATTCAGTGTTTTCTCATAATTTGCAATTGGATTGTTATTCATAGCGGTTGTGTCCGTCTTCATCAAACTGAAAATTTTTGTTTGTTTGTTTTTATATATAGGGGCCTGGATCTCACTTATGAAAATATGCAGTGCCATAAAGATCTTTTCATCATCAAAAATGTCAAAGCCAGAGGAAAAGTCCTGAATTATCAGCAATCCAAGGTTGGAAAATATCATAAATCTTACCCACTCTCAAATATATTGTTGATGGAGAAAAGTGTTTTATTTGATCAAAAGACATAAAGTTAGAATAAAATAAAGGACAACAGTTTTATTCATTAGTGACAACACCTGCTAATTAGTCTCATCCTTTGTTTTATTTTTCAGACCTACAACCTGAAAGTGATTCTACCAGGCCTTAAAGATGACACAAAAAGTTTCAAGATCAGTCTCTTACCTGGTAAAACAAAGCAATAGATATGACCCACGTGTGTGTGTGTGTGTGTGTCGGACCTCAACTTTGTACATGCATTCATGTAATTTAATCTGAACAGTGTCTGATCTGCCTTGTGTTGTTTTTCAGGTAACCCACATTCCATCCACGTGACACCAGAGGACGCCCCGATCACAGTGGAGAACGGAAAAACAGTCCAGTTTCATTTTGAGATTCATGACGAGGCTGGAAACATCACAGCGCACCCCAAACTGCTCGTTCGTTGTCAGGTAGGTTCAAACCATTGATTGGGTTTTTTTTTGTTTGTTTTTGTCTGACTTAAAACCTGACACTGGTAAATCTGGTGTGTGATTTACAACAGGATCAAGTCATTTGGTTCAGCGAGTAACGGTGTGACTCTTGACACTACTAACAGTCTAACCACAAATTATGTTAAGAAGCTTAAAGACACTCCCATTGGGAGATGCATACATTCCTGGTGAAAGACACCCTTATCTTAGAAAAGGAAAATAAGACATTCTGAGCCATTTGATATATTAGGTCTTAAATTATGTTGCCATCATTTTTACCTCAGCGAAGGGGGTTAAGTTTTACCTCTCATTTGTCTGTTAGCTTATTTTTATTGTTTTTTTGGGGGTTTTTTGTGTCCGCATTTTAGTCTTGCAGCCAAATATTTTAATATTTAGTGCATGTGTGTAACTACCACATCGGTCCTCCCTGAAAGCTGAGCAAACATCCTTTATTAGAACTCTCTATTATAAGCCAGGGAGGGCAGTGCTTACACCTCAGTGATGTGTGTGTGTTATTGTTTTTGTTTGTCAGCAATAAACTCAAAAAGTTATGGACATATTTTAATGAAGCTTTCAGAGATGATTGATAAATGCAAAATATATAGGATAGTATGATAATTTAAGAAAGGTTAAATAAAGGTAAAATTGATTATCACTGTGCCCTTATGGGCTAAAAAAGTTTTTTTTTAAAGCCTTTAATGTAATTGGTTAAAGGGTCATGCTGTCTTCCACATATAATTATTGCAGGTACTGCCATCACTAAATTGTATGCTGTGTTCTCATGGCCTTCACTAAGGCTTAGGAGACCGTGGCTTTGGCTTGCATTTGCTTACAAGGCTGTAGTGGACGAACTTCTCCCGCATCTGTGTGTCCTGCTCATCGCATCAGTCCGAGAATCCACTCAAATCTTTGGAAAATTTTGATAATATCTCAAGGGACTTTCTGGTTACATAAACATTAAATTGAAAATAAAAACAGTTTAAAAAGGTAACATGTTACCATTTAATGTGCTTTTTTTCCTTTTTATTTTTGTGGTAACTGTGTTTTTTGTTTTCTTCAGGTTCAAGGGTTGACGCCTGTAATCGCTGACTGCACCAGGACAGGAGTTGGGCAATATTTAACAAAGCCCATTAAAGTAAAAATAATAAGAGGAGAACCCCAGATGCTCAAAGTTCAGTTCAACATACCAGTAAGTAGAAATAAACACTTAAGCTTTCTATCTAAAGCTCTGTTGTAATGTTTCTCTGTTCTTTGCTGGGTTTTTTTTTGTTTTTTTTTTACTTATCAGTCATTATAACAGCAGAATGGTGGTCTGGATTCCTTGTTGTGCTGAACAAATTTGCTTTGCCACGGGGAACCTCCTAAAACATTTGAGGTTCCCCTTGATATTCACTGCCTTTATTTTGAATTTGGTTGAACCACAGTTTGCTGCCGGACAAGAAGGAACAGGGGGAAGAGTGAAGGGGGGAGAAAAAGAAGGTGGCAAAGACCCTCATAAGAAAGTGTAGTAATAGTAATAATGATAACAACCATGGTGATAATAATAAGTATAACAAGAACTGCATGAACTACAGGAAAAAAAACAAAACAATGTAAACATATTAAATGAAAAAAAAATTTGAACAAAATATAACGACCTCTATTGTTTTTTTTAACAGAGTTACTTGAGCATAGCACAGGTCGTCAGGGAGCTGAAGGTAACTCCCAGCTCCAGCGTCTCTCGAATGGACATCTGTTGTCATAACGAAGACACTCTGGTGCTGACAAACAATGAGAGGATTGAGTGGCAGGCTGGCGGTGTCCTGGAGAACCTGTTCTATAGGTTATATGATGAAGGGAACAGAAAGTTGGCCATCACTCGAGCTATGGCCTCCAAGATCAAGGTAAGGTTTTATATCATCTACAACAATTGCATGTGCTGTACTAAGGAAAGTACAATATACTCTAGAAAATATCATAACCTTAGCAAGTGTATTTTTCTCATTTCTAATCCAAATATCTCATCACATTTCTAAATAAGGCAATCATCTAAAGTATAATTTTTCAGTAAGATACAAATAACTTATTATTAGACAATAGATCTTGAAAATCCTATTTCAACAAATCGTACCAAGATCATTTTCACTTGTCCCATTGGCAATTGTTTTTGCCTAATTCAAGATTTTTTTTTCCTTAATTGCAATACAATACAAGTGAAATTTATCTTGGTAAGATTTCTTGAAATAACATTTCCCAGATCTATTGTCAGAAAATATGTTATTTGAAAAGTTACCCTTCAGGTGGTCATGTTGTATTTTAAACGTGATTAAATATTTTGACTAGAAATGAGAAAAATACACTTTCTAAGATAGTGATTTTTGCAGTGTACAGACAGGTAAAATGAGTTGTGTGATTTGTGTCGAAGGTTAACTGGACAAGTGATGGAAATGTGAAGAATCTGGTAGAGGGGGAATTGCCTGACGTCCACGTACCAACACAGGTGCAAGAAGAGCGATTCTACCAGGTCTCCTACCAAGACCAGAGCATCTCTGTCTCCTTTAGCATAGTGTAAGTCTCTTACTTCCATATATTCAGTATGTAAAAGGACAGAGCAACATTTTGGGTAGCATGCAATCTTTCAAAGTTACATAAGAACATCAATACCAGTAAATAGAACAGCCATAAAGTCTCTTTGTAATGTAAGAAATTAATTGCAAAAGCAAATTGATAAACCTTTGGAAATTATTACAAAATGAAAGTGGAAATTAAATTAATCTTTCTTCATTGAGGATACACTTAGACGGTAAAGATCTGAACCAAAAACAGTCACTTAATTTGCATTTTGATTGAAGAAAGTTGCATCCAGATGGAGATGCAAAAGTCTGTGAAATTTCCTATTTAGCAACTATGTAGTATACATGCCAGATGGTTGGACCAAACAACTTGCATAGAACCTTTCTATTTCTCTTCCCATTGTCTCCTAGCATAAAATATAATCACAAAACCTCAAACGGAACACTGCCATCTATAAACATTTGTGACAACTACTGAAATGATTCCTCCTTAGAGCGGCTAGGGCAACTTGACGCAACTGAACTTTTCTGGCGTGTGCCTGTGATGTAAACTCTATGTGACAAGGATGATTTTTAAACCTTTGACAGTTTCTTGAAAGTGGAACCTTTTTAAGATTTCCACTCTGGATAATTAACAACCCTATAATAGCATAAACCGCATCCAGGCATTAATAGATTTATTTCGATGTTGGCTGTATCACAGCCTCATCAATGCTATAAGTAATGCTTTACTTCAGGTGGTTGGTGTTCTGTATCTTTGTTTGATATTTGATATCTTGAATATAACACTATAGTAGAAACCCAGGGCAGTGACATTTGTTGTCCAGGCATCCATGGAATTGCTCCAACCCTTCCAATCCACTGGTTTGAAAATGTTTAATTTAGGAACCCACCAACATGCAGTGATTGAAGGTCATCCAGTTGTGGTGACACATATTCAGTCAAAAGGTCAGAGGTCAACATTTGCTGTAACTGATTTCTGGTTGAAGAAAAAATGACATAAAGATTTGACTGCACATAATTACACAATATGATTACAACTTTGATAACCACTGAGTACACAGAAGATATCTCGTTAACACATCTCATCAGTTGCTTTTGTCATAATTTTCTCAGAGTAAGAAACTGTATATTAAATACAACACTACAGGCCTCAACTTAAAGACCGTTAATGCGGAGAACGGCTAAAATCTGTCTTCGTTTCCAGGCCTCGTCCAAATGAACCATCCCGGATAAAAACGACACTACCTCAGAAGACCATCAGCCTTGGGGAGCCCATGTCTGGAAACATCAGTAAGTATGAAATCACTCACACACCACACGCTGGGTATGAGGATGTGGTTTGTCACTAAATATCACTGCTGTTTCTTTGTACAGTCTTGGATCTTGTGGACCGATATGAGAACATAACCAAGACGTTAACCTCCGACTGTGTGAAATATATCACAGTTGAAGCAGAGGGTCTTAACAAATCAACCCTGGACTTAATATGGCAGGTGGGAACTGGACTTTTCAAGCCAGATTTTCATGTTTGGGTGTCTATCAGAGGCAATAAGACAGCTAATCTAAAATGTCTAGAATATTGCCATACTGGATAAATAAATTTTGTTTGTGTAGATTCCTAGAGTAAAGATTTGTTTTGCTTAAAGGCCATAATGGAAAATGCCAAATGTGCATATTCAATGCAACAAACCAGATTGGTGCAAGATCAATATTCTACAGCAGTTTTGTTCCCATGATGAAATATTATGTATACAATAGTACAGGGGTATTGAATTAATTGCTCAAGTAGAAGGTCCGAGCCGAAGTCCTACAAGTCTACATTTTTAAAAAGTAACTAATTGTTTAAGTTTTAACTTCAAATGCAAGAAATTAGACCATTTATTCAATCTCTTTTATCATAAATAAAAGTAGTCCCATGCAGTCAAATAAGTTGAAGGCTTTTATTTCAAGTCAAACAAAAGTGGAAAAATAAAAAAATTAACAGTGCAAACCGAGTGGAATTCTTTTTCTCTACAGGTGTAACCTTTTGTAGTTCCTCTAACCTTTTTAGTTCACAGAACCTTTTCCGCCCCTACTCGCAAGCAGGGTCTTTTAGTTCTCTAGGAACTATATGACTGGTGATGTGATTTAGTACGGAAAATTTGCTCTGTATTTTAGTTGTTGCATGTGGCTCTGTGACCATCAACAAACTTACATTTCCAAGCGGTGGACTTCCAGCACTAGTTTGCCATATTACTTCTAATATCAGGGCCTGCTGTAAGTCTCCATGGCCGGTTCAAAACCGCTCCATGGAAATGACACTATTTTGATATTGGTCACAGGTCCGGACAGAATCATCTCCCGATCCGGACCAGAGTCCGCTAATCTGTGATGCCCGTGATATTATATACATTATGTACTTATCTGGCCTTATTAAGACAAACTTAGATGTTTCTTTAACAACTGTAAGAAGAAAATAGTAACACTGTTTTCTTCTTGGTAGGTCAACTGGACTAGTTTTGCTCTATTGAAAACATTTCATCCCTCATCTGAAATATTCTGTAATATTGTATGTTGTGGGAAAATCCTGCATAGCCTCGATGAGACTCGAGCTGTGTATGGAACAACGATGCCCTTTTTTTTTTTTCTTGCTTTTCTCATGGGTGTCATATATTTCAAACCCACCAACACCCTGAGACAGGCTTTGCTGCACCCCAAGGACACACTGCCAAGGGAGAAATTAAGCAGAGCACTGAGGAATGTGCAACTTGTACTTAAAGTAAACAAATCCTTGAAAGGTGAACCTCCACCCCAGACCAGGACTCGGTAGTTTATCTTTACTTGGAAGAGACAGAATAATCCTTTGGAATTTGGTAATGTCAGGATAGTGGACAGAGAAGACAAATGGTTTGAGAAAAGAGTCAAGGAATCTAACTTTTGTGAAAGTAAATGGTCTGCACTTGTATAGCGCTTTTCCACCTTCATGGTGCTCAAAGTGTTTTACATTAGCCTCACATTCACCCATTCACACACACACACACACACACACACCAGTAGGTTTCTAAGGTTCTGTCAGTCCTCCTGGGAGCCTAAGCCTAATGTTGTTCTAATGCCACTGGATGCTCTACTTACTAGAGAGCAAATGTATTTCATCCTGTCATTTTACTCGAGGCTTCTTCTCCTACTGTACTCACCAACTCACTGGTAAAGGTTTCCTGTTGTAAACGTTTCTGACCACAAGTTTCTTGACTTAGGTAGTTTTATATTGTGGTTCATTTATCTCAGAGCTGTGAAGATGCCCTCGACAGATTGGAGAACAATAGGAGTGCTTGCATTGGTTGGTTAATATTGTATTTATTTTGTAAAGAGAGCACAATGCATCCTTTTAACGTATATTTCATAGATGTAAATGGATGTTATATTTAATGGCAACGTCTTTGTTCTGTGTTGAAATCAGGAGAGCAGCTGTTCTGTGCTGGTCACAGGGGTTTGTTTCCAGTCTGGGACCCTCGGCCCCAGGCAGTTGAGCTTCACTTATAGGAGCTACGTGGATGAGGTCATGATCAAAGTGACCTCTGGAGTCCCTGCACAAATAAAACTACTCAGTGGGCCAGAACAGGTAAGACCAGGGTTTGATACAATCTGAATATTTCTAAATCTGCTGTTTATGTGTCTTGTTCACCAACAGACCAAATAAAATACATAAAGAAATGTCATAACACTGCAAAAAACAGTCAGAAATGGACTTGCACTATTAATTAGCAAATGAAAAATTAATGCTGCACTTAGTGAAGGCAGCATGTGCATTGTCTCTATATGTGAAGGCTGTACACAGGACAGCGTGTAAACAGCAGTATGAGATAAGAGGCATACCGTTAACTCGACTGTCATACAGATTCCTTGATGATGTATATAGTCTCAGGGTTTGGTGTTGTTTCTTTAAAGCTGTAGTACCTAACTACAACCTGCAGCCTTTTATTTGTATTTGCTGCTGCCTGTCTTGGCCAGAAAAAAAGGAATCTCAGTGGGATTTTCTCAATTAAATTTTTTTTAATTGAAAAATAAATGATTACACACATGACTAGGCTGCATCCTTCATATAACAGTTTGAGTCTCAAGTAATTTATTCACAAACGTATAGATTAATCTTGAATTATGAACCACAAAAAGTATAGAATCACAAACGCCTTTTCTGCTACATGTTATCATATTAATATTAATCAATTTAGGTTTTGTTTTTTAAAATGTCAGAAAGCTCTAAGACTCTGGTTGGGAGATGAACAGATTTCAAAACCTGATAGATGTGTAACTTGGGTAGAACACAATTTCTACCACTAAAAAAAGAGCTCCAAGACTACAGTTCAAATAGAATGATGAAATGATACAGTATATTATGTTATAAAGAACCCTCACAAAAATTATTTAAATATTTTTAATGGAACTACAGGCACCATGTCCATATGCATGAGTCATGAAAGAAAAAAAAAAAGACTGACAACATTTCTTGCAGTTATTTTCTGTCTTTACAGACCCAATGTGGTCTGTTTTTACAACATTTTCATGGATAAAAATATCCCATATTTTCTTCCCCTGCAAGTGGCATTATGATCATAATATTCAATTAACTGCTTTAGGTTTTTATTTCCCTTACACTTGTTTTCTGTTTTTGCTCTACTGTGAGTCTCCATAGTTCAGACATTACTGTTAAAGCACCTTTGTTTCCCATCAGCCTTTGCAGCTGCTCAACAACCATGGCATCCCCACACCATTTGTCGTCCAACTATGTGACAGGTGGGGAAATCCCACTGTAGACCAGAGGGTGGTGGTCAATCTGAAGTCTTCACCACAGTCACTGAAGGTGAATTTGACAAAACATATAATCAGACTAAGAGATCCACAACATGATTTAACCAGAAAAAATTGTCATTTAAGGTGACTGCAAATGTTACATCACAACCTGTAAATACAGAGGGGAAGGCTACCTTCATTATCAACAGTGTGTGTGGACCAAAGTGAGTGTTCTCTTATTCTAAAGAATTTAACATACAGAATTATTTTATTACACATATACGTGTGTGTGTTTTGCAACTTTATTTTTTGGTTTTTCTACTAGTCCTTTCAAATGTGAAATTACTTTTTTCCTCACTACTGTTTTTTTATTATTAGCTGAGCTAATAATAATTTTACCTCATATTAGCTAAATTCTGATCTAATCGATTCATTACATAGAACTAAGCACTAGGCACAAAACGTATCACTTTGTCAACATAAACAAATTGTTTACAACTTTATTTATTTTTCCAGTATCTCACTAAAATCTCTACTTTTACCTCAGCTCTCAACAGACTGCATTTCCAATTGATTCACTGAGTTCAGTTTCAGCCACACAGTGGGATTTTGTTGATAATAAGACATCACAGCTATGAAGTCCAGATGAGCACAGGGACATTGGCTCTATTTTTTAGTTATTATTTTGCTATTTTTCTTATGGTATTCCTTGTGTGTACATTTGTGTTGTGTTGCTATGGAAACCTCATTTTCCTGAGGGTTCTGCCCAAAGGGTCCTTGGAGTTCTATCTAATTAATATAATATAGTATCCTATAGCTTAGTATTATATATAGTATATATAGTATATAAGATAGCTTGCTGCTGTCTACCAAATACAGAAGTGTGCTGGTTTTTAAAGCATTTGACTAAACAATTGGCTAATATCATGAAAGGTCAGTTACATCAGTGTCTGGTTTTACTTTTCACTTATGCATACATAATCTTTTTATAGTGAGGGTAGATTGATCTCTGGAGGTGGCTTGTTAAAATGAAAACCTTAACTTGTTGCAATTTCCTTGTCATTACCCTGCTGTTCCACTAGGGGGTACTACCAGATGACCTTTGAAGGTTCTTTGAACAGTAAACCTCTTGATGGTCTATCGGTGAACCTCACTCTCACCTCCGATCCCAACAAACCTGTCAGCCTTTTGGTGAAGTATGACACCAACGCAAAGCTTCCTGCAGGGGGCGTTTTTCCAGGTTCACTTGTTGTTTTTGTTTTTTTTTCTCAAGTAAGCCTCACTTTTCCATCTCACACTTGACTAAAAGGAGCTCTTTGTGTGTGCAGTGTTTTCAGTCACTGTCCTGTCTGAAGAAGGCAGCCCAGTCACAACTTTTAATAAAGCTGCTGCTGCCATGCTGCTGTGGAAGAGGGTCCAGTCTGGAAATACATGTCCAGAAGTAAGTCCAAGTCACTCCAAACTAGTGCAGAATGTGTGTCAAGTTCCCTTGAATTTAGATAAAGGGAACGTTGAGCTCATTAGTCTCTTACATTGCAGGACCTGCAATGTGAATATTATGCACAAGTACATTGTGACGCAAATACTCAAACAATATATTGTGCAGCTTTAATCTAAGATACAATATTTATGCAATTTTACAGATGGATTTGCTCATTGTAATAAAGAAATTTGACGCATATCAAACCATGTCTAAAAACTGTCTTCTGTTTTCTTCATTTATCCATTGTTCTCATGTGTAGGTGGAAGTCATGAAGTGTAGTAAACCCATGGAGAATGAAGAGCAGCACTGCATCCATTTCAGGTAATATCATACCGTATTTTTGTCTCTGAATGACCTGGGATGTTTAGTTAAGTGTAAATAATAGTTTTGTGTTTTATATTTCAGAGACAAATGCATTCCAGAGCAACTGGGAGAGTACACCATCCAGTTTTCACTTAAAGTAGACCGAGGGAAAGAACTGAAGAGTGATCCGGTCAGTCCAACTTTAAATCAGCCCCCTTAAACCTCCTGTTATTTCTGTTTAATGCTCCAAGAGAAGTTTGCATCATTATTAAATTTAATTTTGTAACTAAAGTAGCATCAAGAGTTTTCACTTTGTCGTGATCTTGACTCATGATTAACTTAGATCTTGGTGTCAAACTTATTTCTTCCACGGTTAGCATTCAACCCAGGTGGGTCTCAAGTGGGCTGGATCAGTAAAGTAACAGCATCATAACTTATAAATAATGACAACTTTTGCCTATTTTTTAGTGTAATTACAAAAAACATAAAACTATGAAATTGTTTATATTTATAAACTATTTTAACAAAAAACGTGAATAATCTAAAAAAAAAATCACATTTGTAAGGAAAGTGCGGTTTTAAGAATATTATCCCTCAAGTTGTCATTTATACATGTGCATTACACTCGGTGTTCCACAAACCTGTGATTACAAATTTGGAGTTTGGGACTAAATTAAGAACAATTTTTCATTCAGTTTCTAATTTGTTCTGGTCATTGTTCTTGGTAGTCGCTCGAGGTTCAACTGGAGTAGTTTAGCTTCAGTAGCCTAAAATGAGTCAAGTTGAACCTAGAAAAAAAAAATTTTATAGGTTATTATGCTACTATTTTACTTTAGCTCATATTGGTCTGTATGTGGAACGTGAACTATACTTCATCTATAGCCTGTCCGTCCATGGGAGTGGATCTCTCCTTCAATGTGGTTCTCCTCAAGATTTCTTCTTTTTCCCACTGGGTTTTGAAGTTTTTTTCTTGCCGAGAAGGAGGGTCTAAGGACAGGGGATGCTTGGGACTTTTCATGTATCTCTGATTGTGTTTTTGTAAAGCCCTCTGAGACGACTTTGTTGTGATTTAGGGCTTTATAAATAAAATTGAATTGAATTGAACTAAAATGAGTTGGACACTCTTAAACTTCAGTGTTAATATCGTCAGCATAATTTTTGCACTTCGTAAATTCATCCTGCGGGGTCAGATTGGACCTTTTTAGGGGGCAAGTTTTATCCCCTGGGCTGCATGTTTGAGTCCCTTACTTAGACCAACTTTATTGATCCATAAGGAAAATTACTTGTTAGCAGTAACTCTGTTGCATACAAGAACATGAGGGGGGGGAAAGCAATGCAAGTGTGAAGAGATTAATTCAATAAATAGCATATACTAATAAAAGAGAGAAATTACAAGATTTGTTTTTGTACAAGTTAACCCCACGGCTGTGTTCTGACCTCCAGATTATTATCAATGTGGTGGCAAATGATCCTGTCCAGCTGCGACCTGACTTTCAGCCGGCGACACCAGTGGTTTCGTACAGTACAGAAATCGCCAATCGAACTCTGGTGGACAGTTTGACTCTGACCATAATGGTGAGCCGACCACACCCACATTGAAACACCTTTCACTTTTTATACACACTTTCTAATACTGTCTGATTGATTTTCCAGGATCAGTGTGGTAACCCAGCAGGGAAGAACCTGATCGGGAATGTGAAGGTCTTTATAAAGAACTCAAAGGGAGGGTACGACTCCAGCCTTCCTCTATTTGAAGGAGGAATTAGCAGCCAACAGTTTCCATTGTTAAATGGAAAAGCCCATATATCTGTGAGTAATTCTAGCTTTCAAAACGATGTAAACTTTTTTTTTTTTCTTCACAATCCATTCAAAGCCACCATACTTTTAATGTCCACAGAAGCTAACCATCATGGAGAACAGCCCCGGACAGAGTGGCAACACATACATCATCCACTTTGAACCAGTTCTTCAAACAGGTCCCATGGCTCTGGCTCCTTTTGAGCTCCCCTTCCATTTTTACAATGGTATGAAAGAGAGTTCTCCAAAAACTGCCTTCAGGATCCACCCCTCACCTACCACATATCTTCCATAGATCATTCCATCATTGTTTCATTAATATTGTTGTGTTCTCCATTGTTATTGAATACATTGTGTGTTGATTAAATGTCAGGATTGCTTTGTTTCCAGCTGTTTTTTGAGGGTAGAAAAATGACTTGAGATTGAACAACGGAGTTTACCGGTACTTCTGCATACAGGTCCATCTCTGACTGGCTCAGAATGCATGAAGGAACACTCCCCCCTCCCATCTGGCTCTGTGTGTGTTTACCATCCCAGAGTAGCATCCAGTTTGGTTTCGTAACGTCGCTTGTGGAAAACGTGCAGGAAAAAAAACAGAGGCTTTATTTCCACAGAGAGCACATGAACCAGTTTGATCCGCCATTTTTCCCAAGTTTGTGCAGCAGCTACTGTGGCACCGTCTTCTCTTGTAGATGCTAATGCTAATGCTACTTCAGATTCGCTGCAATGGGGGACAGGCTTAACTCCACATGGGTGACACCAATGTCCCTGTGATATGTAGTGGACAGACTTTTCTGAGTCGCTCGTTTCTCTGTGTTGTTTTCTATGATTAGGAAATACAGCCAGTAGAGGGGACACACCACTTTCAAACGCAGCATGTGTTGGTAACGCGGAGTGACCCATGAAATTCCAAAAGGAGTGTGGAAATGTGGTTTCCAACGGAATGACACCTTTAAAAAGAATTGTTTTGTAATTGGCACTTTTAAAATACACAATTGAATAATTTTGTGAAATGTATTTAATGCTTTGTGGGACTCCAGACAATATGTCTATGTCCCGCTTTTGCAACTACACTGCTCCATTCCTGCAAGAGGCTGTCAAATATGACCCGCAGGTCCTGCAGGCCTCTACTCTCAAGTGCTTTTTTTAATCTGTATTTGTAAATGCATCTCATTACTATTTGATCGTTTGACTATATGGCATTCCAGATTTGATTTTGTGTTGTCTTTGTTGTTTTAGATTCTATTACCCAGCAGAGAATGTCTGAGCTGTCTAAGAAGAAGGATGAGCTCAAACGTGTTATTACTGCTCGAAAAGATATTCTCGCCTCATATCATGACTTGGTGAATTCACTGTCGAGTAAGACTTTTTCCTCATTCTTTTAATACAACAGTCCTTGCTGATTTTGCAACTGGGTCTTAAATATTTTCTGTTCTCCTAAGAGTCTAAATGACTTTTTCAAGAAAATACTCTTAATTCTCAAGAGGCTCCTAATACTGGAATCGATTATTTTTACATCAAAAATATCAAAAGTCCAATCAGTCTTGAGAGGCTTTAGATAAAGTCAAGCATTGTAGTTTTTTAATTCTGTTCCCTGGAGTAGTTGTACCTTAAAAAAAAGTATGAGGGTCCTATGTGTTTTGTGTGTATTTCATTTATTGCTTTCAAATGTGTTTTTTTCAATGAATTATTCTTCTCTATCAGATCAATACGAGACTGCATATCATGCAGAAGCCACCCAGAGACAAGAGCTGAACACGATGAACCTGAACATACCACAAAATATATGTGTAAGTCTTTTTACATCGGCAGTTTATATCAATATATTTAGTTCACACATTCAACATTACATGTGCTGAACATTATGTGATTCTCTGTAGATTAAAACACTGGATGTACAGATAACTGAGAAGAAAAGAGAAGTTGAGATGCTTGATTATTTACCCAGAAGACGGTGCAACATCCGCGATGAATTCAGGGGGATGAAAGACGTTTTAGGGAAGGTAATGTCATAGAAAAAAACTCTTTCTGTGGGCAAAAACCCAGGAACCTGGGGGTGGGGAATGATTTCTCAAAATGTTTGTTTGTTTTTTTTCCCCAACACACACAAAATGGAAGAAAAGCATGCTGGGGGCAGTCAAAAAAAAGTGAGTTCCATATACAACACACATTATGCGGTGTCCAGTACAATATAATACAATGGCTAAACGCAGGGGTAAAAAACCCAAAACAGTTATTTATTATATAGAGCAGTGGTTCTCAACCCCCGATCAATTGGTACCAGGCCACCGGGCACGTAATAATTAACTAATAATTTCTCTTGTATTTATTATCAGAGTCTGAACAATCTTTTGTTTTGGAAAAATCACCGGATTCTCTCGGTTACATAACTGTCACGTGAAGCCAAAAATGTAACCCACATGTTAGCAAAATAAGTAAAAAAACAGATGCTTTTGGAAAGTTTCTTTTCAAAGAGGAAGAGGCTACTGAAGAGACAGAAGAGCCTCCAACTTCCAAGAAAAGGAAAGTTTTTAACAGACAATACCAGGAGTTATACTTGAAATATGGATTCCCACAGACCAGGTCCGCTCTGTATAATTTGCGCCGACCAATCTAAACAATCTACGTAAACCCCCCCACCCCCCGTGGTAAAATTGTCAAATGTTGACCGATCTGTGGTAATAAAAAGGTTGGGAACCACTGGTATAGAGCACAAACATAACAAAGAAAATAATATAGATTCAATAATAACAAAATTAATTAAAAAAGAGGTTAAGCCCTTTTCAAAAAGGCACCTAATTATGTCCACCACTGCTGCATATCCTTCTTGTTAATGAAAATGAAATGAAAAATATTATTTGGCTTAGAAATTCTATTTTTTCCTTATCAATGAATATCCTAGAGGAAGAACTGATTTTATTTTGGATGATTAACCATTTGTAGATTGCCCCAAAGGGGAGTGCTCAAAAGTTTAAAATCACAAAACACTCTTTGGTTCCTATCTGTGGAACTATTTCTCTGAGTGACTTCAAATCAAATCAAAAATGCAAGTGAAAAGTCGTGACCCGGTTAAGGATTGGGGGCATTCAGGGATATACCCTAAGCCGTCGCTTCCAATGTCTAGTTTTGTACGTTATGGATTGTTTTTGTTTTTGGCTTGGACTGGCATTCTGGGCTGAAATATGTCGACATTTGTCTGTTATTTTGTCTAAAAAAGTTGGATACTAAATAATAAATAAATTAACCAGACCACTAAATACTAAAATGAACCTGGTTTCATAGAATTACCCAGATTCACATTAATATCGTAAAGGAGTAGTTTCCATATTCTTTTTGAGGCATTGGTCTTGCAGTGCATGAGACGAGTCACAAGGTCCAGGTGTGTATTCCAATAATATCCTTTGCCATTCCACAACTGAGAGGACTTTACCTGAAATCCTCTCCTTAAAGAATTTATTTCCCAGCACTGAATGCCATAATACTATAGTTTTTTCCTGATATACATCAATTATAGAAGATCCAGAAGCAAAAGAATGTATATAAAAAAGTTTTTTTTAACACTACACCCAGAGTAAGGCTGAATCTTATTTCATCCCTTACCCCTTCAAATGGAGCTATAAGGCGTAGGGCTTGAAAATCAACCCTGATGAATTGGAACACCCCTTCAACACTCGTCTGTCATTAGTTCACTCCCACTGTTGTTACGTAACCAGTTTTAACCAGAAGTAAATGAACATGTCTGCTGCTGTAGTTGTTAAGTTCTCCTTGGCTATGCAAATATTTTCACTTTACAGCCTAATATCTGTGTCGAATCAGAGAAGTGCTATACATTACTTCATGTTTACGTGAATAGCAATTTTTTAAATTAATTTTTTAATTTTATTTTTTCCCCCATGTGTGTTTTATGGTGAAAATGACCATTACACAGTGCAACAATGTCAAACTTTATACAATACAACATTATCACAACTTGAAAATAGTTAATTACGGTGAAAATATTACATTTGTGTACTTCCTTTATAGATGCCGGCATTTTTAAAATGATTAGCATTGTATTCTGGGAAATTTCTTATAACCCTCTGTTTGGAGTCCTGTTCCTCAGGAAAATCTGTGTTTGAAGGGGTATAAAGCCTTCCCCCTACCCCATTGCTTTAACATGAATTGAGACACCACTACACGTGGATGCTCAAAACAGAGGGCCTAAATGTGATGTACATGTGCAGTATCCCATCACAGGATCAAGGTTTATAGAAAGTCTTTGTCAGAAATTAGAAAACCACGACGTTGACATATAGGACGCCTTCACCTGTTTTGACCTTTGTGTGCAGGTTGGACTTCTGGCCTGGGTGGAGGATGATTCTGCTGCCTGGGTCATCTCCTGGTGCATTAGGTCTTCCATGGAATGTGTCATTGCACAGACATCGGAAGCAGCTAAAATGGTCTACGATCACACGAAAGGAAAGCAGGAGGTCATGGCTTTAGACATGGTTTTCATTTCACAAGAAAGGTGGGTTTGGTTTGTGGTCTTACTTTAAGAACAAGGTGAAATACTGTGAAATTAAATCTTAGTTACTGGACATTATCATACACCTTGTTGTTGTAACCTCCTCTTACCGTAAAGCATCTGCGCAGCACTGACTAAAAAGTAAACACACGCAATAAAACAGCTGTTCGAAAGTCCTAAACTGATGAGGTGTCTATATTGTCTCTCTGAAGCCGTGCATAGTGATACAAAAAACAGACATGCTTCTTCTTACCCTCACTACGGTTCAAGAGTGACCCCATATTAAATGTTTGTGGAAATGACCAAAAATAGTCACTTGCCCGATAAAGGGTCAGAGGACTGGTCTAATGCCTTTTATTGACACATGAGGAGCTGATCTGTAACATTTCACAGGTTCCCGCGGATCCTTGAAAAGTCTTAAAAGGCATTGATAATTCTAAAAATAAGGCCTTAATTGGCATTAAAATGTCTGAAATCAAAATTTCAAAAGTCTTAAAACTTTGGACACATAGGTACGATTTATGTTGGCTTGAAGTAAAAGAATATTTGGTAACATTTAGGCTGTGTATGTTATAAAAACAATTTAGGGTGAGTAGAAAATGAGGGCACGTCATTCTGTGGGTGTAGTGTTCCTTTAGCTCTACTTGGTTTTTTGCAAGTGTGTGTCTGTATGTGTGTGTTTGTAAGCAGGCTGAACCACTAAAACAGCATCAGAAATGATTTTTCTTTAAGTTTGAATCTAATAGACTTAAATTACATTAATAAAGTATCCTTTTAAAATATTTGATTAGCATTAAACAACCCAAAGTGAATTTTCACAATATTCTACCTAAATGTGTTTTTGTTTTTTTTCAAACGTATGTTTATTGTACATTTTAATTTACAAATAACATGGAACAAGAATGCATATATAAGGAGAACAATAATAATAATAAAAATATGCTTCTTTTTGTATGTTTTCAGCAGTTTAACATCCTTGACTATGGATTTTTTTCACTTTGCAAATTCACCCCAGTTATCATTTGGCTGCATGTTGGAGACTCCTGAAGAAGTGCCTAGATTTAGCATCTTTTTGATCCAGGTTTCCAGTTGTTCTAGTGTCTGTTATAATGTGAATTCCTTGCAGACCGCTGCCACACTTGAGGAACGGCCGGGCTCTGTTCAACCCCACTGGGAACCCAGTGTTTGCAAGAGATCTCCTCATTTTCCCTGAGCACGAGAAGAGCTGTAAAATTGGTGAGGCATTTCAGATGGTTTTCCCCTGGTCACTGTAAACATTTAGTTGGTGGTGGGTTTTTCTCTCTGCAGATTTGTGAGAGTCTTTTGTTTGGTTTTTTTTTTTTGTTTTTTTTAAGTATGATGGCTTTTGTGGGTTCCATAGATTTCCCAGGTCTTATTGTTTTCTGCTGTTGGGGTATTTCCTCTAGACTGTCCCGCTCCCACCCCCTTATTGGGTAAATGGTTCCACCTGGGATCCCACGTCACAGTGGTGGAGGGTATTCTGTGTTGTAAGGCGGGTGGGGCACTACAACTTTGGTTGTTAGTGATTTACAAGATTTACTAATGAGTGTCTGTAGAATATTTATCCATTCAAGGGGAAATTATTGGGTATTACAGTTGCTCTTTTCTCTCTCTCTCTTTTCCTCTATTTTTCTCTCTCTCTGTCTCTCTCTCTCTTTCTCTCTTTCTCTCTCTCTTTCTCTCTGTCATTAATAACGACTCATCATGAGACCAAACACTTCCAACCTTCTTTTCTTCACTTCAACAGTTCTGTATATGAATGTGTGTCTTTGAAATAATATGTTAAAGTGCGACTGTTCAGATTTGATGCAGGGTGTGATAGTTTCCTGCTTGTGTTCACAGCGTTTAAAAACCTCCTTGGAGAAACTATTCTGATGGATGACCTGGAGTCTGCAACAACCTACAGACAGCTGGTGAGTGAAGCTCTTTGACAGACCCCCCCCACACACACACACACACACACCTACTGACACTTGTGCTGATGAATGTGCTGTCGTCTTTAGCTGGTGAGAAACAGAATACAGTGCCCCACCATCCTGACCAAGCATGGAGAACGTCTAAGTGCCAAGGGCACTTTTGGGGGGTCTCAGAACAGAGCTCCCCCACCTGACAGGATACCAATTTTTTCAGCCCCTGTATCCCAGCAGCGCAGAATCCTGGAGAAACAGATAGGTAACGCCTCACAAACGGATCCTTTAGGTTAGTTTTTGCTCAAACACTGTTGTAATGCTACTTTTTTCTGTACTTCAGGAGCACTCATGCGCTACAGGACGACACTGCTGAACCGAGACACCGTAAAAGTCAAATACGAGAAGTGTATACAAGAAAGATCTGAAACTGAACAGAAACAAGTGATAGAGCAGAAGATGGCAGAGCTGGCGGAAGTGGAGGAACAACTGGGTACGAGAAGGCGGTTTGTGTTCTGTTCTGACACCTCATCCGTTTCATGCATGAATTCAAAGAACCTTAGCTTAACTTTTTAGGCCTGAAAAAAATTATGAAATTATTTTAAAAAATAATAATAATCTGCCTATTTTTCACTGAGTTACAGAAATTTCCACTCAGTTGGACATCATATTATGACACTTTTAAGAAAAAAAAGCATCAAAACATGCATTTAAGACACAGTATGATGCACTGTGTAAAAACTATGAAATAACAAACATTTTCAATGCAGCTATATGATGTTTTCTTACATTTTAACATACTCTAATACTAGTCATAACTCAGTTCATAGAGGTATGCAAAAAAATTTTGTTTTAATTTAATTAAAGCCTTCAACTCTTCACTGGATGGGGGAGCAGGAACTGTTATGACTAGTATTAGAGTATGTTAAAATGTAAGAAAACGTCATATAGCTGCATTAAAATATATATATATACACACTTATTTTATGTGTTTATTATTATGGGTGTATTTAGGTTTATCATACGGTATTGTACTGCTACTAGAAACACTCATTTCCCAGAGGAACCTTCCTGAGGGATTAATAAAGTTTTTAATCTGTGTAACAGCTAGCAATTGCTTTCCAGTTAAACATGTCACTACAGATCCAGTTTATTAAGGACAGTTACAGTAATGATAAAAATTGCACTGTATGCGATGATGCTGACACAGATCTAAAACGACAAAAACCCAGGTATATACAGAGAACAGCTGTAGAATAACTGTCCTCTGTAGTGACCAGTGTGTATGAAAGGGTTAATCACCTCTAATGCTTGTGTTTTATTCTCCTTCCAGCCTCGACTGCAGTCAGACCTGCAAAGAGGGTTTCTTCGGATGATGCTGGACCATCAAGTCTTTCCAAACGACGGAGGAGCATCAATAATGTATAAAACAAGCAGACATTGTAAATGTTACGATTTCAAGATTTGTGTATTTAATTTTTAGATTGTTATACGGTTTTATTTGCCGTTTTTACATAATCCTAACTATGTTTTTGATGCACAGTTGCATCGCAGAGTTGTTTTCCATAAAAGTGACTCTTGTTCTGTAGCTGTTTTGTGTATGTGTTTTTCTTAACCATTCGAATATTCTAATACACAGCAGCTACTCTGCTTCTGAATGGGTACGCTTGCTTAACTGTCCGTCAAAGTTAAAGAAACCAATGGTAATCCACCAAAGGAAGTCCCGCCCCAACCAGCGTTTGTGTCAAAATCACAATCAAAAAGTCAGGGAGCGGAAACAAAAAGGCTGGAATCGTAATAAAGGAAAAAAGGCAACAACCGAAACTGATAAAGATGAAAAGGCTAATATTTTACACAATCTGCACATGTTTTCATTACAGTCAATTTTTCATTTGAATTTTTTTGGGATTTTTTTTTTTTGTATTTTTAATTATTTTTTGTTTGCAGTTTTAAAAATCATCTTTGAACTTATTGACAAATTAAACACTGTAGTTTTACTGAGCATCAATGAGAGGAAATGTAATGTGTTAGTGTCAGCATGGGAGGAATCCTCATGTTGACATTGGTGGAGACA
The DNA here is from genome assembly GCA_020466265.1 of Siphamia tubifer. Classification (NCBI taxonomy): domain Eukaryota; kingdom Metazoa; phylum Chordata; class Actinopteri; order Kurtiformes; family Apogonidae; genus Siphamia; species Siphamia tubifer. The sequence goes on along the minus strand of CM035802.1, from coordinate 26,846,300 downwards.
TAATTTGACAACTTCCTCGCAAGAGGCAGCAACAATAAATAAAAAATAAATGAATAAGAACAGGCTAAAATAATTAAAATAACGTTTCATTTTGAATTTGTCAATGAAAACTAGGAGACATTTCAGGAATGTTTATTTCTTAAACCACATTTTGTCTGTTTTTATTGGTCATATATACTGCATTATATATTTAATTATAGTCACAAGACCGACATTTACATCTAGTTTCGTATCTTATTTGTCACATGATAAAGGTTCATTGATGACAATATTTAGTCACTATAAGGTGCACTGTCAATGAATGTTTTATTTTTTATATTCTTCATATATAAGGCAGATTATAAAGTGCATTAAGTGAAGTCAACATTTCCTGTTACTAACCACAACCACAACTAGAAAAGCACTCTTGGTTAGTTATCTTGCTAACTAACTGACAGACAAACTGGTAAAAAAAACTTAATTTTTCTTTGCGGAGGTAATTAATCCATATATAAGGCGCACTGTGGTTTTTGGAGAAAATTAAAGTATTTTAAGTGCACCTCGTAGTCCAGAAAATACAGTAACCTTTTGTTTCCCAAATGTCATATCATTTCCTGTTCAAATATTGGTATGAACATTTTAGAAACATCCAAATATTGGTATGGACACGTTTATGTGCAATTTTACGCCCATGGGTGCCAGACACACATTGACAGTCCACTTTTACGCATGGGGTAATGACGTCCCTTTTTTAAAGAAAGACAATTATTATCCAAATTATGTAGACATATGGGATTGTGTTTTTGGAAAGTCGCATGGAGCTCAGTCTTAAGTGGTGTTACGCACAAGTGTGTGTGTGTGTGTGTGAGAGAGAAAACGGAAAAACGCATCTGTCAGAGTTGGAGGGGGTCCTTAAACGTCACATCCAAAGTCAGTGAGTGGGGGCTTGTTGGGGTCTGAGCAGCACACAGGAGGAGGAAACAACACTGCATTCACCTTCAAACGGAGCTCTGATCTGAACTGCTGTTAAAAGCCCGAACAACAACAACAACAACAAAAAAAGTCCTATTTGTGTTTTTTTTTTTTCACCATGAGGATCAGATTGTGCGCACTGGTACTGCTTCCACTGGTACTAACTGTACCTGTCATCACTGGAACACCTTTTCAGTATAATATGTTTCAGGGAAATGCGTATTCTGGCACCGAAACACGACAAAGAAATAAGTGAGTAAAGTTTATTATTACTGTTTTTATATCAGTTTAATTTTTTTCTACAGTGTTTTTTTTTTTTTTTTGCTCTTGAATCATTTACGCGTGAATATTTTCTGTGCGTAAATGAACCCTTTCATGCATGAATTATGAGAAACTTAGTCAAGATTTATTTTTCCCGAGTGTTTTTATTCCACTTTCGGCATTAATAAATACATTACTATGAATGAACAATTTCTATGAACCTTTTTTCAAAAGAGTTTTTTAAAAGTCCACTCATTTGGAAACCATGCGTTTCCTTTTTGAGGCAAACCCGTCATTAGAAAGTGATAAACTGTACCAAAACTATGAAATAACATTTTTCATGCAGCTAATCTGATATTTTATCACATTTGAACATAATATAATGTTAGTTATTACTCACTTCGTGCAAAAAAAATAATGTTTTTCATTAGGATAGCTTTTAATTTACAGTCTAATTTGATTGATTTGAATTGATTTACACTAAACAGGGGCGTTACTAGGGTCTGTGGGGGTTCCAAGCAAGAACCCCCCCACCCCACACGCTCGCACACACGCGCACACAACTACATGAACACGCAGCTACATAAATGCACAACTACACAAAAACCCACTAACGTGCAATGTATACACACACATACTTGTTTACACATATATTGAGGACCAAGTTTTTGATCAATTAGCCAATGGGTAGTGAGTGTAAACACATTTTTAAAAAATTAAATAAAGACATAATAATGATAAAATTAAAAAATAAAATAACATAAAAAAAGTAACTGAATAAAAATGGATGAATACAAAAAATAATTAAAAAAGAAATAGATAAAAGAATATTTAAAAAGAAATTATAAATAGATAATAAAAAATAATAAATGCTTTTTTTTTTTTTTTAAACTAAACACATCTTCAAACTTTTGAAAATACATGTTTAACTTTGCACCTGTTTCCTTCATGCTTTATGGGGACTTCCTGAAAAAACAAACAAATGTATTTATAGGGCCACATCATTTCTATTTTACTAGTGGGGACCTTTATTTATATTTAACCCTCATGGGGACCTGAATTTTTGCCCCCATAGTATCAGAGGTCCCTGTGGTGTGACTGTATAAACATATTAATGTCCCCATAAAGATAAGAACACAAGTGCACACACACAAATTCACACCAAGACACACATGCACATACAGCTCTAGGGGCCCCCCTACTGGGTGGAGCTTCAAGTAACTGTCCTCAAGCCCCACCCCTGACACTACAACATATCACTGTAGATCAGGTTTATCAAGAACAGTAAAGTGACAGTAATTGTGTCAGTGTATTATGGGATGGTGCATAAGTGTTGGCTGATATGAAACTAAAACAATACAACCCTTAAATATACAAAAGAACATCTGTAGAATAACTATCCACTGAAGTCACCAGTGTGCATGAAAGGGTTAAAGCTAAGAAGCAGTTCAAAGTGTTGGTGCATCGTAATGTTTGTGTGTGTGTAGAGAAGTAAAGTGGTGTTTTTCTGCAGAAACTGGTGTGCATATGTGGTGCACAAAAATGTGAGCTGCTCCGTCGTGGGAGGAACAGAGAGTTTTGTACAACCGGAGAGTTTACCATGTCCACCAGAGCTGCCGAACTGTGGACAACAAGTGATGTGAGTTCCAAACAGTGGGTGGAGAACACACACTGATGGCTTCGTCCATATGGTTCAATACATTTGACTTTACGGCAGGGGTCTCAAAGTCATTTTCTGTCAGGGGCTACATTCTGCCTCGATTTGATCTCCAGTGGATCAGACCGGTAAAATATTAACATAATAACAATTCCAATGTTGGTGTTTTTTTAAGTGCATAAAAACATTAAATTATGAAAATACTTCAGGACTCTAGACTCACTTTTTGCACTGGTGCCTAACTTTTTTTCTTAGGTGCCCTCAAAATTTTCCACTGCATAACACTGCAGTTTTACATGTTCACAATTTTCTTTTTTTGTAAATCGTTGTCCATACAGACAATATTTATTAGTAAATCATTAATCAACAATTAAGGCAAGAACAAAAAACAAAAGTTGATGTATTTCTGTAAGTGAGGTTCATCTATAGAATAGCCTCTGGAAGATGCATTAAACATTTTAAAATAAGTTAAACTTTTAAAAAGATACATAAATTAACTATTATTCAAAAATATAGAGTTTAGGTTTAACTAAAGAAATGGATCAATGTTGTGAGTTGAGATCAGAATACAATCGACCTGAATTACAATTAAATATGTATTATCTTCTGTTGTATATTTAGCAATAATTACATTGAACTTTTTGTTTCTTTGTTCACCTGTTGTCTTGTGGAAACATATTAAATGTAAATTGAATAAATACAAATTTTGATGCCACTTCTATAAAAAGAATCTGATCGGTTAATTCTAATCTGTTGCCAGATATCGGACACACTTTAGGCCCACGTATAAGATTGCCTACAAGACTGTAACAGAGCTGGAGTGGAGATGCTGCCCCGGTTACCAAGGCTACGACTGCATGGAGGTGAAAGACATGAGTTTACTCCAAGTCGACCGCTTGAATCATCAACCTTCTCCATCTGGATATGTCCCAGCACCAAAAGGTGAAATCATAACAGAGAAAAGAGCTTTGCATCAGCAGAAACAGTCTTTTTCCCACCTATTCTGTATTTCCTGAACTACTTTGCTTTACTTTAGGTCCAGAGAAGAGACCGGATATCCATAAAAACCATCCATGGGAGGACCGGGGGCAGTTTGGAGGTCAGACAGGTCATAGTGGATCTCAGAGTTCTCAACATCTGGAAGAGGAGGTGCAGCGACTCTCCCAGATGGTCCTGGACATGCAGGCGTCAATGACGGACATGTCCTCCAACTTGAGGCTGAATTTTCAGGAGGATGCGAGTAAGATGCTGGTCTCTCTGGTCAATAACCTCCGGCAGCCCGCCAGTGCACGCGGCGCTGAGACCCAAACCTTGCAGCTACAGGACTTCTCTTTTGAAGTAGACCCACAAATGGATGAAGTTATGAACAAAATCAACCAGGTCACAGACGATCTCCAGTCCAAGAAAAATACTCTCGATGAGCTCATGGGTCGAGTCACTCATCACGACGTACAAATTCGTCTGCTAATGGAGGCGGCTGAGAGGCCGCTGGGGTCTCCACTTACTGGTACCGCAGCAAAAGACCAGGGTCTGCGGGGATATGTGGATGAAAAGATAAAAGCTCTGAGAGATGAGATGATGGAGGGTCTGGAAATAAAAATGGCAGATTTGAAAAACTCGTGTGATTATAAAATCGTCTCTGTTCGAGAACAGTGTGAAAGCCAAGAAGCCAACTACCTGAGCCTGGCCGAACTCATGGACTCTAAAGAATTAGACCTCCGCAACGAGATACAAGACCTCAAGACTAAGCTGGGTGATCAAGATAGAGACAGGAAAGATCTGCCTGGAAACACTGGGGCATGTGACTCGCTTCTTGCTCGGGTTCAGAACATGGAGCTCCGTCTGAACTTAACTGAGAAGAACTTAGAAGCTCAGTGTGGATCTGTGGAGGAGAAGCTGAGGAAAGAAAGATCAGGGGCTGTTCATGATCTGAGGGAAACTCTGGAGAATAAACTGGCCTCCATGAAGGACCAACTCAGCAATGTTTTGGTGGACACAAGTACCAGATCTCCATCTAATAATCAGCCACAGTCTTTGGATGTTCTGCAGAGGGATGTTAACTCCCTTAAGGACAGGTTTGAAATGTTGCAGAAGAAGCAAAAAGTGATGGACCAACTCTGCTCAAATGAAGGTAAAGTTAATTCAAGTGTGACAGAAACTGTTCAACAGGAATTACAGAGCTGTAAAACTGTTGTAGGTAACTTTGAGAAAAGTCTCAAAGTCTATAATAATAGACTGGGAGCCGTGGAAGAGTCTGTCCTCAAGTCTAACACCAGCTTTGGGGATGTCAACGCTGATCTGAGCTCCCTGAGGCGACATGTGGACAGGATGGACGACCTGTTGTCAGAAGTAGTCCTTCAGCAAGCTCAGGCACCACACATCCTCAACTCCACCTGGGATCAAGTTAAGCAAGGAGCTCAGCAGGAGGTCAAGGACCTTTTGGACCTCCACCGGATGCAGCACAAGGAGCTGAGACGGCAACTGGATGAGGTCAGTCGGGAGGTGAAATCTGAGGCTCACAGCTGCAGGGAAAAAACTGAGGATGTTGGGAAGGAGGTAGCCCACATGGACAGTCGCATAGTTGGTGTGGAGAGTTTGTGTGGGAAGCTGGAGCCCATCTCAGGTAGTCTCCAGAGGATCAAAGAGGGTCTGAACAAACATGTTATGAGTTTATGGACTTGTGTAAACCAGCTGAACAGTACGATGAAATCAAACAGCATAGAAATTGGAAGGCTGAGAGGAACCTGTCAGAACATCCAGAACCACATCTCTGACCTCCAGGCTCTAGAAAATGGATTTACTGGCAAAACAGGTAAGTGTCAGCTGCAACAGTGACAACATACATTGACCATTTTATTCCCCTGAATTATGTCCATGCTTTTAAAATATATATAAAGCACTTTATTTACAGTAGAAACATGGGATAGTGATCACTTAGCTTTAATAGTATCCTTTAGATAGTTATCCGAACTAGACTCTAGAGAGAGAGAGAGTGAGAGAGAGAGAGAGAGAGAGAGAGAGAGAGAGAGAGAGAGAGAGAGAGAGAGAGACTTTTTATGATACTTGAACACCCAATAATAACCATTTCGAAACATTACTATTGATATCATATAATGCTCCCATTATAGGTAGACTTTAAAATATTTTATTTTTCTAATATTGTATTTAGATTTAGTTACCTTAAAGATAGGCTATTGTGTACGTCCGTTGAACTAACGTGAACAATAACACCCATATCGTACAAAACGTACTTAACTTAAAACTTACTAACGTCAATATCCAATCTATTGTATGCATGTGCTTGCTTATATGTTTACTGGTCAAAGGCACAATAAAATAAATATACTTTCAAAGTAAGTCAATTTCACACCTGGCTGAGGATGCCTAAATTGACAGGTTTTTTCTCTGTGAAAACATTTGGTGGTCATGTACATGATCAGAAGCACTTGGAAGCCTAATGTGATGGGATGTCCATTTTGACAGAACACCGGTTGTCATCTTTTCCACCATAGGTGTTTATGTGAACGTGCAGAAGGGGAAGGGAGGACAATGTTTGGGGGAAGGTATCAGAAAATCAATCATTGCAAAGATGATCAGTGCAATGATTGGCTGGAGTTTTCCTCTGGTTCCACCCTCTAGACTGGACAACATTTTTTTTTTTGCAAACATTCTATTTCAGTGCATGATATGGGATCGTGAAGAGGTTTTCAAGCAATATGCTAAAAAATGTTCCAAAAAATATCTCCCACCCCACCTATAAGTAGTGAAAATGACACGACAGATAAATATCGTGGGATAAATAGTCTGAAAAATAAATAAAATGAGATTCAGATCTGTGATTCTGATATGTTCAAACACATTTGACGTCACCGTGGATGCTGTGGACAAACCCACTTGGGACCCTCATATGCAGCCCAAATGTAACCCATCTGGGTCCCACGTGGGCACGCTGACTGGGGTGTTTATCTCAGGGTTTGCAGAGTAAAGTATTATTTGAAGGGTTTGAGTATATGAAGTGAAGTTGGACTTTATTTTCTTCATGTTCTCAGCTGAAGGAGGCAGGAGTGATTGAAGACACATGCCTGATTTTAATAGGCCCCACTTGTGTTGAGCAATGCCTTGGCATTCAACTAAATATTGCTCATGTGGCTTTTTTATGCATCAAAGAGTCTATGTTGTGTGTGTTTATCCATATTCAGTATATGGGAGCAAAAATGTTTGGATTGTATTATGTGAGACATTTGGGATGATTCTGTTCACCTCCTTGAATGTCATATGGATCTGCTGTTTCTGGGATGCTTTTTGTTGGACGTAGTTTCATTGCTGTCCAATAGATAGTGGATATGTTGCATACTTATGATATGATTCTGCACATTAACAACACCTATGAGACTGTGTTGGACCTTTGCTGACTCTTGCACTTGTAAATGTGAACTGGAAACACACCCATAATGTTTACAAGCCGGGTCTTTTTCCTCCTGGATCAGCTAGTTTTCAGTTACAGGTTTACGAGGCAGGTGACACAGCATACGGTCCAGTCCAAAATCTAACAGCAGGTCTTACTTAGTGTAGGACACGTTCAGACTCTAGGCCAATGTGGCTGAAATCCACATGTTTTGGCCCAATTGTATCTGTATCTGTTGAAGGCAATTTGAATAGTACTTTTTTTTGTTTTTTTTTCCAAATCCAACTCAGGCCACTTTCATATGTCATCCTAAATCTGATATGTATCTGATTAGGTGTGTTGCTTAAAACTGAAGGTCAGAAAGTCTCTGCACCAACTCCTAAAATGTGTTGGAATAGTTGAGAAAATTCTGCTGGTGAATTTTTTTTTCTCAACTGGAAAACATTTACCCTTCTCTTATCGACCTTAAAGTTTCACTCTGAACATCGGAGAGAGGAGCTCTTTTTTTGGGAATAAATCGAGTTTAAGGGTTAAAATAAAAATGAAAATTAATCATAACATGATAATTAATAGATTATTTCCTGAAAAGAAAAAGTTGTCAATGGTAAAGAAAATCTTAATTTGTATGTAAAAATATATCTGGCACAGACTTATTGTTGGTGTCAATTTGGTACATAAACATTAGTGCAGGAATGTTTTGTTTTAATTTTGATATTACTCTTACTACTTGAAATAATCTGGATCAAAATCTAAAAAAAATCTTCCTCAAGTCGTGCATTTAAAAGGATGTATAAATCTAGTATAATAAGAGAACACATATATAAATAAATACAGAACATTATCTGAATAAGTGAAAATGTTGTTATAATGTGGAAGAATGCATATATATATATATATATATATATATATATATATATATATATATATATATATATATATATTTTCCACCTCAGCACACACAGTGATGTTTTACCAGTAGAGCCACTGACTGTTCGCTCTGTCAGCTCCTTCACGCTGTCGTCTCCTTCATACTTATCTGAAGAGACTGGAAAATGTGTCCATTACAGAGCGATGGTGCAAGCTCCTTATCATCGTCCACTCATACGTGACTTTATTTTAGAGCCCAGTGTGTTTAGATTAGACCCTTACTGGATCATTTTTGCAGTTCTGTTCCCTTTTTACTCTCCTTTCACAGTCTTCAGCCACACTATGTAACTTTGAAGACGCCGTTAGCTTCCACGGCTGAGCTGGACTTCTCTCCAAATAAACTGTGAACACTCAGAGCTGCACTGTGTTCCCCAGGGCCGTTTGTCAGTGTGTTTGTTATGATGTCATGGCAGTTGTTAACCTCAAATAAGAAGGTCAGGAAAAGGGATGTAAACGATTTTATTTTCAGTTCTGGCTAAAACTTTCCGGGATATTGGCTTTTTGACATGTGATGTATATGTTTCTGAAGATGTTGGACAAAGTGTCTTCAGTCACTGTTAAAGCCCAGTAGAGCTCTATTATGGGTGATGCTGTGAGATAAGAGCATACTTTCCATCTTCTTTTGACATGTATCAGTAGTTTAAGATAAGATGACACTTAGTGGTTAGTGGTCAAATGTGATAACCTCTGAACCTCAAACAAGACTGGACCTGATGGAGAAGCCTGCAGTGTTTGTCTGGGACAACTTACTTTACTTTCTCTATCTCGACAAAGTAGGTGTTGGAGTCTCTACAACAGGCTTCATGCAAGAAATTAAACAATATCCTATTTCTCTCCTGAGTTTTCATTTGGGCTTCACAATGTGAGGCTAGATTTATTGATTCCTAAATCAAAGCCTAGTGTGTTTTGGCAAATGGTGACTCATAAAGTCAACACACGCCAAATTGCGGTGGAGTCATGATGTGGTATGTAATGTGGAAAGTGGCCATTTTTGTGACACAAGGGGTTCCCGTGTCCAGAAACTGGTGGGATAAGTGAGTAGAAGAACAAAGGCAGGGTTTCCCAGGCTGCTGTGTTGGAAGGATGCAAACCTGCTTTAGTTAAAACTCACCTCTTTAATCATCACAAACACTCTCGCATTCAAACATACATCCTGTGTTTGCCTCGTTTATCCTAGTTAAAACCAGGTCTAAAATCAGTCTCGCACTGTAAAAAAAGGTCCTTTTTTTTTAGAGAAAATAAGTATCAGCTGTGGTTACCAGAACAATCCTGCAAAAAAACTACACATACACACATAATACAATGGAAATCTTGTATTTTAAACCTGTAGGTTTAACATTTTAAATATGTAAATTTAATATTAAATACTAGAAAGTCACTCTGAGAGCTCAAACCTCCGCTAAGGCAGACCTCCCCCCTCTGAATGAAGAGAGGTCCACCAAGGAGGTTATGTTTTTGCTGGAGTTTGTCTGTCTGTCTGTTAGTTAGCAAGATAACTCAACAAGTTATGAACGGGGGGGGGGGGGGGTTGGGGACGTCACAAGGAAGAAATGATTAGGTTTTGGTGATGATCCGGAAAAGATCCTGGATTCTGGATCACTTTGAAATTTTAGATTTCAAAAACAACAAACTAAAACAACAAACATGCTACCGTGCTGATGAAAAAAAAGAAAAGAAAAGCTCCCCAGGCTGACGAAGCTGTGGCTGGGCGCCCCTTCTCCTCTCTCTCTTTACAGCTGATCGGCCACCTCTTATAGCTTGATGGGTCTTCAGCCTCGACTGCCGCCAGGTTATGGTCTACCTGTAACAGAGGAACGAGAGAGAGAGAGAGAGAGAGAGAGAGGGACACACACACACACACACACACACACACACACACACAAAGCATGTGCAACATGCACCCCAGCGTTCATTCTCCCGCCAACACGTAACAGGATGGGCAAAGCGAGTGTATCCCAACCACAACTATAGAAACAGGTTATCCTTGGTTGGTCTTTTGTCCACAAAGTGATGGGAACACACAAAAACATTGCGGGGTCGATTTTTTAAATTCAATGTCTTTATCCAGGCCCTTGATTCAGAGTGACCATCAGGTTTGCGAAAAAACAAAAACAATGGAGGGCATGAATATTGCCTCTTCGTGGCAGGTGTGTGGTCAAAACACTCTCTATCTAACCACACGTTCAGGTGTTTTCTTGAGTTTTTACAACCAAAGACAGCACATGTAGTTCCTGAAACACTTTTCTCACTGAGTCACTGAGCATTAATATCAGGGCTCGCTAGCAAAACAAACCGGATGAGCCAGAACAGAAGTGGAAAGCATAGGCTGGAGGAGTCCAGGAAGTAGAGCGGAAACGGGTCAAAAACTGGTGTATAAATGTAATGAATAGGGATACCACAGCTAGGCTATAGATATACAACACTTCTACACACAAATCTGCTTTTGTTAACATATTATCTCTGTTAAAACTACAGCTACATTTAATTTAGTCATCAACACAAAATTACATTGTATTTTCACTTCCAGTTTTTATTTTATGTTGCAATTTTACAACTTTTCGCTGTTAATTCTACAGTTGTTTTTACAGTGCATCAAAGCCCAGTCACTAAAGCACATGCCGTTGATTGTATGAGGAGCGACGCGAGTAACAAATGCAGACCATTAAACCCAGTACACGTGTGCAGAACTGGCAGACTGACCCCCTGTACTGTTTAATGCCCCCGCCCCCCTTTCCTCTTGCACATGCTGGCTTTAACAGGCCTCTTCAGTAAACAGCCTCCATCCCTGTGGCCATGCCTTGGTATGCTGGTATTCCTTTTATGTCCTGCCGTCTCCTCATGGACCAGGACTATCACAGACTTTCTGCCTCGAGCCGTGCAGGATGATTTGTTGATAAACTCCAGGTTTTGTCTTCAGCTGTGCTTCCCAGGAGTGCAGAGATAAATGCAGTTTAGGGATGATCGCTATATAATGGGTAATGGGCAGAGGTCTGTTATTTACTGTGTTTATGTCTTTAATGACAGGGTACAATAATCACCCACTGTTTTGTCGTCAGTGACAGTCGACGGTAGCTCCGCCGAAAACACAAAACACTATGAAAAGGTTCCTGATGAGCTGCCCCGAAGGGGAAAAAAACAAAACAAAACAGTAATTGAGCTGTGACATAAGAGGCTGACATGTAAAGGTTTAGAAATCCTTAAAAATACTGTTGTGTTTCTGTAAATTAAACACCATGAGGATCTGAAAGGAAGTGAGAAAAGCCCTAGAGTTCCTACAGAGCCTGTTATTTTCAGCTTTTGTTTTGGGACAGTGACACAGAGGTATTAATTACCTTCAAAGTCACATTTTTGATCTAAAAACTATGTGTTTTTTTTTTTTTGTTTTGTTTTGGTTTTTTTTTTACCTTTGTTGCATTTTTTAGCAAAATCACCAAACAGCAACTTTACTAAAGTGTTCATTAATTACCAACATGAAAAAATGACTGAAGGGTTAATCAACAATTTTAGCTGAGAAAACTTCCAGGATCAGTTTGCTTTTTTCATTCTGGATTTTGGGTAATCAATCACACACACACACACACACACACACACACACACACACACACGCTTACACACACACACGTAGACAGCTTCCATCTGTGTTAGTGGATGGGTTTGTGTTTTACTCAACTGCCCACCACATTTCATGACAATCAGTGCAGACAAATGCATATGCTAATGCTAATGCTAATGGTGATACTGTATACTTTTATAGAGTACATATTGTCATTTTCCTCAAATAATTGCCTAATTCCCTATTCGCACAGGATCAGAATTAACTATGGACCCACTGGTAATTTGGAATAATTTCAGAGAATGTCTAACTTCTTAGTCCCATGCAAATGTGCCATGTCTGCAAATTACCAACTGTGTTTCAGTGAAAAAAACAGACGTCCAGTGATAATTCAAGTCCCGTGTGAGTGCGCATGTCTGTGTTTGTGATTTCAATTGTGCGCCTCTTGTCTTTTTCTGAAGTGAATAATGGAGGAAGCGGCTGAGATTGTGTGGCAGCATGTGGTAAAAGGAAGATATGGTCAGGCCACGCCCACATGTAAACTAATATTTATGACTATATGAAGTTGTCTCTATAGATTCAGTCGGCCATTTGCCAGAAGGAAAGACTCTGCTAAGAACTGCTGATTCACTGTAATCTAGAGACTGTTTTCATCTGCACTGACCCCGCTCTTATTTTGAAAGTGTGGAGCAAATGTGCAGACTGCTACACAATGATTTAGGCAAAAAAAAAAAAATCACTAGTTCAAAAAGTAATGACCTGATGCTCCTGGACTTGACCGATGTGGTGTGGTCCAGGCACATGCACATGAACATCACTAAAAAGTAGGTCACACAATGTAAACTGAAAAGACTAAATCCCATAATTATCTGTTCTGTAAGTGGAGTAAATGTAATTTATGGCCGAGTTTCTTCTCCTGCCCTGGTTTTTTGACTCGATGATTGATCAGAGTAAAATCTCTCATGAGACCAGGTGGTTTCCTCGCACATCTGACCCCAAACATCTGGCCCTGCTCCTGCCTCCCTCTGACCTCTGACCTCTGCCTCTGCCTCATTGCTCATTCCGTCCTGTCTATTTCAGGTATGCAGGTTGACGCAGCATTTCCTCAGGGTTCAGGTAAGAGCCCCCCAGGGGCTGTGGGCCCCGTGGAGGCCTCCCTCCCACAGCCGCCCGTCATGGAGGCCGGTGAGGCGGGGCCACCTGGGAAGATGAGCTCGTCCAAGCTGCCCAGAGGCTCCGGCGGCAGCACCATGCCTGTTCAGGGCTTTGCTGGGGCTCCAGGTCAGACATGCCCACATTTAGTCTGCATCTCCTAGCAACATCTGACCCCTTCTGATCCTTTTACTTTGATTTTATAGCTTCCCCAAATAAATCCAGTGACTCTCCAAAGCCCATCGCGACACTGATTTCAGGTAAATGCTTTAGAACCTTTTGGAACCACATCACCTGATCAATATTTTTATGTTTAACCACCACCACCACCACTCACCCACATTAAAAAAAAAAATAAATAAATAAATAAATAAAAAAAATGGAAAATGAAATTAATATTTAAAAAGTAAATTAAAATTTATGAATAATTAAAAAATAATTATTAAAAAAATAAATCACAAATGACAAAATGACAAAAAAGTACTAAATAAATAATAAAATGAAAAAAATAAAAATAAATGTATATATATATATATATATATATATATATATATATATATATATATATATATATATATATATATATATATGCATTTTCATTTTAAGAAATTAAACACGTCTTCAAACCTTTAAAAAATACATGTTTTGCTTTGCACCTGTTTCCCTCATATATCTACTCTTGTGGTTGTGTTTCCTTCTCTTTCTAACTCTTAACTGGTGTACTATACCTTTACTGCTGTAACTGTGGAATTTCCCCATAAATAAAGTCTTATCTTTACGTCTATTCTTATCTTTATTACCCTGCCCCTCAAAAGGAGACAGGGGTATTGTTTTTAGGTGTTTTTTTGTCTGTTTGTTTGTCAGGAACTACTGGACTAATTTCTTTGAACATTTCAGGAAAGGTCCAGAATAAACCCCATAAAATTTTGGTAAATGTAGGTCAAAGGTCACAAAAATGTGTTTTCACAATAATAAAAAAAAATAGGCAACTCAGGTAAAATGTTTCTGAGGGGTGGGGTTTTGTTTTCATCTTTATTCTTATCATTGTTCAACAGATACAGACATGCCCCAGAACCCTCCACCACAGAAAGGTCAGTGTTAGTTTTTATTCCTAAACATGTGTCTGGTTCTGATGCTGCAGTATGTCCAGATGTGATGTTTTCTTTTCCCCATATTCAGGTGATATCTCGTTCTCAGCTGGTCTGACCCTCCAGCCTTTCCAAGGACACATGGGCATCATTCGATTCAATAAAGTTCTGGTCAATGATGGAGGCTACTATGACCCACGAACAGGTACCCAACACACAGTGCATAATGATAAAACTTTTTACCAATATCTCAAAAACCTGAGCTATTAAAGGTGGGGTGGGAGATATTTTTTGAGACATTTTTTACCATATTGCTTGAAAACCTCTTCATGATCCCATATCACACACCGAAATAGAATGTTTGCAAAAAAAAAAGAAATATTTTAGTCCAGTGTAGAGGGATGAACCAGAGGAAAACTCCAGCCAGTCGTTGTACTGATCATCTGATTTGCTGATACATCCGTCAAATATCAGTCCACCCCCCCCCCAAACTCTCTCCTTCCACCCCTCCCTCCCCGTTGGACGCATTCACCTAAACACAGCTATGGTGGAAAAGACGACAATCGGCAACAAAACTAAAGTAAAAACTTTGTTTGGAAAAGCAACGGCCATGAGGAAGCTGAGTGAAGAACAGAACTTTTGGCTAGATTTTCCTGAAACTGGCCGACGAATCACAGTGAAGTATAGAGTCAGAGGGCGGGCGTAACAAAGTGACGCTGCAACAATTCGGAGAGAAACAACCGGGAACAACCATAGAAGAAGAAGAACAACAACAGGTGGTGATTTCCTTTTATCAAAGATGAGTGAAGAATGTAAGAAAACTTCAGAAATCTTTACATTATTTTTACAGAAGCGTCAACAGTTGTTCAGCTCCATAATCCACCATTTTGTTTAGTCATTCCTAACTTTCTCCAGACTCCTCCATGAACTTTCCGGCATCTATGTACATCATCCTAAAGATTACGCTGATTGGTTGTAGTACCGTCCTATTGAAAGACAACCTTTTAGCCCCGCCTCCCCTGACTATGAAGCACCACTAGACCCATACATGTAATGAAAGGGGATAGCGCAGCTAGGCTAATTATACTTCGACTCTTCTCTACTTATTGACAAAATAAATCATGTTCCTTTGGCTAAATACTGGCTGGATGTTTTCTTTAGTTTTCCAGCCTGTCTGGACCAGCCCCCCTTCCTGCATTTATACATGGATGTTCATCTATAGCCTGTCCGTCCATGGGAGTGGATCTCTCCTTCAATGTGGTTCTCCTCAAGATTTCTTCTTTTTCCCACTGGGTTTGGAAGTTTTTTCTTGCCGAGAAGGAGGGTCTAAGGACAGGGGATGCCTGGGACTTTTCATGTATTTCTGTAGTTGATTATGTTTTTGTAAAGCCCTCTGAGACGACTTTGTTGTGATTAAGGGCTTTATAAATAAAATTGAATTGAAAATTGAATTGAATTGAGTTTGTGCACATTTTTATCAGATTGTTCTTGTGTCCACATTTGTTTCCCAGGTGTTTTCACTGCTCCCACTGATGGCCGATACCTGCTCAGTGCCGTCCTGGTGGCCCAGAGGGGTGAAAGGCTGGAGGCGGTCTTGTCCGTGTCCAATCACAGCGTCCAGAGGCTGGACTCCTGGGGTTTCTCACCTGCAGAGGTAACATCGGCGCCACATGACCAGTGTGACTGCAGCAGTTCCACATCACTGAGCCTCGTCCTCCCCATGAAACGAGGAGACCGAGCAGGACTTATCCTAACCTCTGGGAAACTCGCCATCTCTGCGTCCCCAGAGATCCTGTCATCATTCAGCGCTGTCCTGCTGTACCCAAACCCATCCAAGCGGTAGTCCTGGATCTGGAACTAGGATCTCATAAGTGGGTCTGGTGCATCATACTGGGTTTATAGATAAAATGAACAGTATTTACTTTAAATGTGTTATTTTTCATGTTTTATATAAAGTTTTGTTTTTCAATACATTGACTTTAAATGAGTTTTCTACTGTATTCAAACATTATTTCTTAAAACACAGATTAGTGACAGCTTTTCATTACTTGTTGGATGTAGTTGAGTCCATTAGATGCAGTATTTGTACAGAAAAAGCTCAAACTTTAGGATTCATTTTAAAGGTTTCTGAGGAAGAGCACAAAAATAATCCTCATGTTTGACACATTTCTTCTTCCATAACTGTACCACTGATAAGAATTGTAAATATCAGTTTAAAACCAGGTCTTGAATCCTCAAACAGCACTTTAATAAAGGTTTGTCTGTGTAACAACCCTTTTCCACGATCTACACAGGTAACAAGTCCTCATTAAAAACACAAAAACTCATATAGTATGTGTTTCCATTTTTGTGAGGGAAGGTAAAGCATTGTTTAAAGAACTTTTAAACAAGTCTTTAAAACTGAACTTTATCCTCACAAGTTGCAGATGTGCATGTGGTTGTCATTAAAAAGGAAAATAATATGCATTACTCAAAAAGTATCTTGTAAAACTCTGGGAGTTGTTTATTCACTCAAGTCATGTAGTAAATAAACTATACAGTCTATAAACATCTAATATTTCAAACACTACAAAATGCAGGTTTATAAGAGCTCACTGCTGACATTCTAACAAATAAAATAATGATCTCACATTCACCTAAATTGTTTCTTACAGTCATCTGAAACATACATTGTGCTTACTTAATATAATATTCAATTTATTACCACAAAGTAATCTGACAAATCTACAAATTACACTTTAAACAGCAGCAGGTTCTTCATTCAAAATTGAAAATTAACAAAGGAAAAAAATAATACTTGAAGATTCTACATTTAGATGTGTGGTCTCGTCACACAATATTTCACTTTCATAGAAAGAATGTGTTCAATTTTACTGACAACTGTCACGGAGCATGAGAGAAATAAATGCAGAAAAGCAGAGACCAAACATGAAGCTACAGTCGTTAATACGGAAGCAGACGCAAACCTCATCACAGGTTTAACAAACTAAATCTGGAAAAATACTTATTTGTTAGTGCAGGTATAAATATCAGCAGCATCAACGGGTCACAAAGTGCTTATTGATATTAACTAGAAGCCAAATCAATCACATTTCAACATTAACAGTTGCAGAACAAAGATAGTAGATTCTCCACAGCGTTACAGTGAATAAGGCCTTAAAGGGACGACTATGCAGCGGCTCCAAGTAGTAGTAGTTCTTAGGTTTAACAGCAGATGAACACAGGCAGAGCACATATGTACATGTTGTTTCACATTAAATGTCGACATGTAAAGTACAGTTAACGTTCTGTCATTGCCTCATAAGTTTGAGCATTTTTCCTTATGTGTTTAAAGCCCTAAAAGCTCGTACATTTGGCTTCTGTTGATGCCAAAAATGTCAGACTTCAAAGAAGAAAAAAAAAAAACACCTCTGAACACAAAGAATCACCTGCTTTATAAGGAAATCAACCTAATGTCTCACTCTGAACAGAACTCGCTGGAGTACATCCCAAACTTTTCCCACTGAAAAGGAATGTCTCACCAACCCCTAAACAACCTAATATCTTGGACTGAATCTATCTGCAGTGTTTAACCACTTATTTTCTACCCAGACATTACTGATTTGGGTTCAGCTCCTAAAGCAGCTCCTCAAAGCACACCTCGGAGATGGGCTGTCTCCAGAAACAGAAGGAGCTGAACTCTGGGCAGCTAAAGGTGGCGCTGTGCTGTGTACTCCGTAAAGGAAACACATGCTCCACCAGCTCACTCAGCCGACTGTATCTGTTCAAAAACAAAACAAAAAAAAACAGCAGAGAGAACAATAAACGTTTGTGAGAGAAACAGCTGACTGACAAAAATGATGATTTAATACTCACGATGTTTTATTGCCTTTGGCCTGTTCCAGGATCAGCTCCCCTTTGGGATTCACTGTGAATATCCGACACACAGGCACACCCACTTGCTTATAGGCAAATACATCCTTAAACCAAGAAAAAGACGACAAGGATCATTGGGTATCAGAGTAAAGACATTCATCTGGAAGTTCTGTCTTATATTATAATCATGTCAACCAGGGCCGTGTCAACACACGGGCTCGATAGGGGCCCAATGCTAGTCTGTGTATGTTAACCCTTCAATGTAAGGAAGTAACTTTTATTTATTGAGCGCTTTTGACAGACAGGGAGTCAATCACAGAGTGCTTTACAGTGCAAAACTAGAAAAGCACTCTGGGAGCACAAACCTCGGCCAAGGCAGACCTCCCCTCTTTGAATGAAGAGAGATCCACCAAGGAGGTTATGTTTGTTTATCTGTCTGTTAGTTAACAAGATAACTCAAAAAATGATGGGCGGATCTTGATGAAATTTTCAGGATATGTTGGGAATGTCACAAGGAATAAATTATTAAATTTTATTTGTGTTCTGGAAGAGATCCTGGATTCTGGATCACTTTGGAATTTTACATCGCGGTAAATGGAGAATAAATTTCAAAGTGATGCAGAATCCAGGATCTCTACCGGATCACCACCAAAATGTTATCATTTGTTCCTTGTGGCATTCCCAACACATCCTGAAAATGTCATCAAAATCTGTCCATACGTTCATGACAGGATTTGTCATCTTCTTGGTAACACTATGGAGCAGAATGGTTTAAACTGGTTTTCACTTAAATGCAATGACGTCCTGAACACCACTGATTTCAAGCCAGTAATGATTCCTATGTGCAGTCGTCATAGGAGCCCCAGTGCACTGCTTTGCCTGAGGGCTTCGAATGCTGTTAACACGGCCCTGATCTCAATTTAAGGACATGTGACTTACACTGTTTCTGTTTCCAAAGGCTGCGTAAAAGGGTTGTGTGTTTGGGTAGAACAGGTTCTTGATGTCTGTGAGGCATTCGATCTTGAACTTCTCAGGCTTTTTTTCTATGACCTCTCTGACAAAACAAAGAAAAAGACAGGGTTACATCCACCTTTTGCTGCTGCTGCTGCACCTTTCTCCTTCAGATAAGCTTAGATTGATTATCTGTACCTTCAAGAATAATCAAAATTCTTAAATGTTAAACTGTTAAATGCTATTAAATGCTCAGAAGGATAAATATTTAAAGCTTATAGGCATTAAATGTCACTTAAGTGTGTTTAGATGACTGGATTGTGGACTGTTCAGTTGTATTTATCTTTCATTCCAAAACAAGCAAATGACAAAGTAGAATTACAACAATTTCCAAGTGTAAAAAATTGGCTTTTTTTTATTCACGATTTCTGTTATTTTCCCCTGATTTAAAAAGAGTAGAAACTAAAAGCACCATTTCATCCTCCTGGTAGATTATAGATGGACCTACTTAAAATTCTGAATAAATGTTATGATGTTTACTCTCTGAAAAGTCTTGTTACCTGTGGAAGGCAGAGAAGAGGCTGCTGGGAGACAGCATGAGGGGCCCCTGAGGCAGCAGCGTCCCCCTGTCATTGACCCAGTGCAGATACCCTCGGGTCATGTCAGCCATGCCGATGGCTCGGGCTGAACAGTACAGGAATTTATAGCCGTTCCTGCAAGAGACCACACAGTGACTCAGTGATGGACTGACTCTTTCATTGAACTGTCATCACTTCATTGTTAAACCATTAAATCCATCAGATAATAATGAATGTGACTCTTACTCATGCACTGAGTGGTAAAGCTTGGCGATGCCCTGATGAGTCCAGTCCTTTCCCAGCTGAGGAAGAATCTGACCAAACACATCTGATCTGTGGAGACGACAACAAAACCACATCTATTAGCTCTGATAAAACCATGTTAACCCTTTAACCCCTGATGTATCTGTGGCAGAGGTGGGAAGTAATGAAGTATAAGTACTTCATTACTGGACTTAACTAGATTTTTATTTAGGTATCTTTTACTTGAGTATTTTTCTTATTCTTTACATTTTACTTTTACTCCCTATATTTTTTCCTTACATTCTCAGAATAGATTTGTTGCTTTTTCAAACTAAACGGATGTGACAGTATGAAAAATAAGTCGCTTCAGAGGGAAAATCAGTGGGGGAGAGGGGGAGCAAAGGGTTAGTACCAGAGTCCTACATGGGTACACGTTTTCCAAACTTTCCAATCTTCTTTTATTTTTTCACATCCTTTCCTGCTACCCACACACATTTCATTTCATTTTACCTGTGAAAATGTGTTTTTTTTCTTCTTCTTTGTTTTACCCATCCCCAGATATTTTTTAGGTTACCTGTCAGGTACCAGACCTGTGCAAAACCATTCTGATTTTGACTGATTAAATAATTATTGATTTATTCATAGTTTAAAAGAATGCAGGTTTACGTTTACTTTATTATAATTCAGAAGTTGTACTTTTTTTTTACTTTTACTTAAGTAAAGGAGATAAAACAGTACTTCTACTTTTATCAGACTATTTTTTTCACGTATGTAGCTCTATTTATTTGAGTACTTTTGCCACCTCTGATCTGTGAGGATATGATTTATTTTAAATATTCCTAACACTCCACAGTTTGCTTAATAAGGAAAAAATCTAAATGTACCAATAGACCTTATTCTTTCCATAGACTTCTGAGTATGCTCAATGCATCTCCTGCCACCTGTGTAATAGGAAGCCAATCACATAGCAGTGAGTGAAAAAAGATGGTTTGGACTTCTTTTTTTACACTGTTTTCCTTGTCGTCATTCATTTTTACTGTTGTTTGCAGTTTCCTTTTATTTATTTATTTATTTTTTACTGTGTTTTTACTGAGTTTTCACTGCTTTGGGAGTTCAACCAGGTGCCAAAAAGCAGCTGGACTGATTAAAAGAAAAAAAGAGAGCCCCAAAAACAGAAACTACTGGGTCAAAATTATACATTTTCAGTCCAAGATTCACATTAAACATCCTGAATATTATATATGTGTACATTTTGAGTGCCTTATTTAGTGAAAATCTGTCAAACATCAATTCTTCTCTTTGTCTTTTTGTGTTATTCCCTGTTTTGACAATAAACACTGAAGAAAAGGAGCACAAGCATAAACTCACAGCAGATTTAATGACATTAAAACAGATGACAATTCACTACAGCCCAGGGCTTAAAGGGTTAACCGCCTCAGAATTATTCAACATGAACAGATGGATGTGTATTTATTTACTTGGTGATGGTACCGTCGATGTCAGAGATGATAACCTTGTCGTCCCAGTTCCAAAGGTAGATGGTGCCCTCACAGCGACACGTCCCCTGGTACTGGGTGGTGATGCTGAAGGTGACATCATTTGGCCCCTCCCTTAGCTTTAGACTGCTCTGTAAAAGATATTATTATAGTTTTACAAGCATTTCCTAAACACGTACGTAATCATATAAACTTAAAGAGCCACGGTGTTGTACATAGAAACAAAAGTTCAGTGTTCAGATCCTGAGCTGTGCCTTTGGTTATAAGTTATGTTCCCCTTCTTGTGTCTTTATCTGTGTGTATAGTTTACACTTGCATGCTACTGTATTTTTCATGTCACTGTAACTCATCTGGATGCAATTTCACTACAGATTAATAGTGAATACACTGCGACTTCTAGGGGGTTTTGGTGCTGGCTGGGCCGGTCGGGTTCGGGTGGGCCCACCTCGGCCTCTTGCCTCGGGGCTCTGGGGGCCCTCTACATCAGTAGTAGTGGTCTCACTATCTGTCTCCCCTGCTGCTCTGTCCTCATGGGCCGGATCCACACCAGACTGCCTCTTAAGGTGCACTTCACACACTTCACAATTCACTGTATATAGCTACTCTTAGGCACATATAGGGACACAGCAGTTAGGGCCTCGAGAGCAGGTGGGAGCGGGAATGTTGGGCTCGGTGGTGGGGCAGATGGCAGGGCTCTACGGCCTTGTCTCTTCCCCATTCCCCTCTTGCTTACCTCCCCTGCTCTCTAATTTCTTTTAAAGCACCACACACATTCACACCTTGGGGGTAGATCTGGGATGGCTTGGGGAACATAGGCCAGGGTAGGCCAGAGTATCCATCCTCTGTGGTCCCCTGGCCTGCCCCCTGGATGCCTCGACCAGCTTCCCCACTTTTAATGCACCACATGACACTCAGGGTTACACAATCACGGTGCAGGGATAATGTCTCCAGTCAGGGACCTGGAGACATATTAACAGGGAGGAATGGGGGGGTTCACTAATATGGCCTCGCTGGTGGGATCCGGCCCCCCTTATCCCTTATGCCTTATGGCTTATGGCTATGGGGTAGCGGGGGTAGACTACTATCCATGTTGCTGTGCTGGGGGGTCCCCGGGACCTGGGGGCTGTGGTTAGGGGGGTGCTCCTCCTTGCCCGTCGGGTCCAAGCTGGTGCCATGGCTCTTGGCTGGATGCGGGGGTTGGATTGGCCAGTCTGGCGGGCGCTGTGGCTGTACTGCGGGCTGGTGGCATGTGGGGGTTGTTGGGACGCATTGTGGGGAGGTGAGGGCCATGGGTGTACTGTGCTCACCTGGGGCAGGGTGCGGGGTGTGTGGGGGGTATCTCCCTGTTGGCGTTGCCGGGCCCCAGCACACTGTCCATTTTGCCCTCTGGACTCGCGTTGGGTCCGGGCTACGATGTCCTCCGGCCGGCGCCTGGTGTGGGCCTGCCTTGTGATGGGCTGGTTGCCGCCCCCTCGGTGGGCGGCTCGCTCCCTGTGTCTGGTTTCCTGGCTGCGTGGGGCCGTTGGCCCCCTCGGGGGTGGGCGGGGGGGTGAGTGGTTGGGCTGGGCGGGTCGGGTGGTGGGGTGGGGGGGGTTGGTGGGGGCTGGGGTGGGCGGGGTTGGGGTTGGGGCGGCGGGTGGGTCGTCGTGCCCCGGGCTGCCTGGGTCGGTCTTGGTGCGCTGGGGGGGGTCTGTAGCTGCTCCCTCTTGTTCTCCGGGTTTGTGTCGTTCACAGTGGTCCCGGTGGCTCTCTGGGGGTGGCGTCCTGTGGCTCCTGCGGCCCGAGGTGGGGGTTGCCCTGTTGACTTGGCCCTGCCTTGTCGTGATTGCTGTTCTGGGCTTCGGGGTCTTTCACACTTGCATGTTTGATCGGGTCTCACCAGCTACTACTGAGTCCCATTTCAACGAATGATGGGATTCGCCAGAATGTGCTGAGAATCTCTCCACAATCTCTACACTAGACTCATTTTCTTCTGCACTGGTGTCCTCTTCTGGCCTATTCTATTACATTGCATTCTATTTTGTACTATCAGGACATCCACGGTTGTGGTGCTCAGTGCCGATTGTTACATTTTTTTTTTTTTTTGTTTTTGTTTTTGTTTGTTTTTGTTTTTGTTTTGTTTTTTGTTTCTCCTTTTGTGCTGGTTTGGTTTTCTCCTCTTTTTCTGATCTACTTATTTATTTTTTAGTTTTTTATTGAAGGACAGTTGGTGGTTGGGAATAACACATCACCTTGCAGTCTTTAATTACAATAGCACTGCCTGTTGGTTTCTGTCCCCGTTCGTCCTGTCCATCCTGTCTAGCCTTTGTTTCCTCCGCACATCACTGAGGTGCAGCACTGCACTCACTGGCTTGTAAGGGAGAGTTCTAATGGGGGATGTCTGCTCAGCTTTCGGGGAGGACCGATGTTGGTCACATACATGCACTAAATAGTCTAGTATATGTCTGCAAGACTGGAATATGTACTGATCTGAAGCAATGTTGACTCCCCCTCTGTGGGGTTAAAAGATATAAAAAATAAATAAATGAATAAATACATGAATAAAATAAGTGAATGAATAGAAAAATAAAATAAAATAAATAAAATAAATAAAATAAATAAAATAAATAAAATAAATAAAATAAATAAAATAAATAAAATAAATAAAATAAAAAATAAAAAATGAAAGCAAAATGCAAAAAAATTAGAAAAAGGAAAGAAAAAAAGGGAAAAGAAGAAGAAGGAAGGGAGGGAAAAAAGAAAACAACAACAAAAAAACTCTATTTGTTACCTACTTTCCTATCTGCTCATTTGTTTTTAGTTTTTTTTTTTTTTCTTTTTTTGTATATATGTCTATGTTTAGTACTTCAGTTATTGATTATTGGTATTGTTATCATTGTTATTGTCATTATTTTATTTATCATCTTTTTTGTACTATGCACTATATTACTACAAGATGTATCTAGGTTGTTGAGGAAGTGAAGAAGGGGTAGGATTAAATAAGCTTATGCTTCATCCTACTCCTTTTCGAACATGTCATTGTTATTATTATTATTACTGTATTGAATATTGTTGCACTTTGCGCATGTTCGAAATAAATCATTCAAATCAAAAATCAAAAAATTTCAGTGCTGTTTTGTATGCATTCATTTGCTGTAAGCCAACTTTCTGAACTGCACCTCATCAGACACAGACACAAAGAAGCTTCTGGTTTTGATTAGTCTGGATGGAAGGATATACATAGGAATATTCTCATGATTTTGAGACTATTCCAATCTTAATTCTCTACCTGCCATTATCTGTCTGTTATCATAATCACCCTGAAAATGTGAAGTTTTACATAATGTTTCTCTCACTATCATTTTAATATCACAGCTCGATTCCCCACATGCAAATACTCCATTAAACCACATTCTACTGTTTGGCAGAGGATCCATCTGTGTATCTCCACCCAACATGTGTCACTTGTCAGAGGTGGAAGTAACTAAGTATAAGTAATTTATTACTGTACTTAAGTAGACTTTTTAGGTATCTGTACTTTACTTGAGTAGTTATTTTTCTGGCAACTTTTTGGTTTTACTCCCTACATTTTTGCATAAATATCTGTACTTTATACTCCTTACATTTATATAAATATCTGTACTTTATACTCCCTACATTCTCAGAATAAATTCGTTATTTTTTCAATCTAAACAGATGTGAAAAATAAGTGGCTTCAGAGGGAAAATCAGTGGAGAGAAATTGTGACTTTCTATATCATAATTGTGATTTTTAGGTTGTGATTGTGACTTTTTAGCTCATAATTTTAACTCTTTTTGTCATAATTATTAATTTCTTATCTCATATGTATGACTGTATCTCATAATTGTGACCTTTTGTCATAATTATGCATTTTTTTAATCTCACATATGACATTTTATGTCATAATAATGATGTTTCATCTATATTGTGACTTTTTTCCTCATTTTTCCTAAATTTCCTGCCCATACTCTCAAAAGTGAGTACCGTGACCTGATAAAACACATTGTCTACACAGTGACTCACTTTTAAAGGCTTTATTTTTATTGGATACTTTTTGTTTTTTTCCTAGTTAAATAAGATTAACATCTGGTGTTGGAACGTAGTCTAATTAATTTATACATATTACAAATTATGTTATTCCCGAATGACAGTGACTGAGCCAGAGGAAATATGAATTCTCCTAATTATATGTGTATTAAGGATCTTCTTACTATTTGGTCAGAAGACAGGCGGAGGGACTTCTTGTAGGAGGGACAAGGAGCTGGTGCTGGTGCTTCTGTCTGCACACGCTCAGTATGTGTCAGAGCAGGTGCCACAGTGCTCAGCTCTTTAGTCTCGTCATCACTGGACCACTCTGCTGCTTTCTGTCTGCAGAGGAAAGATACAGGATTCAACAAGTAGAAGTGAACAATCCAACAAATAGATATGTTTGGATGTGCATATATTACATTCACATGACAATATCTATATCAGTGTAAACACCAGAGGGCAGCAAACTGATCTACTTCTGTACTCTGTATAATTGAGTAGTAAATATAAATAGAATAGAATAAAATAGAATAGAGCTTTATAGTTATTGTTACAAAGTACAATGAAAATCTGTTTAGCATCTGTCTCCAAAAAAGCCTAAAAATATCAGACCAAATACTGGCCATGTACAAAAAGTACAGATAAAATATTAAATATACAAATACTACTAATTACCCCTAAGATATACAAAAAGCTAACTCTATACAACAGATTTTTATATATATATATATATATATATATATATATATATATATATATATATATATATATATATATATATATATACACACACAGGTAATAAAAGGAAAATACAAGGTAAAATATACAAGGTGAGTATTGTATTGAATATACAGTATAGTATGGTCTTTGGTCTTACTCCCTGATGAAGGCCATTTGTGCCGAAACGCGTTGGGTTTTTTTATATGTTTTTATATGATTTTATATGATTTTATAGGTTTTGTTAACCAAGCCAGTTTAATAAAGGCTTTTTATCTTTCACTTTTAAGAGAATGCCTTGGAATTTTTCTTTGTTTTATGCTGTTCTCTCCTATCCAATAGAGCACCTCTAATTTTTATTACTTATTTTGAGTCCAGGTAGCGCTCCTTAAGCAAACTTTTTTTAGATACAGTATAGTATATTGAAAATACAGTATGATTTTGTGTTTTATTTACTTTATGACATAATATCATCACTTTCAAACAGTATGTAAAGAGTTATTATTCCCAATGAGATGTTGGAATCTGAAATGACAGTGCAGATGTCTGACTTAATATGCAACTTCATCCTGTGTACGTCATGTTTACCCAACATTGCTTTTGTTGGTGGATGATTGTAGTGTTGTGATGAAACCAGAGATTTGTTGCTGACTCACTGTGTTTCTGGGGCCGGGTGAAGGGCTGGACTCTCACTGCTCAGCGACCCCTGTCTCTCTAATTTGGTCTCTGATGACTGAAAAGAAAAGTGGATGCTAGTTACATTTTTTTTTATCAGCTATAAAGGTAAAGACTAAAACTCTGTTGTACAAAATGACCTTAAAATTAAACTGTTTTCATACAATCATGCAAAACAGGAGTGTAATGTTCTCTGAAGTATTTGGGCAACCTGTTCCACATTGGTCATTCATTACTCATTTACAATGGAAAGTTGCACAAATAGTTTGGGATTCTCACTGACCTGCTTTACGCTGCTCTTCCTCCAAAACCACCATCTTCCAGACTTCTTTGGCATTTTCTCCTTCACCCAGGCCTCCTCTGTAGTCTGCCATTCACAAAAAGTCCAGTGGGTAAGAAAGATAGAGATGAAGAACAATGTAATTACCATATTTTCTGGACTATAAGCTGCATCGGCTGTATTTTTAAAAATATAATAAAAAAATAATATACAAGCCTCACCGGGTTATAAGCTGTAGATATCTATGATAAAAAAATCTGATATTTACTACATGTACAGAAGGATTTTAACTGTAAATGTAGTTACATGTTTGTACCTGAACAGATTTTTTCCTAACAGTGACTTTTAACGCGGCAGCAACTTTGCTGATTAAAACGGAACAGAACCAAGAGAAAAACAACCAGTATTTATTGTATTTATCTTCATTTCTCCTGTGTTTTAAATCACAAATCACTTTAATTATCTTCACTGAAACCCATGAAGTCGTCTTCTTCTATGTCAGAGTTGAACAACCTCAGAAGTGCTTCGTCACATCTGACTCCATGATGAAGGGGTGAGGATTTGAAAAATAATTAACAGTCGCTAATTTGTCGTCCGTGTTCTATCTGCTAAAGAAAAAGTAGATATTATTCTTTGCATTAATTTTTCTTAATAGTTTTGATTCAAATTCTGGTTAGAGTGATCCTAGCGGTGGAAGAAAAATCCACAGAATAGCTGCACCTTTGTATAAGCATCGTGGTTCAAAACATATGAAAAAAGGTAGCAGCTTATAGTCCAGAAAATACAGTACACAAATGGAATATAATAGTCAGAACTGTTGTTATTGTTGTTCGTATTTTGTATATTGTATATTTGGGATATTACACAAAAATAGACCACCGAATGAATCATTTATATCTAAAAAAGGAACGAGTCGCCTTTCACATTTAGTCATGTTATTACCCTAACCCCCAAAAGAGGAAATGGGTATTGATTTTTGTTTTGTTTTGTTTGTCTGTTCATTTGTTTGTTTGTCAGCAACTTTACACAAAAATTCCTGGACCAATTTCCATGACATTTTCAGGAAATGTACCAGGTTGTCCAGAATAGACCTCATAAAATGTTGGTGATAAATGCAAAAAAAAAAATATACTCTAGCTCTGAGACATCCTCAAATACTGGGGCTAAAAATAGGACCAAAATTGGAACATGAAAAGCTACCTGGAAAACATCTTTTAAAAGGGTCTTATATAGCACTTTAATAAAGACACTGTTTGATGATCCTAGCAATATCTCTAATCCAAACATGTGGGTTTTTCATGAATCTCAGTCTCATTTCAGGTTTGGTGCATAACTCATTGTGTCCACTCACATCACATGATGAATCTGCTCATTTAAACACAAATAATTGTGAGTGGTTTTGTAACAGTGGTCATTTTTGTGAAACATATCTTTGCACAATTTCCAAAACAAACAAGTGAGAGAACAAATAGTTATTAAAAATAGCAGTGCATAATTTTCATGTCCTTTATACCATTAAATGTGGATTTTTGTATAAAAATATAAAACATGTATTTTATCTGGAATGTAGTTTCTCTTTTATCTAAATGTACATTTTTAAAATAGACCCAAAATGCTTTTAAATCTCATCTAGCTTTAAGGTACAGTACAGTTATTAAACTCTCACTGAAATAGAAATCAGTAGCCTTTCACATTTTTGCTGCCACCAGTGACAGTGACATGGGGATTGGTTGAATTCATCAACTTCATTACTAGATGTATCTGACCATAAAAAACTGTATCTTCAAAATATCAAACATACCTTTGGCAAGTTCTTTTGGAAAGCCTGCATACTAAGAATCAGTGGTGCTGCCAGTGTCCAGTTGTAATATCTGTAACATAAAATTTCTTTAACTTTAATGTAAAGCTCATTTTGAGTCAGTGAATGTGACGTTATAAGCTTCAAAACTCACCTGTTTGCAATTCTAACAACCAAATTAGGATTGTCAATAATAGCTGGATTCTCTGCAAATTCATTGTAGGTGATAATGTGCTCCATGAATTTTTCTGGAATAAATTAAGCAAAATGACAGTGAGAATAACTTCTGGATTTAAATGAATAACTAATTAAGTCATCTGTTTTCAGTGACGTCACAGTTGATAACAGGTAACAAATGATAACAATCCGTGTATCATTCGTTCATAGATTTTTCAAAATAAAACCTATGTATCATTCGTTCATTCATTTTTCAAAATTAAACCAAAAAGAAGCAGGTTATTTCTTCATTATTTGTGTCCAAAACCAAAATGAAAAAAACGGATAGCGATGCGGTTTTTCAGTTTTCCTTTTTTGTTTTTAAATAAATAATGGGAAAAGCTGATAACGGCCGTTTCATGTTTTGCCCAAATTTGACCTGAAGCAAGTTAAGTAAACCGGAAGTGACAGTGACCCACCGTGACAAAGATGGAAAACTATTCAATGTAAACCTATTCGGAAACCTACGTCCTATTTCGTGAAACTAAGAGGGTCACCTTAATACCTGAATATATGACGATGGAGAAAATTGGTGTCATAGCATACCATAATGATCTTCAAGTCCGGTGGCCATGTTTCTTTCGGTTATTAGAATTCATTTCCGGTTTACTCGATTTGCTTCAGGTCCAAATTGGATAAAACTGCAAACGGCTGTTACCCATTTTTTCTAAACTGAAGAAACGCATCATTATCATTCTTTTCTTTTTGGTTTTGGAAACAAATAATGCAGAAACGAGTTGTTGTTTTTTTTTCGTTGTCTCGTTTTTGGTTTTATTTTGAAAAACGGACGAACGACTGATACACAGATAGATAACCTTTAGAGATCTCTGAGTTTTCACCAACGCCTCCACAGAGCGACAGGGTGACATCAGGCAGGTCTCCAGCTGAGTCGGACAGACACTCAGTGCCGCTGTCTGCTGCTGCACTCCCCACTGACTGGGGCGACTGAGACCCAGAGCGTCTGCCCGTCTCCTCCCAGTGCTTAGGAACCTGCTCCGACTCACTGAAACACAAACAGCACAGTCACATTCAATACGACAAGGGTGATCTAGTTATCAAGTATTCACCAAACAGTGTATGTCTGTGTCATAAATATCAAATATAAGTATTGTAGACCAAAACCGGCCCACCAAAAGATCCAATCCAGCCCTGTGGATGAATTTGTCAAATAGAAAAATGACTGAAAATATCATGAAAAATTGACAACATTAACCACCAAGTATGTTCAAATAATTTTAGCTCTGCTTTTACATCCAAACCAATATGATCTCCAGTATTTGTAATATACTATCATAATAACCTATAAATATGAAGTGACAAAAAATAAATAAATTACATGAAAACATTCACACTAACAAACTAGCCTTTCACAAAAAAATGTGAATAACCTAAACAAATATGGACAACATGAAATGTCTTAAGAAAAATAAGTACAGTTTTAATAATATTCCGCCTGTTATTAAATGTTATGTGTTTGTGTAGGTCGACTGTGATCTGTAACTTGTGACACTCATTGTATAAATAATAAACTGAGGCATCATTTTGTTAAAATTGCACTTAATATTCTGAACAAATTTCAGGTTGTTGATGCTATTAACATTTTTAAGGGAACTTTGTAGATGTAAATATGTTTATAATATAATTTTACTTTATTATTCACTTTTATTTTGTTATTATCTCCAGCCCACTAGCGATGACATTGGACTGAATGTGGCCCGTGAAGAAAATGAGTTTTACAACCTTAGTCTATACATGTAGAGTGAAAATAGAAACTTTTGAGATCCTTATTTTATACAGTATATAAACATACAGTTAATATACAGTTTAATCTATTTACTCTTAATGCCTTTTCTCTGAAGGCATTGATGAAAATGTGTTGATATTTAGTTTGAAGAAAATTTTGAAATGATATAGAACAAATGTATGTATTTATTTTTACAAAACTCTTGTTATTGGTTAGTACCATGTAACAGTGGGTCATGACTTGATGACCAAGCTATATAATATGATTTCAGTCTGTTAGGATGTCAGATTTATACCTTTTAGGAAAGTACCGGGCAACAACGTCAGGTTCCAGTTTATTCAGATCATCCAGGTAAATGTCCTCGGGTCCCTGGTGTTGGCTTCTTTTTCTGACAGCTTATAAAACAAGATAATCACAACAAAAAGCTGACTTCAGTTTATATACTTCCTTTTCCTTTAACTTCTGCCTGCAACTACACAACAGCCCCAGACAAAGAGGTCCAAACAGAAACCACATCCTTCCTGTTCACATCATTTAAACTGGGTGTATATTACTATGACACATGCTGGAGTTTTGCTAGACTTTCCCACAATACGAGTAAAATATCTATGAATCTAAGCCTCCTTCTTCAATTTAAAGCAAATAAAACACTGTCAGGACAGAACCACAGAGCACATTGACAGTCTGTGGAGTTACCTCTCCTCTTGACAGGGGACTCAGTGGTTTTAGATGAGGCTCTTGGTTCTTGACCTGCAGCTGCTGGATCTCTAAGCATGTAGCTACTTCCACCCGATGTAGCAGCACTGTCCCTACGGCTCGGTGGTGAAGACGTCCATCTGGTCTTGCGCATATTTGTCTCACTGAGGTCAGAGTTACTGGGAGACGGCTCAGAGATAAAGCTGCTGGATGCGAGACTGGGAAGGTCGGTTAGATTCTGGGTGATGTTTGGGTTGTGTGTAGAAGACTCAGGCTGGGATGAAGAATCAGACAGCTGTGCTTTGCAGCTGCGCTGTTCTGGCTTAATGGTTCGAGGTTCTGGTTTGACAATACTGCAAATGGGATCTGTGATTCTCTCTGCTTCCATCGACTCTTCCTCCATGGCCTCAGAGCTTAAGATGACCCGAAAATGTGTGTTCTCAGAGGGGGTGATGGTCAGCGGCTTAGACTCAGACTTGTCCTTCTTATTGACCTAAAAACACACATTCAAAGTATTCTATAGTTTACCAGAGCCAAGACTGAGGCTACCAATGAAAAAAGAGTTTGGCATCAAAACTATAGTTTCAAAAATAATTACAATGAACAATAGGATATCAAATACAACCAAGTCAAACTACAGGTAAAACATGCTTTGTGTTGTGTATTAATAGTACATAATATCCACAGTATATTTGAAGTCTTACATTCACTGATTCTACCTTTTCCAGCTCCTGAAAACAGCAACTTTACTCAAAACTACTAACAAAGTAAATCTAATGGGGTAACTAAACAAATAAAATTAGTCAATTCCTCAAATTACAAATAATACTAAATCCACAGTTTTGTTGCATCCACATACAATGACAATAAAGGTATTCTATTCTAAAAGCCAAATCTAAAAAAAAACACACAAAAAACCGTGATGACTTTCCTGTAACTCTGTTTTGTGTCACACCCTTGGTTCAGATTTGACCAAACTTTAAATCAGATTTCACGTCCATAAACATGAACCATACCCTGGTGGATTCTGGGAACTCTCCCCAAGTCCATTGCATGTGGGACTCAGCTCTGAGCATGCTCTCTGCTGGCTTCACCATCAGCTCGGAGTCACTTTTCGGTGACATGGGCTCAGACATCTCCCTGCTGTAAACAAACAGCACATTTCCACTGTCAGCTGAATGACCTTGTGGGAGAGGATTACTTTCCTTCACTCAACCCTGGCTGTGTTTTGACAAATTAAAGTGGAAATGATGTTTCATTGTTCTTCCCTGTTTGCACTGGGTACACAAATATTTAAAAAGTACAAAGGATGACGCCCTACCTTGTGCAAGGAGACCAGTCTCCATCAGAGAAAGGGTAGCTGTCCCATTCCAGTCCAGTGGTGGGAGAATGTTTCCTGTGGTCCAGATCCTTTATTAATGACAACGACGATGCTCTGAGGACAGAGATAAAAATGTATCATAGAAACACTTTAAAGATGAGACTACTTCCTGCATATTTTCTGTTTACAACTCATGATATTTTGTATGATCATCACATGTTTGTAATGTCAATGTATTAAAACCTCATATTAAAACAGTCAAAAACTCAAAGACTGATCTGTCCTTATAGACAGGTTTCATTAACTAATAGTGTTGGCAAAACTTTCCTACAATAATGGCTGATAGCTAATATCAGTGTCATAAAAATAGCTCAAACAATAAAAAAAAATACAAATGTTTGTGGCTTAAATTAAGCAAAAAAAATATCTGTCAATGGAACAAGTGAATTCATCAAATTTGTTGAAGATCTGTTGTCCAAAAATAAGTTCTTATATCTAAAAGTCTTTTTTTGGTGATTATGTCTCATTTTAAGTCTAATCAGATATTTTAACTAGAAATGAGAAAAAATACACTTGGTAAGATTTAGTTTTTTTCCAATGTGTGTGTGTGTATGTGTGAATTGCTGTAAGAGTATAACTAAGACCAGTTCTAAATGCAAAGTGTCATGAGATAACTTTTGTTATGATGTGGTGCTGCAGAAATTAAATCTGTATGATTGAAAAGTACTTGTGCATGTATTTACCGTCCAGTGTGTGAGCTGGGTTCCTCATCTGAACTGAGCTCACACACCTCTGCATCCCCTCCCGCAGGTGTGCTTGGCTCCTCCCTGCGGTGCTCAGCCTTATGCTTCCTCCTGCGTCTCTTCTTCTTTTTACTGCTATTGGTGCTGGACTGGAAGTTTCCAGAGGAAGGGTCATCAGGGCTCAGGGGCTGTTGACTGCTCTCCACCGCTGAACCTCCACATCTGGTCTCTCTGCTCCTGAACAAAGCCTCCTCTGTTGGGATGGGGGAGGTCACCAGGTGGGCTGGGATGACCTCCTGTGGATGGTAAACAATAAAATAAAAAAAATAAGCATATATAAGACGAATCAAAGAAGTCATTTATGTTGAAATAGTTTTTTTTTGGTTTGTTATACATTGATAAAAACTCACATTTTGCTGTTCCATTTCCCGCACAAAGAAGGCCTCTCCATTGTCTCCGAGTTTCATGTGGAGCTCCACTGGTTCCCCATTAATTTCGATGTCAATCTGCAGTCAACAAACACTTTCATTTATAAACAGGGAATACCAAATTCAAATTGTGTGTAAGGCATTGCTGTAAACCAGGTCACAGCACTTGTGTGAGTGACTGAAGTATTAACTTCATTAGGGAGATTTGCTTACGACAGGAAAGAACAATATTTGTGTTGTAACCGCCTCATGCGACATAGATTTAGCTGAAACATTAGTCAGAGGGAAACACAGGTTGTTTAAAGGATCTTACTGTTTTTAGTGCAACAAAAGGAAGGATAATAAACAAATAAACATGTTTTGCCTAAGCAAAAAAAAAGGAAACATTGTGAAGAAAAGCTTCCTTTAGTGTTATTAAAAATTAAAGAGGCTGTCGTTTGATTTAAGGTGAAGGTTCATTTTAAGTGTTTTTTCCTGTTTGGTTATTTAACAATGAAAAGCTGTTTCAGAATCACAGAAACTGTCTTATCTGTAAACCACAGACTACTTCCTGTACTGTCCGACTCTCCTATGAGATAATGAAAGTTAAGTCGTAAGACACTTTTCATGAACGTGCTGAATATTTTCATTTTGGGAATACGAGGCAAAGTTGAGCTTTATTTTGAGAATCCCTGACTATTACACTGTGCCTATAAATAGAAAGAGAGGGCAATCTGTTCTTCTGTGGAGATGAAAGTGGATTGGATACTGCTGTTCAAAGTGATTTAGAAGAACAAGAGGAGTGAAAGTGAAATCACAACTGTGACATAGTATTTTTACAATTAGTTCTTACAGATTTCATCCTTATTTCATTGTAAACACAATGACAAAAAGAGCTATTCTATTCTAGTCTACCAATTACATTTAGGACTTTTTAAGACTACTCAGAAGAGAATTTATTGCTTATTTCATGGCCATACTGACAAAAATATGGCTACTAGAATTTAGGAAAATGTAGTTATTTCCACTGGACAAAAATCTAAATGAAAAAAGTGAATTTTGATAAAAGTTGCTTTTTTTCAAATTTCTAGTCAAAATATCTCATCACACTTAAAATAAGACATGATCACCTAAAGAGTAAATTTTCAGTGAGATATAAGTACCAATTGTTAGCACAAAAAGATCTAGGGAAAAAAAAGAGATAATTTTCACTTGTTCCATTGGCAGATTTAATTTTTTTTCTTAATTCAAGAAAAAAAAAATCTTGTATTAATTTCTTTTGTATTTGTTTTTTACAGAGGCATTTTTGCCAGTGCACTCCAACACTTTGACTCCCACTCTTCTGAGTCATTTCTCACTGGGGGCTGTAAAGTGAACAATTAATTCCTGATTTCAATAGTGATTTTGGAACAGGTCGAACTAACTAGAATAATGTTACTTTCTTTGCAGGTTAGATATTTAACAGATATATTTAAGCATAATACAACAAACAGGTTTATGGAAACATAACTTAAGACATACTACATCAAATACCTTTTTTACTTTACTTTTTTAAAGGTATTAAATATAGATCTGTAAATTTAAGACTTTTTAAGACCCTGTAGGAACCCTGATATAATAGAACAAAGCTTTTATAAAGCTCATATGTGACCCGCCACCACGAAACCAGGCATAAGTCGCGCTGAGCCGTTCAGAGCTACAGCCAAATTTAGGCTGGAAGGTGATTTCTTATTTGTGTTTACACCTTATCAAAAAACGGTACCGTAACACCTCTATGTTCAGTTCCTGTGGTCATTACATTGAAATCCAATCAATAAAGGTGTTTATTGGGTCAATTATTTAAGCGGCGACAAAAGTTCAGGTATTGCTGAGCAAAGACAAAACCGACTTCCACCTCTTTTCGCCGAACAAACTGATCTCCGTTCCGTGAGTAAACATCCAAGTGTTCGGTACGAGGTAAAAGCTTATATTGAATGCTCTTGTCCAATGGCGTAAGCCAAATGATTATAATACGTTGCAATTCTGTCCTATTATTACAATATATAGAACTTCTGTGACATGTCCATCAGAGTGTCCTTTAACATCTGTGAATATTTTTTTGTCAATCGGATACGAATTATTATGCGTTGCTAAGGACTTTCTACCCCAAAACAATCCAAAACTTTAACGGACAATATCTAAAAATATGCAAATTGCATAATAGGTCCAACTGTGGATATTAAAATGACCATAACTTTGGTTCTACTTATGATAGAAACATAATTTTTTCACCATCTTAAACCTTAGTCTCCACTCTACCAAGCAACCCAGATAACTCAGTTTTGATTTCCAGACACTTATGCCTGGTTTCGTGGTGGTGGGTCACATATAATAAACTCCAGTATGGCCTTTGCTTTGTCCCATGTCGCTACTCACCACCTTCTCCCTGGAGCGCAGAACTCCCAGTTTTCCAAAGCGGACATGGAAAGGGGAGCACTGGAATGTCCCATCAGGCTGCCGAACTACTATCACATCAATGCAGCCTGATAACGTGGCCTGATTGATGCCCTTATAGAGCTCTTTCACTGTCACCAGCACCTGGCCTGCCAGCTGCCCCACGTAGTTCATAGTGTCCACCTGTAAAGAAACACAATTATTAATTAAACAAACATAACCATATTCCACGCAGCATACAGCCTGTGTTTCCTGCCAGATACAGCAGAATAAAGCTGCATAGTGCTTTTTCTGCTTCTTATTAGGCCACTGTTCCAAAGTGCTCCTGTTGTTCAGAATAGTCACCAACGGATGTCCAAGCCGGTCCCTAAGCACAGCGCTTCTGTCCCATTTTCCTGAAAAAAGACCTGAACTGATCAAGACTTAATCAGGCCCCTAATGCTGCAGCGAGACCCCTGCAGACCAGATCACAGCGGTCACTGATTATACCAACCATAGAATAATTAACTCGCCCCGTATATAATCACTGAAAAATTATTAGACCATAAAAAGTCATCAAAAACAATGGTTATGCAATCAAGTACTAACTCCTGTGTGTATCATGTGATTAAAACAGACAAAAAAGAAAACATGGAATGAACAAGTATTCAGAGAATGCCTGTTCTCTGTCCTATTTTGTGCCGGTCTCATGTTTCTATGATAATCTGTTCTTGAATTTGAGGCAATAATGTGATTTTGACCTTTCTGCTAAATGCGACCTTCACCTTTGACCTTTTGCAATATTGATAATTTCGTTATATGCATATATGCATCAGTGTGTGTAATATTATGATAATATATCCAGTATTGATTAAGTTATAACGTGATATGTCTATGCTTGACACATACCAACAGTGTTACACAAGTTCATTTGGCCACATGTCACCTTTGACCTCCAGAGATCTCAAAAACTATTGGTCGTAGGTGATAATACCAATTAGGAGAATTGTAAAAATCTTCATTCTGCATCGTTTGGTACAATCTGAATAATGTCCAGTAACCAAAACAGATGGATGGTGGACTTGATGCTGCTCCTATTTGTTTTATTGAGGTGACTTTTTGTGAACCATTTTAACAGACAACACATATTAACATTTCTCTGGTGTTTCTGTATATTCATAAAAATCTGGTTCAACCAGATTTCCATTTCTTTTTCATTCATACAATGAACCACTTCACTTCTATTTCTCATTGTTTACCTAGTGAATGTTTAGTAACATTGTTTACCTAGTGAATGTTTAGTAACAAAGTTTAATTATTGTTTCTTATTTCCTTTTAATGCGCTGTATCACTATACTTTTTATAATGGCGTTTGTTGTTCTAAATGTTTATGGATGCTCACATTGGCTTAACACCTGTAATTACTCTGCTTCATAAAACACTCATTTTAATGCTCTGCTTCATGTCACGTAGCAACAATTTGCAACAGATGTAGTGTTTGTCTGTGGTTGGAAAAGTGAAACCTTTACAGTATAACCAACAAACTAAAAAGACTCACTTCATTGTTCTATAAACAGGACCCAAAATATGGAATAATCTGCCAGCTCTTCTTATGGAGCTTCTTCAAATTCACTTTTAAAAAAAACCTGTGAAAACATTTTTCACACAGGGTACATTTCTAAGCTTAATATGTCATGGAATTATATTTCTTTAAAATGCAGTTTTATGCAGCTTGCAAATATTTTAGTTTTAATTGCAGTTGTAAGGACTATGCAGGATTATAATGACATTCAGTTTTGAAGCTACTAAATCACACACACACACACACACACACACACACACATACATATATATATATATATATATATATATATGTGTGTGTGTGTGTGTGTGTGTGTGTGTGTGTGTGTGTGTGTGTATAATGGATGGTTAAAAAATTCTAATCCCTGCAACTCAACATCTGCTGACAATACAGTTAATTAACACACATAATGTGGAATAATGTTTTAAATATCCCCATATACTGCATACCATAGTAATGAAGGAAAGAAGCATATCTAGGTTCATAAATCCATTGTTAAGCCATGTTAATATATAATCTAAAGGCAGGTAATTTCCAAATTTGCCAATAAAGAGACATTACTGTTAGTTTTTTTAAACAAACAGCCAAAAAAATTTAATGTATATAGTAATTTATGTGTTTGGAAAAATCCAGGCATTGCATTCTTTTGGTTTCTAC
Source organism: Siphamia tubifer (assembly GCA_020466265.1). NCBI lineage: Eukaryota > Metazoa > Chordata > Actinopteri > Kurtiformes > Apogonidae > Siphamia > Siphamia tubifer. The sequence goes on along the minus strand of CM035802.1, from coordinate 26,807,906 downwards.
TATATGTATAGTGGACAAGCCTTCTTATTATCCTTGATAATTGTTTTAAGTAATGATTAAACAGCAACCTCTTGAAACATCTCCATTGCTTCTCCCAGGTGTCTTTTTACTAAGTGGTTTTTGCATGGCTGGAAACAGAATACATAGTTAGTCTCTATAGTAACAACGAAGAAAATATATGTCATATGTACACAATTAATTGCATAGATATCATATTTAATGTTTAGTTCATGTCTATTCTAGTTTTTTAGTGCCCACTTTCCACATGACAATAAGTGACCTAAACAGTTACAGATATTTGACACGTGTTTAATCAAATCTGTTGTAAAACAGTTAAAGTTTAGTGCAATAAATCTTATTAAAAATGTAATTTAAAAATTTAATAGGCTACATATTTCATGAAAACAGAGGTGAACCTAAATACTTGGCACTTTGGTATGTAGTAACCTAAACACTGTTAATACACATTTGTACTGTATCATCATGGAGACATTAGGAAATGCATCTGCATGGTCATTAGAATTTGGCAAAACAATAAACTTAATGGTGGCCTAAGACTTTAATTGAACTTGATTAACTTTAAGCTAAAAGATGACAACTCTTTCAATACCAAAATGCAAATCAAAACCTGGATAACATTATTATTCTACAGTCCAAACTTAACTCACCAGCCTCCAGAGGGACTTAAGGTCCATCCGCCGGCTCTGCTGCCCTACAGTAAAGCCCCCTGACAGCTCCATGTCACCTGAGCCGGGCTAATGAGGAGAAGCCGCTCTGCCATGCCTCTTCTCCTCCTCTGCCCTTCTCAGCCACTTTCGTCCAGGTCAGTGTCATACACCACAGATCCTACGACCCTCTCAAACCTCTTTAACTGAGCTCAAACACTGTGAGGGGAAAATTACCCACAGCCTCAGCCTTAAAACCACTTACATAACGTCACTTAGCCTGGGCCCACCTCACCTTTACCCTGGGGGAAAAAAATCTCCAGAGAAAATGAAACTACCTAAAGAAAACATTTTAAAAACAGATGTTTTAAATGAAAATAAACACCAGCAATTATCATGTGAGTCCATCCTGTCTGTCCTCACTCACACATGCTAATGTTAGCATTAAAGTATGCTGTGAAAGTTTCCATTAATCTCATCTGAGATGAAGCTAAGCCTTACAGGAATTCAGTCAGCTGTTTTATGGGTCAGAAACTAAACAAACAACTGTTTAAGGTTCCTCTTAAACCTGCACAACATTAAAAGAAACCCAGTTGCTAAGATACTTCACAGCAGACTAAACATGGGATGAACCTACAGCTCTGAAACTAAAACATTAGTGTTCATAAATCACCATTCAGGGAGAATAAAATTAGTTAACAAACTAGAGGTCTAGTGTGTATTTTGCCCAACGGCGATAAAAACGTTTCACTTTGTCTGTGGCTGCATGCTACCCCACGGTGAACCACAGCACATTGAACGGTACACAGTGTAGAAAGTGCAATGCTCATCTAAAGGACAAAGCAGAAGTGTCTAGATGAGAATTAACAAATATAACAACGCTGCACAGCCACATCCCTCCTGTGAGCTGCTTACACACATTCTGCATGCATGTATGCCACACCAAATTTAGCAAAGGCCTCAACTCCCACAGCTCTTTATATACCACTTCAAGTCTGAATACAGATGTAGTGGTATGATCAAGTGTTCTGTGTAGTTTCTCATGGTGTGTGGGTTCAAAAGTGCTCCAATGCTCCATAAAATGTAAGATGAACACAGCAGAAAGTATGAGTTACGCTGTGAAGTGATATGATAGCATAATACTTAATTGTGATCATGTTGATTTTAAAATTTTGTGACTGTCTTGGTTTGAATGAGAATTCAGCAATATGTGGCACTGTTGTAAACACATTTCCCATAGTGGACAATAAAGTTTATACTTATCTTGTTTAATAACATGCACTGGGATCAGACTATGATGGGTTGTTTTTACTGCTTTAGAAATGGTTTATACAGGATGACACATAAGGCCTCACAACTCCACCTCAGTCACAACTCTCTCTGGCTCTGTATGCATGGAGTCAGAGGACCTTAAGAGGTGTTAATCCTGATTATGAGATTAGGACAAATCTAGCTTTCTCTGTCTAGGCACGTTTCAGTTGACCACTACGTCCAAGGGATCTGAATCAGGTGATGTTGTTTTGACTCACCTTATGTACCTGTGTGTGTGTAGGTGTATATTTATGTGTGTGTGTGTGTGTGTGTGTACTAGAAATTCACTTGTCACATCCTCCAATAAAACCAAGCAAACCTTTAGACATACCACCAGTGTATAGATAAAACTGCAGCACATCAATTATTGATTTAGACTCTAAAATATTAGAGGATACTTTAAGTTTCTGGGGCCCATTTTAGATGTCTTCAAATTAATTGCTTTGTCTGACACATTACAGCAAAAAATAAAAAAATAATAAAATCAGTTTACATTATTTTGAAAGACAGGAAAGCACTATAGGAAGTGAAACCAGGGCAAGTTGGCATTTTTACTCAAGAAACAAGAAAAATACACGATAAACGAATCAAGTTTTTTTCAATGTGCCTGAAAATGTCCAAATATAATGTGGATTTGTCAGAATTAAGTAACTAAAAGCTTCAATCTCTGCATATACTCCCTTTATAACTAATTATATGATTACATCCCATTTATTATCTCATCTCCGTTTATCCTTATAGTCTTAAAACACTCAAAATGAAACTATAATCTTTATAACATGTTAATACCTGTAAAAACCTGTAGATTAGTTTGGACCTACAGGTAAATAAGAAATGCACTACCTTCATGGAAATACATGAGGCGTTTATGGACACACACACATATGTGACAGAGGCGATGCTTGTATGGAAAAATGACATGATTTTCATGTGTTAATAGAATAAAATAAACTATTAATACTGATGTGAAGGGATGTACTTTTACTTATGCCTGTTATTACTTCTGAACGGTCTCGCGATGTGTGCACGAGCCGCTAACCGACTCCTCAGACATGTTTCACGTACTCCTCCGTCCGGGTTTTTTTTTTTTTGTATTATTATTATTGTTATCATCATCATCATCATTATTATTATTACATTTACACAAACGCCTGTGGGTTAAAAAAAAGTCATTCCGTGTTCCTACCTGCTGGAGTAGAGGCTCATTGGTCACACCTTCAGGCTCACACCGGCAGTCTGACTCACTAGATTCTCAGCTGCGCCACTGAACGCCACACGACCACGTGACGTTAAGGTGCACGTGATGAACGCAGCACTGAGCACAGGACAACGTTTATTGTGGAGGTTTGAATATAATATTTTCTATAAACTGTGATTTAATCACACAAGGAGATTCATCTTTGTCTATACCTCTCATTTACTATCATTTGAACCCTATAAAAATGTGGAAAATAAATCAATACATGAATAAATAAATAAATAAATAAATACAAACTCCAAGAAAATCATCACACAGACTTTTTTTTTTAGCTTTTTCCCCTCATGAATCTATTTAAACACGTAAGCCACAGAAAGTTCAATATGTATGTATACGCACGTGTATATACACGCGCACATACACTTGCGCACTTACGCAGACACACAGGGCTGGACTATCTGGCATGTTTCCCAGTAGGCCCTCGCGTATTTAGAGCCTTCTCGGGTCTGTTATTAAATATAAAATGTATTATTATAGTTTTCATTGATTGCGACAGTAAAAAGACACGTAGGGGCCATTGGATAAATTTCCTGGGATCATCATTGGAATTGTCCAATGCCCCTTCTCACCCAGCTGAAAGAGATGTGATACCCCTTGAAATTAGCAAAAAATATTTTAGGTTAACTCAACTTAACTCAAAAAGTTATGAAAGGATTTGTCTGAAATTTTCAGGAACAAGGAATCAATGGTTACGTTTTGGTGGCGATTAATGGAGGTATATGGGGGTGGGCACATTTGTCTGTAATTTTTTTTGGGTCAATTAAATTTTATATAATTATTTGTTCATTTTATTTTAGATAAGTAATGTACATGCACAAAACACTGCTAGAAACTAATTACATAGGAATAGTTTTTTTCTACATAAATCTCTTAAAACACTTCAGCTCTGCTCGAAACTATTAAAACTTTCTTTTTTAAAAAATTCTAACACTTTAAATGCCTGTTTGTATTGTAGATCTAACAAGATAAAGGACACAAAAAATATAAATAATATAAAAACTGAGACAGATTTAGCAGCTAAAAATAAAGTCATTTGTGTCTCTGTCAGTGTCTTGTTTGAAGAGATTGTTAATGTTTTCATTCTATCTGTTCACTTCAGTCCAGTTTGGATGATAGAACATTCAATAAAAATGAAGTCATTAAGGCAGTTTATAATGTTATTTAATGAATTTTGAGCCAAACAAGACAACTTTTGTGTTTTGGATCTTGAGCTGAAAAGTTAGTTGATGTCAATCAGTTCCTGAGTCACAGTTCAGTTTCAAAGCTCTGTGTTTGGATGTCAGAAGTCACAGTCAGTGAGCTCCAGAGCAGCAGCCCTGCGGGGGGTGAAGGGTTTTCAAGGCATTACCAGAGCACAGTTCATCAGGGCAGCTATTTGGCAGGTCTGAATCCGGATCTAGATAGATAGATAGATAGATAAATACTTTATTGATCTCCAAGGAGAAATTTACACTCTCTACTCTCAGAAACCACAGTGGTGCCAGACCAGAAGTGGAAAGTAACTAAGTAAAAGTACTTTGTTAATGTACTTAAGGAGATTTTTTATGTATCTGTACTTTACTTGAGTATTTATTTTTCTGGAAACTTTTTACTTTTACTCTCTATTATAGTTGTATGACTATTATCTCACAATTTTGACTTTTTATCTCTCAATGTTGACTTTTTATTTCACAATTTTAACATTTTATCCCACAATTTAGACTTTTTTTCCCTTAAAATTATGCATTTTTATATCTCATTTGTAATTTCAGTCTCATTATACATGGAAGAATGGAAATGTTGGATGTTTAAAGTAATTAATAACAAAATAAACTATGACTACATGAGGATTTAAATCATGTTTAAGGTTGACCGCCCTTTATGTTCCTCTCATATTGTCCCTGTGAACCTCTACAACCTTCAAACATGTTGAATTAAATTAATTCTGCTCAGTTTCACCCCAAGAATTTCCCATGTTTCCTTTGTTCTTCTGTCCAACTCATGCCTCAGGTTTTTAAGCCTGAGGGTTGTGTTAGCTTATTTCCCTCTGTATGTGGTGGTAGTCAAAAACAAAAGTAAACTCTGAAGGAACTGTTTTTATTCAAGCACATACAGTAGAATGAATAAAGGCACAATAAAGAGATTATTGACAGGATGATGTGACATTTAAAATGCTGCATCATTAATAGCCTTTTAATTAGGATACAGATATCATTAACCCATAAAGACTCAAACATCCACTGGATCTAAACTGTTTAAAACATGTTCATCCACTAATCCTATCAATACATGTAAATGATTGGTGTAAAATACAGTTTTTCATGTTTTCATTGTCATCAGATATGATCCATTTAGAGGCTCCACAGTTACCATGGAAACACCATCATCTTCTACAACATTGATTCTCCAGTAAAACCCATGAAGTTGCATCAATGACACTTGATGCAAACAATTCTTTTATGTTCAGTTAATGATATATTTGCTGAAAAAGTCAGTTTTTCTCCAGTTTTTGATATCCTCCTGAGACCAAGGAAAAGTGAAAAGTTTATTTTTTTTTTTTTTTAAACATTAAACAATTGTCTTGTTTGGAAACTATATAACTATATAATGCAATAGTTTCATATATATATATATATATATATATATATATATATATATATATATATATATATATATATATATATATATATATATATATATTAGGGGTGGGACAACATCTCGCGAGATGTTATTTGGCGAGATTTGTCATCACGTTAAAATTCAGTCGAACAACATTTATTATCCAGCAAGCAGCCAGAAACACGTCGGAAAGCACAGGTTTTACTATAGACAAGTTTTTGACCAGTTTCCGCTGTACTTCCTGAACTCCTCCCAGCGATGCTTTTCACTTCCATTCTCACAGCCTCCGACTTGTTTTGCAAGCTAGCTCCGATATTAACACAGTGACTCATTGAGAAAAATGATGGACAACTTCAAGAGGAAAAGTGGTTCGGGAGCTACGTGTGCTGTCGTTGGTTGTAAAAACTCTAGAAAACACCTCAACGAGTGGTTAGATAGAGAGGGTTTTGACCACAAAGAGGCACTGTTCATGCCCTTCGTGTATCCGGGATCCGGGATGCGCGAGTGTATCTGGGATACACTGGCTTTACCCACAGCCAAAGAGGAGCAACACTGTCCCCAAACTGATGGTAAGGTCAGCAACTTAGCTATGACATGAAAGCTGGTGTTTTGCTAAAACAGCGAATTGGAGATGGGACAAACAATATTCACTATATAGACTAATGTTCATAGACAGAGTTAATGTTACACCACTGCTGTATGTGTATGTTGGGTTGATAGATGGTCTACAGTGTTCTGTGTGTAGGGTTATCAAACATCCCTTGAAATTTGCTTTCAGATACACAAAACGATCGTGTTTGTTTGACATAACTAGAGATGTGACTTTTGATCAAAAACACTATTCGAAATTCACTGGAAACTATTTGAATATTATTCGAAAATCAAACGTGTTTCCACGACCCACAACTTCCACAGTCACGTGCCAGATTTGATTTTGAATAAAAGAGAATTATTATATTTTATTTATTTGAAGTTTTATAACATTTTATTTTTGTTTCAATTTATAGAGGAGGACGTTCATTAAAAGGAAGAATTTCATAAAGTTAATGCTTACAGAGTTATAAAATCAATATGCAACTCACTTAAATAAAAGCCTGTTGTCCATTCATGTAATTTGTAATTTAGTTTTCTTAAAATCTTGTCTCATGAGCTGAGTCTCTCTTCACACCCCTAATTTAAAAAAAAAAATAAATAAATAAATAAATAAATAAATAAATATATATATATATATATATATATATATATATATATATATATATATATATATATATATATATATATATATATATATATATATATATATATATATATAGTGAACTATCCCTTTAAATGCATGTTTTCCAGTTGATTGGACATTTTTTTTGTAACTCCATAAAAATAGGTTCATTAAAAAACATTTATTTTTTCATGCCTTAGGAAAAAATCTTGACTGAGGTTCTCATAATTCATGCATTAAAGTGTTAAAATAAATGATGATAAATTGCTTAAGAAAGGATAAATAAAGAGGAAAAAATAATTTGGAAACTCACTGGGTCTTTATAGGTTAATATTTGACAAGACTAAATGCAAACACACTCATCACACTAACATGGTTTTGCATTTCAATATGTAAGCGCTCATTATTAGCTTTCTTTACTCTGCATCTCTTTTTCTACTTGATGCTCATCCACAGTTTCGTTTCTCTGCGCTGGTGCATCTGGCTCTGCACCATCCTCCTCCTTCTCTTCTGTTTGTTGTTGTACATCTACTTCCACTTCTGCTACATCCACTTTCCCTTCCTTCTTCTGTTCTTCTGACTCTTTACTTTTTCTCTCTTTGCCTTCCATCTTCTCCAATAGAGACGCCTTTGCTGCAGAATCTGAGGTAATTACATAATTTGGAAGAATGACAGCCCACTGTGATGACAAACTGAGACAACCTGTGACACATAAATGTCTTACATTTCACTGCTCTCACCCTTTCGCTTCTGCATTTTGCTTCCAGTGACTGTGCTTTTCATCTTTTCCTCTGGGGTGTTTGGCCCAAATACTACGTTTCCTTCATTGTCTGTCCAGTATGAGGTAATTCCTAAGTCAGGTGTTCCCTCTATGACTTCCAGCTGAGACAGAAGATAAAGCAGTTAATATGTGACAAAGCTGTGAAATTAAAACAGCAGTTACACTGGCCAAAAAATAATGTCCACTACTTACCCAGGACGTTCAGAGGACAGCCCTACCACTGACACAGTTAACCCATTTACTTTTTCTGTTACCCACAATCACACTGTCCAATGTTTAACCTGCCTTTTTGTATTTTACTCTGTTTTATTGCTTGTTTTTATACTTTAATGTTTGCTGTACAGTGACCTTGAGTGCCAAAAAGGTACTCAAAAGATTATTATTACCTCCGAAATTTTTGTTTGTTCATTTGTCAGCAAATTTATGCAAAAAATACTGGATTAATTTCCATGAAATTTTCAGAAAAGGTGTAGGATGGTCCAAATTAAATTCCATTAAATTTTTGTGAATGTAGATCAAAAAATGTTTTTCCACTATGATAAGACACTGGGCAAAGTGGGAGTTTCCTTTTCATTCCTGTATACTGAGCTTTACATTTAGTGCGCATTGGCATCAGAACCTTGGAAGACAAATTTGAAGACTAGGTCAAAGGTCAAAATCAAATCTTGGATGTAACTTTTGAACTGTTCATCTCAGAGACTTCCGATGAGCAACCAAATTTTTGTCTTTTAATTCTGCATCTTCTGTGTATAGATTTTGACCTATTGCAGGGTTCTGTGCAATAGCCTTAATTAAATCTCATGAGTTTATATATATATATACTATATATATATATATATATATATATATATATATATATATATATATATATAGAATTTGTGCTGTACGTGATCAGACGACAAAGGGGAACAGCATTAGTCTTCTCACAATTACACTCAGATGAGCTTGATATATTGTCAGAAATGATTGTCACATTACACGTTGGTTTTGGGTGAATGGTAAATCAAGCTCGCCTTTAGGTAATTGTACTTAAAACAAATATCTCGAGCAGGATTACTGTAGGAAGGAGGGTTGTCTTCATGCTCGTGGTTGATCTTCAGGGAAGTCCAAGTTGACAGAAACAGTGACTGGGAGTGAAAGAGACAACTGAAACCAAAGAGTGGACAGTGAACGGAGTGACAGTGGAGTGACGGAGGGTTTTACCTAATTAAAATAAGACGACTCAAAGAGGAAGAGAAGGAGTGGGAGGTGGGGAAGAACATGCTCATTTTTATTAGTCTCATCAAGAAACAGGGGAAAAGGATGTGGACAAATAATCGCTACAGACACATATTAACATTGACCTCGGAGTCCTTACAGGAGAGGCAACAATTTCATCCTCATCGTGAAGAAAGGACTGTGAAAGGGTGGGGGAGGGGTCATAATGGTGACTACATAGATGCTAATGATATGACAGTGAGCTGGCATATTCAATACAGACATGGAGATGGTGAGGTGACATTCACAGTGACTGGGAAACAATGGAGTAAACAATACAACTGATGAAATGACACGTATCATCAAATTACCATGTTTTAGCTCATTTGATTGCAATTTTGCAGATATTCTTAAGCCAAAAAAGAAGAAAAAAATATTTCTTTTTTTTTTTTTTTTTACTGTTTTGCATTTAAGAAATGCCGTAAGTTTACAACACTGAAAGTGCAGAGACCTGAAACTAATTTGTGATTCTTAATCCACCTGGTGAAACCGGTTCTTACAATTAAAACAGAATCTCACATGCATGATGTTCTAAATTCCTAACAACATTTGAACGCATCATCCAATTGCCTGACAGTAAATCTCTGTCGACGACAGTAAATAGCATATTTCAAGTCCCTGCGAGGTGGTTTTTTTCATGCCTGAACTGGTGATGTTACAAAGGTCAATACATTAGACATTCCACACTAAGTTTATAATTTAATTTCTAACTTGAACTATCACCGCTGGGTTTCTTTCTGCAAGTACAACGTCCTTTTGTCTTCTGAAGCAAACAACAACTTGACACAAACAAAAACTAATTTTGCACCAGTGATATTTTGAGTTGGCATCATGTCACAAAAGCCTTATTTCTGTCGACATTAGATTTGTTATTATTGGACCAAATGTTTATGCACATGTTTGTTTATGCTTTCAGTTTGGATTCCTCTCTGAACTCTTGTGCGTTCATATTGTTCAGGACCTTCTGACGTCATTTCCTACATAAACATCAAACACATCCTCAAGCTGTTTTTTCTTTTCTTTTTTTTCTTTTTTCATTTATACATATTTACGACATGTTTTGGACCGCTTTTATTTTTTCTTGCCGTCCGCGTCTTCAGGGATGAACACACTTACGGTGAAGTCCCCGCTCTCCGTGCCATACTTGTTCTTCACCAGGATGCTGTACTTGCCAGAGTCCGATATGTTCACGCCAGTGATGGTGAAACTGGCGAACTTGCCCGACTCGAACTTGAGGATGCAGTGGTCGTTGGACGTGATCTCTCTGTCATTCTTCAGCCAGGTGACCTCTGGTACGGGGTTACCCGAAATGTTACAGGTCAGATTGAGGGCCTGAGGGGAGGAGAACCAGTCAGGGACCAGAGAGACACATGGACTGCATGAGAGCATGGACTAAAGCCCCGTTTCCACTCTGCTGTTCGGTACAGTACAGTTCAGAATGGTACGCTTATTTTAGCGTTTCCATTACGACGAAAGCATACTGGTCTCATGGTACCTGTTACTATTTTGGTCACCGTTCTGCTTGGGGTGTCAAGCTTACTGTACTGCTCCTATTGGGAGCTTAAGTCTCCCTCACTTCTGGGAGGCTCATGGGACCTGAGATCGGAAAATTAATGAATGGCATTCAATGGGAAATGAAATGCTAAAATGGTATCTGGTTTGTCATGTGCCCTGAATCACACACGTTGTACCTCCATAATAAATTATAATTATCAATATGTGTTTCAACTGCTTCTGTTAACCAACGGCTGATAAATTTGCGAGTAAAACATGTTAATAATTTTGACTACACACCTGGCACCCATGTGACGTCACCACACACTCCACACCACAGCTGAGCGGAGTGTGACGTCACATACGCGATGCATTGTAGTATCTTACTAAGCCCACATAAAACCTAACGTCACATTTGCTTCCCATCGAAAACGGGTGGTCTGCCTATGCCATATTAAATGTTTCTTATTAACCACTATTATATGTGAATTTCAGAGCACTTGTCAAATGGAATCAAAATTTAACTTGACTTGCTCTATTTTACTCGCATTAGATTTTTTGCGAGCTAAGGACCCATGGCCCGTAAGTAGAAGGGCGTGACTTAGCCTCCCCATTTGGGAGGAGCCAAGCACTGCCAGATGGTGATTGGTTGAGGAAAAGTGTCACTGGGCAGCTCATAAGAACAACAAACTTAAAAAAAAAAAAGAACAAACGGCGCCATCTGCATCGGAAAAGAAGAGAAGATGTCTGACAATAGAGTATGGAGTAGTGACAAGGTACAAGTTTAGTTTGTAATATTGGTGAGGAGGCGGTGCAGCGGAAGTTGGACGGGGCTGTTCGCAATGAAAAATTGTTCCAGGTGGTTTCAGCTAAAATGGCAGAGAGGGGCTTCATTTGGTCAGTGTCCCAGTGCCAGACTGAGCTAAAAAGAAAACTGCGCAGCGATTATCGGTGGGTGAAGGACCATAACAGTCAGAGTGGCTCAGAAAGAAGGCACTGTTATTCCTGTACTTCGCTGGTCTGTTTGTTTATATTTCCAGCTCACAGCATGCCTTGTAAGATGTGATGACACTTCCACGAAACATCACACCTCCTTCTGAAGGTCTCCCTAGACAATGGAAATGCAAGCTGTCCAGAAGAGACCTGTACCATACCCGACGAGACCTGATCCGTACCGTACCATACTGCAAAGTGGAAACATATGGACTGCATGAGAGGGTGGACTAAGATGCAGTGTCCTTCCGTTTACCTTTCCCTCCTGTATAGTGACCACATCAGGAAGACCACCTGCTACACGAGCACGGTCTGAAAGAAACAAGTTCCATTTTTACTATAAATAAAAAGTCAGCCCAGCAATAGAATAGAAGTTTATTTGCCATTTATTTATTTGGCAGATTTTTTTGATTGAATTAAACAAAGAAATATTTAATTAAGCAAATAAAATAAATAATAATTGCCAATTAAACAAGTGAAAATGATCTTGGTAAGATTTTTTGAAATAAGATTTTTGAGATCAATTGTCTAAAAATAAGTTCTTATATCTCACTGAAAAGTTACTCGTTAGGTGATTGTCTTATTTTAAATCTAATGCAATATTTTAACTAGAAATGAGAAAAAATAAACTTTTTTTATTTTCTTCTTTTTTTGCATGTGGGGGGGTGCCCTTTACATGCCGCAATTTCATTTACCTTGATTTCTTACATTACAATAAAAACAAGATTTCTATAAGTCACCTCTAAAAGTCTAATCTTTTGTGAGTGCATTTACATGCAATCTATAATCCACTATTATTCTGAATTTAACCAGGGATATGTGAAAAAAGCTGTCTGGAGATTCTTTGTTTTTTTTTCAATATGAGTATTTTCTAACTCAGACCTGTCAGTTATGCTGCTTATTATTTGGGTTTTCTAAGAATTTCTTTGGATATGTATACACTGCATTTGGAAAATTAGTCTAATTTGTACACATAATTGATGTTTCGACATAAAGACACTCATTAAATTCAGTAAAGATGCTGTATGCTCGAAAGAAATACCCACATTTCTGGTCAGAAGGAAAACACACATACTATTAATTATTAAAGGAGACAAAAAAATTTAAAAACTTTTCCCAATGGTTTTTGAAAGAATAAAGGAAGACATGAACAGAAAAAACAGTATTTTACACACAATAAATATAATTAACTATAAATCCATTGTCCTTAACAATCCTGACTAAAATTGTATTTGACACTTTTTGGAACTGATTGATTGATGAATTAATATCTTTCAATCATGTAAATGACAATAAAAAAACCCAAATGCAAATAAATGATAATCACGAAAATAAAAACAAAACAAAATTCAATGTCTAAAGCCTCAAAATGTACACGAGTGAAAAGGAGTAGGAAGGTGTATGAACTTTATGTAATATAATACTGTCCACAAAATATAAAGCCTTTAAATTCACACTTTAGGAAATGAAAACTTTAGCATTCTGTGTAATCTACAGTTATTGGCCTCTATGCTTCTGTTCTCTTACCATTTATATATTCGATTTTACATTTTATTCTTTATCTTCTTATGCTACAAACTTGAGACATGGTTAACTACATTTCCTTCTATCGCGTAACATCGATGGAATGACAATAAAACTGAGTCTATGAATTACAGTGTGAGGCTTTGGGGACTGAAAACAAAGACACACAACAACACTTACTTCTCTCCGCTGTTGCAGCAGCCCTGAGGGGTGAACAACAATTGACATTAAATTAGAAATGAATGTGAGGATTTGTGTCCAAAAATTCCCTCCAACAAGAAAAACAACTTCAATTTAAGTAATGCTGGAAAAATGTGGTGAATGTCAGTATGTGACTGTGTGTGTGTGTGTGTGTGTGTGTGTTTATGCCTGCTGTTGTTGTGGTTACATAAAGCTGAAAACATATATGTTGTGCAGACATTTGTGTCTTACTTGAGTCTCTGGAATTCTGCAAAAGCATCATCAAATGCTGCAAAACACAAACAGGTTGAAAATAAATTACAATTGTGCTTAAACGAAAAGACTGGAGTAAAGAAATAGAACAGAGGTCTATAACTTTGGACCTCGGGCCACACTGTCCTGCATGTAAGACCCCGTCTGCACGGATACGAGTTTGTGTGAAACCAAGGAACTTTCTTAACTGATTGGTCTTTCGTCACGATGGGACCAGTCTCGCGGATAACCCAAAACGAACTCTTTGGAAAACGGGTCCCAGAGTGGGAAGATCTGGATACAGTGCCATTTCCGTATCCATCCGGATGGGTAGCCATGTGTGTTCACACCCACGTCATGACCACATGACCGGAAAAAAAACGCAGCTTTGCACCCGACAAGACAGCAACAATGATGAACAACAGAGTATCAGTGGTGAATAGGTTAGGGTGTTAGCAGTGTTAGTATTGTTGTTTGTGTCCGGTGCGTGTGTCGCGCTGGTAGTAAAAGAGATGTGTATGCATGTGCATTACTTCTTCTATTGTTTTCTTGTATCCGGTGGGAGTGGCTTAGTGGTGTGGCATGTGAATCGCATAATTTTCAGCAATCGATTCACTCCCATTCTGATGCGGATTTTTACTGAAACGGTTACATTTTTACGTAATATCTTTGTGACACGGTTTCAAAACTAATCCCATATCGAACTTGTGTGGACGTAGCCTTAGTTTTAAACCTCTTACCTTGACCGCTCAGCTCAACGGTCCTCCTCAGGCCGCCTTTTCCGTCATTGAACTCAATGGCGTATTTGCCCATGTCTTTTTCTGTGGGGTCTGTGATCTGCAGCCACAGCTGTTCTCCCACTACACCACTCTTTATACGGTCAGAGAAGGCGATGGCCGAGTCTCTGCAAGGAAGCAAATCAGACCTCTTTGTTACATGAAAACACATAAAGACAGTAAAATAAATGTAGACAGAGGTTCATGTAAGCATATAAATAAAAAGAGCTCAAATCAAGTTAATTTCTGAAGATTTAGCAGATGTGTCTAATACAGTGTTTTTCAACCTTGGGGTCACCTGATATGTCTAGTAATTTATCTTGTTATCTGAACCCGCTTTATCCTCACTAGGGTCACTAGGGGCCTAATGCAGCTACAATGGGTGAAGGCGGGGTCTCCAGTTCATCTCAGGGCTGAACATATATAGACAAACAATCACTCTTACATTCACACCTATGTGCAATTTAGATTAACTAATTAACCTATCAGTGCATGTGTTTGGATGGTGGGAGGAAACTGGAGTACCTGGAGAAAACCTACACAGACACGGGGAGAACATGCAAACTCCACACAGAAAGGTCTGGTGTGGGAATAGAACCAGGAACCTTCTTGCTGTGAGGCACGAGTGCTAACCACTGTACCACCATGCCATCCTCTAGTAATTTATACAGTAGAAAAATTAATTTAATAAAAAACAAATGTTGAGTTGAGAGACAGTGCCACACATAAAAGACAAGACAAACTGAAGTTGAAATTGAAGTACAGTGGTACTGTTTTATCTGTCAAATGTTCGCTGAGGTCAGTTTCAGATGCTGCAACTTTTTCATAATTCATAGTTTGAGTTATTGTTTGTTCAGTATTAATTTGCAACCTTGTAAATAAAAGCTGGAGTGACTGTCATAATAATAATAATAATAATAATAATAATAATGCATTTTAAGTATAGGCAGCAAACAGGAAAGTATAAAAATAAACATTAAAACAGACAATCAAACAGTGCAGTTGTGGTTAAATAGAGAAAGTGGTCCGAAACAAATGTGTTTTGAGCTTGGATTTGAAGAGGGGGAGTCAAGTAGTATTTCTGAGCCCCAGTGGCAAGCTGGACAAACTGTACACTGTCATTATAATAACCTAAATGTCACCTAAAATTAACCTTTATTTGCAACATAGTATAAAAAACTATTACATGATCAAACCCTAATTAAAGGTCTTCGTGTTGAATGTCTGTGATATTAAAATGTATTCACAAGCCAAAAATCATTGGGAACTACTGATCTAATTAATTTCAACACAATATGTTCAGATTAATTTGTCAGTATCGAGTAAAATCAGAGCTTACTTATAGTGCCATGTCACTTGCAGCAAATCGTTGTAGTAACTGACAAAGGTGTAGAGTCGAATGCCTTCATCTGTGCTTGTAATTTTCAGTGGAGTGGAGGAATTGGCTGAAATAAAGAAGCACAAACAGGTGATTAGATATGAGATCATGAGAGAAATCTACAATTAATGAATATGATTATTTAAACCTTACCAATAAAGCTGAAAACTTCATTCATTAAGTCTTTGAAACCTTAGGAGGGAGACAGATAGATTTTATAGTTTTTTTTATTCAATCATAAATGTGATGTATTTGCACATGAACATTATTATGCGTTTTGTCGTCTTTACCTTGATCCTTCAGATTCAGTGTGGACGTGTCCTTTCCTCTGTCGTCCTTCAGAACCACCTCATACACACCAGAGTCCTTCTTGGAAATCTGTCAAAAACAGCCACAATGTCAGAGTTGGCAATAAACAGCAGTGAACATGACCAACATTTTATTAAGGAATATGATTTGAACAAATCTGCGAAGGATGCTGCAGAACACACACATATATGACATGAAAGCAAAAAAGCTAATGGACGAACAGAACAAAGCATTCACAGGCAAATCAACAAAACCAGAGGTGGCTGTTGGGCCATCACTTATGATGAAAACAGAAAACTGATTCCAACTTTTAGTCTTCTCCAGTTTAAGGTGGCGGCAGAGTCTGCTGTGTCTGCTGGGGACTCGCGCTGAAATGGGACACATGTGACATTATGGTTATCTGTTAAACAATGATGATGGCATGCCACTCTACCACTTGGACAGACATGTAGGAACAAAACCATGGGATGGAAATGAATGGATGAAGAAAAAGAGGGTTAAAAGAGTGGAAGAGAGGAGATTAACACAGGAAAGAGGATGACAGACCAGTGACAGAAGAAAAAGGGATGAAATGATAATGATGACTAAGGCTGAATCCCAGTTCACCCCTTACCCCTACCCCTCTGCTTTCACGTGAAGGGGTAGTGTTGTCCCCATTTCAATTAGATGGAGGGGAGGGGGGTAAGGCAAAGCGCTGAATACCCCTCGAAACAGAAATAAACCAGTAAGGCAATATGAACAGAGGGGTAGAAGAAATATATATATATAAACTTACTTGCATGAAAACCAAAAAAAAAAGGATTTTCTTTCAGCAACTTTCATCTATTGCTGTTGAAGCTGTAAAGCTTTCATGACTATATATATATGGAGCCTGCTGATGGACCCTTGTGTCTGATTCACAGACTTTCAGGCATAGAAGATCCAGTAAAATACATTTTTTATCAACTAATATTGTAACTAACTTCTGCAAAAACTAACCTTATTTTTGCAACAACAAAAAAAGTCCACATGATGAAGCTTAAAACGGATGTTAAATTAGAAATTTTTAAATCGACATTCCAGAATTGACTTAGACCACACCAAAACATATCTGTAACAATATTTCATAAAATTGTCTTGTACAGTGTAATTCTGGTCGAATCATCAGGTGAATTCTGTAGGAAACAAAGTTTAAGCATCTGTTAATAGTGACATCTTTTGTGACAATTCCACTGAGCAGAACAAGCTCGACTCGACTCGGGTACCAGGTACTATTCCTGGAGAGCGTTTCCATTACAGGAAACTACTGACTATAGAGTACCTGGTTGTCATAGTGATATGGTGCGTTACTTCTGCGTCATCTGCTTGTCCAGAGGTGGGACGTAACTAAATATAAGTACCTTGTTACTGTACTTAATGGTTATTTCATAAATATTACAGTGTTCTCCATTGTTATTGAATACATTGTGTGTTATGGTTCTATTTAAAAAAACATCCGGATTGCTTTGTTTCAAGCTGTTTTTGCACGGTAGAAAAATTACTTGAGGTTGAACAACAGAGTTTATCAATAATTTCTCATACATGTCCATGATGCAGTCACGAGGCGTCTCTGATTGGCTCAGAATGTGTGAAGGAACACTCCCCCCTACCCTCTCGTTCAAATATTTTCATGCCATTTGGTGTTTTGTATATATTTACTAATTTTTTGTTAATTTTGTTGGTTATTTTGTTTATTTTTCTTCATTTTTTAAAATGTTTGTATTTTTCTTCAATTTTGTTCCATTTGTGTCTGTGTGTGTGTTCATGATACTTATTATTTTGTTGGTTTATTCATTTTTTGTTAATTTTTATTGATCACTGTCTGTTTTTGTTCATTTCATTGCTTATTTAGTTTTTTCTTTTTTTTTTTTTTTTACTGTGGAACTGGTAAAGTCTCAGGTGTTAAAGGGTTAAGTAAAGGAGTTGAATCAGTACTTCTACTTTTACAATCAAATTTTTTCCAACAAGTCAGTGTACTTCTACTGAAGTACAGAATTTGGGTACTTTTGCCACTTCTGGTGTTTTTATGTCGGTCACCAAAGGGTGTATCTCCCATCATCATGTGGATTAACCCATATTTACTGTCAACTTCTGCTTTTTTTTTTGGAAAACGGTGGGTCACAGAGACAACTGATGATGTAACAAGTCCCAAAGTGTTGTCTCATTTCTTTAGGGGGATATTTCAATCCCTACCCCTCGCAACTCATTTCCAAGGGGTAGGGCCAAGGGGTAGGGGTAAGAGGTGAATTGGGATTGGGCCTAAGTACAGTATTTAGCTGATAAATTAGGTTTAAAGTGAGATGTATTTAAATATTATGTTAAAAATGAATATGATTTCCAGGTTAAATGAGCGAAATATCATTTTTCCAACCTCAGCTTACTGAAAAACTTTCCCTGTGGACCAAACATTCAAGTCAGAGATTTATAGTTTTGTGGTATAAACCAACAAAACAACAGGATTTCACAGTTTTTACATTCATATATGCAAATGAACACAGTCACAGGAGTACAGCACAGATATACACATAGATATATACAATAAATACATGTACATTCACACTGTTTCTCTGCATCCTTTTCTTACTTGAGCTATTTCCAGTTTGAGCACTCCCTCTGTGAAGCCCAAGTTGTTGTCTGATTTAATCTCATGTCCGTCTTTGTACCACAGTGCAGACGTCTCCTTCTTCATGTTTCCAACCTGAGATGGAAAAAAAAGCCACCGTAGAGTTTAAAGCAAGGATGAGTTTTATAAAGTGAAATCATTAAGCCACTGTATGTCCGTTAGTTTTGAGGTGAGTGTCATGATGTGACCTCAACTGAAACCAAAATAAGAGGAGAACTGACCGAGCAAAGAGTGAAGGAAGCAAAAGTATTTAAATTAATTTCAGACACTTTTAAAACTTCTACAGATTCAACATGTGCATTAGTCATATAGAAGCAACGCCATAAACTTCAGTTGAATTTCAACGTCAACTTTATTATTTATCCACTGAAAGGTAGTTTGTTTTGCACCACAAACGTTCATAATAAATAAACGATAAAACACAGTAATACAATACAAAATAAATAGTCGTGCAAGATTGGATTAGATTAGATAACAAAAACAGATTGCAATAGATAAAAATAGATTAGATCAAATTTGGTTAAATCATGTTACATTAGAACAAATGAGAATATATTAGATCAAACTAGATTACAACAAATTATATCACATTAGATTAGATTACAACAAATTTGATTAGATTAAACTATATTATATTAGATCAGACTAGATTAGATTACAAGAAATTAAATTAAGATTAGAATAAATTAGATTAGACAGGATCAAATTAAATCAGATCAGATTAGACTGAAACAAATTAGATTTGATAAAACTAGATTAGATCAGAGAGATTATATTATATTATTGATCCTATGACGGGTAAATTCAATGGTCAAGGCAACAATAGAATACAGTGCAAGAATAAAAGTGCATGTATAATAATAGTGAAAAAGACAAACAATATAATATAACAATAATGTAGTAATAAAACTCAACACTAAATACATATTTACAAAAGATTACAATTCCAGTACGTCAAAAATCCTCTTTCAACCCCGTCCAAAAATAAACATTATCCCACTCTATTTTGCAGAACTATTTTAAAGATATTACTTTGAAATCCAGCAGCGTTCCCATAAATCCCAGGCTCACCTTGCACTTCAGCACCACGCAGCACTCTGGCGTCACCTCGTAGCCCAAGTACTCGATAAAGTGAGGACCTGAAACAAACCCAACACTCATGAAGACAGAAATACATCAACTGATCTGAAATGGGTTTGACAGACTGAGGCTTTCATACCTTGTTTTCTGATCCATTCTTTCATCTGGAACTCTGACTCCTTCTGCAGCTCCTTGAACACTTTAAACCAACACAAAAAAGGTTCAAACTATGACCAGAATAAGAAAAATTATAGTAAACCCAACACTATATGCCTGTTTTTTTGTTTGTTTTGTGACTTCTAGTTTTATCTTTTTAATGTTTAATTTTTCTATTACATACATATCATTTAAAGTTTGGATTATTTTAACCAATGCTTTTGTTGTTTATCTTTTTAATATTTAACTATATTTTACTCTTACCTGGGGGCCCCAATTTTGGCTCTCTCAAAATGTTTTTTTTTTCACTTTTGCACTTAAAAAATTACAGTATGTGAAGAATAATAGAAACCAAAAATGTGTGAGAGAACCCAGAAAACCATAAGGTTTATCGAGTGGGCTCTCCTAAATCCAATTAATTTCAAGTTCAACTTTTCATACACATGTATTAAAAATTAAAGCACAACCAAACAGTAAAAAGTAAATCAAAAATAATGGGAATGAACTGACTAATAAACAATAAAGTAGGTGATCAGAAAACATATCAAATTTAACAAAAGAAAATAAATGTATGTAAGTCAAATCTTAAGTCATTCCTAATGTTTATTAGTAAATTAGTTGTTTTAAATATGAAGCATTTTTCATTACATCTTCATTGTATGAGAAGTCTTCTATAAAGCTCGACTGATTGATAGATTGTTTGATATACAGGGTGTCCCATGAGTCTTCATACACAAAAAAATAAAAGTTTCTTAACATAAACCTTTTTTTTTAAATATAAAATGTTCTATATGACTGACATTTCAATTAATTGTTGTTTATTCAAATGCATTCTTTGGGTTATCTGACACATAAAGAAATACATGTTAGAGCCATATATGTATGGAATGTCTTGTGTCTTCTCTGTATGGAGACTTATGGGACATCCTGTAAAACACTGTTGCACTTTACTGCCCTCTGGTGTTCAGTTCTGTAAGGAACTCTACATTGTATTATGACAGCTTTGAAAAGCTGCTCTCTGATTATTAACCCCGTCCTCAAAGGGGAGGTGGGGGTAAGAATTTTTTTGTCCTTCTGTTTGTCAACAATTTAACGCAAAAACTCCTGGACCATGACGTTTTCAGGAACGGTGTGAGGTCGTCCAGAATAGATCCCATTACATTTTGGTTTTATTGATTGATTGATATACGTTTAAATTTTAGTTTTTTTAGTAGCGACTTCAGAATTTTTTTGGTTCTCATCCCACACAAAAGCGAGATCATGCAAACTCTAAATGGTGTCGACTAGAACAGTGAGTGAATAAAAACATACCATCCCCAATCAGCACCAGGCTTGACTGATTGGTGGCTTTCCCGTCCTGTAGCTGGAAGGTGTAGGTTCCCTCATCCATCCGAGTCAAAGAATCCATGACCATCTCAATCACACCAGTGTTCTTATCGAAATTCATCTTATATTTCTGTAAGAGAAAGATCAAAATGCCACCTGTTCAGAAGACTATTTAATACATGAATTGGGTTATAGATTACGAGCTACTATGTAAAATATCTAAATAATGCAACTATTTCCATGACTTAATATAATATATATATATAATATAAAAATAGAGAATACTGAAGAAAAAGTGACTTTATCAGAAACTGAACATAAACCAAGGGTAGATGTTCACAAAATATCAGATTATAGTTGAAGATAATATAACAGAAACAGAGAAAACTGAATAAAATTATAATTTTCAGCATTTTAAAATATATGTGTTTTTAAATGTGTTGTTTAAAAATTAAATGACACATTCAGTCCCTTCTTTGTCACCACTACTTTGACTACTGATCACAGTTACATTTATTTTGTAGTTAAACGTCTGCTAGATGGAAGTAGATACTCCTCGAGATTGATCCTAAATTGAGTATAAACTAATCAAAGTTCATTGTCCTCTGTTTGTTACCGACCTCCCCGTGTGAAATCGAATTATCATTGAACACATAATCGATTTTGGCGTTGGGTGAAATCTTGTCCGCCTGCAGCCAAAAGCGAACTTTGCCCTTTTCCATCAGCTCCACAGCCAACTCTGACTTCAAGGGAATAACTAGAGAGGTGGGTAAGAAAAGAAAATAAGAAAAAAGAGACAGATCCAGCTGAATTAAAGGGTCCAATCTGTGAAATAATGAAAAACAACAGCGACTGCGTGTGAAATACTCACTGGGGAATTTGTGGTCGTGACTGATCTGCAGCAGCTTTTTCAACTCTGTCAAAGAATGAATCATTCATGAAGTCATTTCAGTATGAAAAATATTTATTTACTCCTTCAAATATGTGTTTTTGTAATTGTTCTCTGGAAATAATTTACCTTCCTCAGATAAAGTGTAGCTGGATGAAACCCCATTAGTCTGAGTGACAAGGCAAGAGTAAATCCCAATGTCCTCCACTCCAGGGCTGTCGAAAACTATTTTGGATCTGCAGGTAAAATACAATATCAGAGTAATAAATAATACTAAATGGTGCATCGATAATAAAGTGGAAACACATTTCGTAATCTCACTTGTTTCCCTTGGTCTCTACAGTCAGACGAGCTGAGTCTGTGATCTCCTCATAGTCCTTGGACCAAACAAACTTCGACTCAGGGGTCATGTCACCACATTCGAAGTTCAGAGAGATCACACCATCGTCATCAACATCCACAACTATCTCCTTAGTGCCTGAAATAGAAAGAAATTGAAATAATAATAAAAAAAAACAACTCAGAGAATAGATGAACTGACTTATTGTGATGTATACTTGAGACATTTCAACCTGGTTTGGTGAGAGCGACCACTGGCTCTGTGGCGTCGGAGGTTTTTCCAACACCTGCTTGATTCTGAGCACGAACACGGAACATGTATGTCTCTCCTTCTTTAAGATTTTTAATCTGTGAAATGACAGGAAGTAAAAAATAAATAAATAAATAAATAAACTTACATCAGGGTTCCCACTCTTTACTGGAAATTCTAGTTAATCCACTCTCCTGCCCCTTCTGTTTTGACATTCATATTTGAAATAAATACAACCAATCAGGCTCGACTGAAAATTGACACATGCTTTGAATCTTCAGTGTCAGAGACAGCATCACTACTCCTGCTTTTGAGTTGTGGTCATTTTTCTGCTCCACACCTTATAGAACTTTTTTTCCGTGGCCTTGTTGTTGACACCCCTCCAAGCTTCCTCTGGTGCCTCTGCTTCCTTGATGTCGATGTAAAATCCATTGACCGGATCGCGGCCCTGGTATACTGGTGGTTTCCATAGCAACACCACAGAGTCGCTACGCACCTCTCTCAGCTGGAGATCATAAGGAGGTCCTGTGGTCCAACACACAAGCGTACTGTATCAGATAAAGTACGATAGCAGAGGATATGATAACATTTTTTTGTAATTTTAGGTCATTTATATTGGATCTTAAACAACAAATTCAAGAGCATAACATTTTGCAGACTGTCTGAAATAGGGAAAAGGTGCTTTTTGTGGGGTTCTTCCTCTACTGATAAAACTAGCCTTGTATAGACTTTGGGTTTTTAGATTGCATTAAATCAAGCTTCATTAATGCCACAACAGAGAAACTCACTTGTCTGTACAGCAACACAATAAAATGCCCACACAAAAATACCATAAAGATAGTGCAGAAGGTAAACAATATATATATATATTTAAAAAAAAAACAGTAGCAAGTAATACAACTATTGGCTATACAACATGGACACATAACAGAATGTGATAAGATTTTTGCTGAATATGAACATTCATGGACAAAAAGATGCTTTTTTCAGCTTTAAACCAGTGATTCACAACAATAGCTGGGTTTCTATTACTCTTAGAAATGTTCAAAATGCAAATTAAACAATAGAAAAATGGAAATTGACACAATGAAATGTCAAAGATTGCAAAAAAGTTTTTACGCTCTCATGAGGTGGTTTTTCAGATGTTTTGATATAGAAGTGAAGCGCAAAAGTGTAATGTAAACATATTTTGCACAATTTCCTCCATCTGTGCATAAAAAATGCATATATTCAACACCTTCAACAGTTTCAACAAAACAACTGTAAACGACTTTTCCATTTAATCGCATTGCAATTTTTAATCACATTAATCATGATGGATTAATCTGTCTTAATGTGCTCATTTTGTCAGCCTTAATATTTTTATTAGTAAGTTTTTATTTTGATCAATTACTCGATATTTCGGGCGACCTCATTTGAATACCAGGTGACCGTATATGAGGTCCTGAGCCCAAGTTTGAAAAACAGTATTTAGTATTTGGTTGGTTTAGTGTTTGGTGCCACCCTTATCCTACCTGGTACAGCAATGGTCCACTCCTCACACAGGAAGGTGTCACTGGGCAGGGATGGGATGCCCACACCCGCCATGTTGGCTGCTCTCACCTGGAACTGGTACTTCTTGTTCTCCTTCAGGTCAGACACCTGGACGCACACATTAATACTTATTAACCCTTTCATGCATGAATTATGACAACCTTAGTCAAGATTTTTTTTCTTGTGTATTTTTGTTCCTCTTTAGACTTGAAAAAACAAGTGAAGAATGTGAATGAATGTATTTGAATTAATCATTTTTTTCATGGAGTTACAAAAATGTCCACCTACCTGGCCACCATGTGTTTAATTTTTGAAGTAAAGAAGCATGCATTTAAAATGCATTATCATAAAGTGATAAACAGTGGGAATAGTAAGACATACAAACGTTTTTAATGAATTTCACCCTTTCATGCAAACTGGTCACTAGTTATTCCACTGCTGTTCTATTGTATATCCATGGGTTTTTGTGGGTTATGGATCCAATCCACTGTAATTCATACCATTACTATAACACTGCTGTTATTGATTAACATGAAGTAATAAGTAAAGTAATAACTTGTCAAGACCCACTCTGCTGCCTCCTCATCACCTTAATCAATTTCACCTGGTGCCCACTTCGTGGCTATATGAATTTCTGAATTAGCCCTATATAAGGGTCAGGTTTACACAGGTTTCACCCCTCCATAACCATTACTACTGGCTTTCAGTGATCACCCCAGGTTATGTTACGTTCTATTTCCTTTGTGCTTTCGTTTATATAAATATATATATATATATATATATATATATATATATATATATATATATATATATATATATATATATATATATATATATATATATATATATATATATATATATATATATATATATATATATATATTATTATTATTATTTATTTTTATTTTTTTTAATTTTTTAATTTAGTTTTTTACAAGTACAGCACCCCTCCGCCATATTTACCTTACCTATTTACCTAATTCAAAGTGAATGGGAGCTGTCGCAGCATTCTAGAGGGCCGTAGAATGAAGGTACAAATACATAACACCAGCAGTTACAGGCAACTATCTTGGAAACTTCATCGGTTGCCTTGGTGACAGATTAATGTAACTCGCAGGCTCGGAGTGCTCATTCACTAGTGCTAGCTTGTCGTATGTTAGCATGTTTTGTCTGCTGGTGTCTCTTTACATTTAATTCGTTAAACAAGGCAGCAGTCTCTGGATGAATTAGACAAACACAAACACCTTGATTTTCAGCTAAAAAAATATTACTTTCTGTCTTGCAAGCGACGTCCCTTACGGTCAATTGTCCTCTTTTTATTTACAGGCGCCATTACGGAAGGGTTCGCGGCAGTCAGATAGCATTAGAGTGGTGCTGCCACCATGAGGTCAAAAGAGGAACTGCATTTTAAAACATTTAGGATTTATATATTGTGTTAGACTAGACATGTCCAAACTATTCCACAAAAGGCTGGTGTGGCTACATGTTTTTGTTCCAACAAAGCAGCAGCACACCATATTTGACTTAATTAATCAACTGATCTCAGTCTTCAGAGTGTTGATTGGTCAAACTGTGAATTCATGGTTGGTTGGAACAAAAACCTGCAGCCACACTGGCCCTTTATGGAATAGTTTGGACATGCCTGTGTTAGACAGTTTGACAGTCTGGTCATAAATAATTAAATTATAAAGCTGAAGCTGTGGGCTGGTATGAATTCTGACCATGAGCCATGATTGGCCCCAGACTTTGGTCATGTCTGATATAAGAGAACAGCTGTAGAATAACTGTAGGGACCACTGTGCATGAAAGGGCTAAATGTGTGGCATGGATCTTTTACTGCTTTATTTCACAGTGTGTTCCTGTTGGACTCACTCTGTAGGCCCTCTCGCTGACAGACTTGATGTTGGCCTCGTGCCACTGCCCTGGAACTCCATCAACCACCTCACGGTAATCCACAAAATAACCGGTGATCTCAGCTCCGCCGACAAAGTTGGGCTGTTTCCACCCGAGCACCATGGAGTCACGCACACACTCCAGGACACTGATGCCATAGGGTGGAGCAGGGGATGCTGGGATGACACAAGACTCACATTAACACCAGTACCTCAGAAGGGAGAATGTGAGATAATGGAACCCATCTAATGAAGTGGGACTTTTAATTTCCTAAAGATGTCCGTTTATTTCTGTACAGCAGCTCTGATTATGTTATATTTTATGACCTTCCTGGAGCTTGGTAGTTTTAATGTCTCACTAATAAAAACTTTTCCATTTAAAACAGGTTTTGGCTGCTCTACATTGAGCACAGATTACAACTGAAACAAATCACAAATAGGTTTGTAATTATCAGGCAACAAAAATATGATGGAACACATTATCATACAATACTTAGCTCCATACAATAACTAGCTCCAGATTTAGGCAGAATTCTATATAGGTTTTTGTATATTTTTAGGGTTTTTCAGGATATGTTTTATGTATAAATGTATGTGATACTTTTATTTAGTCTTTATTTTTGCACTTTAAAATCTGCTGCTGAACGGAACAGATAAACTGATTTTTATCGTTCCATTAAAAGTGACACTAATAACCTATTCAATTCTATTCTAGTTTTAATTTTGGTATTAATTTATACAGTCGTGGAAAAAGGTTTTCAGACAACTTTAAAATTTCACACAATCTCAAATATAAATATTATTGTTATATAAATTATTTATGAATATTGTGATATTTGTGTTTTGAAAGATACAGCACCATCACACAGACAAAAACAAAATTATTTCTTGGTTTCTTAAGATGAAAAAGTAACAAAACAAAATTCTTGACAGTTTCAACATGTCATGGCCTGGATGTGTTTCATTATGTCGCTAAAACATCCACTTGTTGTAACCTCAACAGCACATGTAGAAGTGACCATGACATTGACTTAAGACTAATTCTCAATATAATATACTACAGCTGCCTGGGGTATTCAAAAACATTTTCCACCACTGTATAATGAAGTATTAATGATATTAATTTTTAAAAAAATGGTGGGATTGGTGGGAAATGGTAAGATCTGAAGCATTTTTCTGAAAAGGAGCCAGATCATGTAACTTGGTGATAGTAAATTGTTATGTCAAACGCAAATAGTCACGTGAACTTGACACTCTTGTCTATTTCAGGTTCGGGGAGGGGGGGGGGGCATGGTCAAAGGAGTGAACTTGAACATGTTACCAAAAACTCTCAGGTCACAAGTGTCCTGCTCTTGTGTCAGCTGGATGACCCACTTTTCAAGTACAGGGTGTGATTTGTTGGCTCCTGTGGTGACATACTGGTGTGTTAAGTGCTCTGGGTACAGTGTGATAGTGGGGTGGTGAGTGACTGGAACCATACCTCAAATCAGGAGGTTGTGTGATTGTAGTGACCAACAAAACATCTATGAGTGACTTAGTCAAACCTTAATTATGTAGGAAAACTTACCTTTAGAAGAAGAAAGCCAGAGCACTTCACCTACTCTTAACAGTTGAAGTATTTATGAATGTGACTGCAGAACCGTTCAAAACGTAAACATGTGACGGGGGACATTATTGTCTATCCAAAATTAAAAAAAACTCAGCATTATATCTACATACATATGTATTGAAAGTGGATATTTTTGTTTGTTTTACTATTTATTTTCCATACTATGTTACCTGTGGATGTTTGTGGGAATACATATATAACTGTAAAATAGGAAAAGAAACTAATTGAAAATTAAAACTAAGTAAAAATAAATAATCCTCAAATAATACATCTATAGCATTATTTGTGGATAATGGAAAAATCTGATTATATTTAGGATACAGAGATCATGACTCAGTATTTGGTGAGATATTCTGCAAATGAGACATCGAATTTTAGAATATAATGTTCATTCTGACTCAGTTAATATTGTTACATTTAAGCTGAAGACAGTATGAACTTAATTGAACTATTAGATTTCAAGGGGGTTTGAAAACAATACAACATAATTAACTCCGGCATGACGGAGAGATTGTTGGTCCAAACTGCTGGCATGTTGATAACCCAAATGTTCACTGAAGCCAGTGATATGGAATTGTGTACTTCTGTTTAACTTCCGTACCCCTTGAGCGTAAAAATGGCCGCCAGGTGAATAAGGCCAATAGCTAGAAACGGATCTAACTAGACTATATTTTTGCAGTTATATCCTGTTGACCCAAAAACCTACACACTGGACTTTTAATTAAAGAAAGTTGTACAGTCGATGTGAGAATTCAAACATAAACATGACAGGACTGAAGTGTGTTGATGTCTTCTTGCAGCTCTACTGTCAAACTGGAGCTCACCTGTCGACTCTCTCCTGGTCTTGGCTCTCTCTCCAAAAGCAGAGGCATCTACAGAGAACTTACGCGCCTGCGCCACCTCAGGCTCAGCAGTTACAGCCTGGACCTGAAGCTCAGCGCTGACGGGCTCTAAGTGTGCAGCTGTGATTATGTCAGTAAGTGACTCACAAACTAAGCCTGACACAGACTCTGTGAGCAGGTCTTTGGCCAGGGTAGGGGTCCAGGGTACACTGCGCCGCTTGCAGCCCTTGGGTCTACTCTCCACGGGGTGGGGCTGTGCTGCAGCTGCACCCCCGGCCCCCTCCCTGGCTTCAGTGTCAGCCTGAGCTTTGCGCTTTTGCATAGTGTCAGGGGGGGACTGGACAGTTGCATGCGTGCCCGTCCAGCGTGGCCTGTGCTCAGTTAGTTGGCCCACTTTACCCCCTGGCCCCATCTCCGGCAACACACCGTGAGGAATGCCGCCCCCTACAGGAGTTAGCAGAGAAAAGCAAGAGAGGCTTCATAAAACAGGCAAGACACAGCTTTAATGTCCATCACAGAGTACAACAGCCTATATCATATACACTGAAATGTGTCTTCATCTAACTGGACATGAAAAATGAAGACAAGATGACCAACATCCATGTGAGGAAGTAAGTATGCGTCATTTGAGATTATGAGAGCATGCAGTCATGTGGCAGCCGATGAGTGAAGGAAGGTTTGCAACGACCCTTCAGGAAAATAACACTGTACTTTAGTGTCAATGCCAATGTGTTACATCAGTTTCAAGAGCATCCATTCCAAGATGATATAAGTGGTGAGTCACTATTAAATACGATTTTCTCTGTTGGGGAAAATACTTTGTAATACCAACTACGCCAACAATAAAGCTGCTCTTGCATGAAATCTTGTTTGATAAAGTAAAACTACTGAGGAAAAGTAGCTCCTAATGGCCAAACAAAAGGATTAAAGTGAAAATGTGCAACCCTTCTACAAAAAAGAAGTGTGGATTCTGTGTGAAATAAAAACAGAATGCAACAATTTGCAAATCCCAAAAAATCATATTTTACTCATATTAAATGT
Source organism: Siphamia tubifer (assembly GCA_020466265.1). Lineage (NCBI taxonomy): Eukaryota > Metazoa > Chordata > Actinopteri > Kurtiformes > Apogonidae > Siphamia > Siphamia tubifer. The sequence continues at coordinate 26,778,316 of CM035802.1, read as the reverse complement.
CTTAACTGGTAAAAGTGTGCCATTTTAATCATAGAATACGGTAATTTAGAATTAGACCTTAGCAACAGATTGATGCAAAAAATTGGAATAGGTTGAGTTGAGTAAAATGTTTTTATTTCTATTGTACACAGCATTTGAAAATTTATTTTTCAAAAAAATAAGAAGCAAAAAAGCTCATATTTCAACAGTTATTCTAGTATAACATTAAAAACTAAAAATATGGATGGGTTCCTCTAAGGTTTACTACTTTAGTCATCCGTTCTTTAATATCCTTAATTACAACAGTCTTCAATCACTAATTTAATGTGAGTAATGGTGATGTCTGATGGTCAGGAATTGATTTTAACTGAATGTCAGTAAAGTAGCAGTTTAACCATATTTACTTGGATAAATACTAGTGAAATGTAAAATAGTGCTACATTCTTTGAACGTAAATGGATGTCATTGGCATTTTTACTAGAGTGTTTTTTCATAAGGGAACACAGAACATGCTGCTCCGTACAAGGCTGTCCAGAAAAGGAGTTACATTCAGAGGAAGAGGGATGTTATTGGTCAATGCAGTGTTATGCAAAGGGAATTATGTAAAGAAGTTTCAGCTTTATATAACATTTCATATAAACATATATTATAAACAATGAATGTTTACTATGTTATGATAAAACTCATACAGATCACTATTATCAGAAGTGGGAGCGATAAAATAATAACATAATAACATATAAATAATGTCATGTCCAAAGCTTTCTCTACATTTTGAAGTGCAAAAAAAGTAATATTACATGATGAAATCGTTTTACATTTACAAGCTATGCTGAAAAAATGTGAATAACACGAATAACCATGAAAAAACTTAAAATAATTATGAAAAACAAGTGCTTTTTTTTTTCAATTTTATGCCTCACTTTATTTATTACAAATTACAGATCACAGTGGATCTACAAATACACAAAACATGTAACAAGCAGAAATATTGTTAAAATTGCACATATTTTTCATTTTGTTCATATTTGTTCAGATTATTCATTAGATTTTTTTTGTGGAAGGACAGTTTGTAAATATAAACATTATCATGTAACTTTACTTTTTTAAGTAACATTTTGAAGTTACCAATTTAATAGGTTGTTATGGTAATATTTTACTGCTCTGACACATGTTGGGCTGATTATAGAACCTGAACTTGAATTATTTTTAATACTTGAAGTGTAAATTTTGCATTTCACAGATTTATCCTAGGGATTGGATAAGACTATTTGGGGTGGGTTTTTTTTAGATTTTTTTTTTTTTTTTACCTGTGGCTGTATGTTTGACCCCTGTGGTCTAGTAGAAAACACTTTTGACCCTGTGGTCGAATGGGGACCTTGATCCAGATTCACTGATCCACAAAATTAAAAAAAGGAAAATTCTTCCTTAATAAAACTAATGAAATGTTCCCACATGTGTGTTACTGATAAAGAAAACTCAAGTATTAAATGCTGGTTAGCTCAATTTTCCAAGATAAGTCTGGGGCCAAATATGAAATTCTTAGAATTAACAATAGAAGAGGTTTTAGTCCAAAGGAATATTGTTCTCAGATCTACTTCAAAACACTGTCTGCACATTATGATGGACTCACTTTACAGGTTCTTTCGAGTGGAATATTTACAAATCCCTTGTATACATGTACATAAACTTTCATATATGTGGAATAACACACTGTCATATATATAAAAATGTTAAGTATGTAAGATTTAGCACATTTAATGTCTGAAGTAAGTACTTTGTAAAAAATTGGAGAGTAATGTTATATTTTTAAAGTCAGACTACAAGTATGAAACAACACAATGCCACGATCAGGCTAAAGTTGCAGGTGAGAGTTTTAGACACAGACGCTCACAAGACACTCAGTGCAGTTAATAGGTACTGGGATAGGAGGGGGGAGGGGGAGAGGAGTGCGACCTGGTACCTTTAGCACCATGTGGGGTTGCCGACACGTCTTGTGCCCAGGAAAAGGAAAAGGAAAATGGAATGAAGGTGGTGGCGTGTGTGACACTGAGCTGGTTTGTAACGACCGCTGAATTGGATCACACTGACCCAAATTAGAGGAAGTCTACAATTCCTGACCCTGCTTCAGGCTGTGCAGGGAGTTGTGGGGTGGAAGTGGCCGGACAGGGTGGTGGTGGGTGGGGCACACGACAGTGCACAATAGAGTGACAGGGTGACGTAGTGGAGCCATGGTGCAGAGAGTGGGAATGTACAGTAGATGTTGGTAAAATACAAGAACTGAAGACATTTGTCTCAGGAGAATAGTGGAGGTTGAATACGTCTGTAAAAATATCATTTAAAAACAGATAATACTGAATATTTCATTAAAGGAAAAATCCACCTTTTCATTATTATGTAATGCATCGACCCTTCACATATACTGGTACAGTCCCTCGTCGCTTTTCTATCGGATATATGTGCAAAACTTTACCAATATTCACTAATTCACAGGCTTAGCGATGTTAATAAAACATGTCAACTATTATTCAAAGCAGAGTACATATTTGTTATATTCCTTGTTAATTTTGTATATTGTTCTTTTGATGTAGATTAATCTACATTCCTACTGTCCACTTTGCTGCTGTAACTAATGGGAATTTAGTAATTGTAATACAGGCTTATCTTATCTTATCTTATCTACATTAAACAGAGACGTTCTACTTATTTATTTGATCTTATAATGATCCTTGTATACTACAGATAGAGGCCCTACATATTTATAAAGGACATTTAAGTAAGTCCTTCTACTTAAAATATGATTGAAATGTGTTATAACGGTGTCTGCATCTGAACTCGGATACAACCTACAACACCAACACTGTCTGTTCAGTAACAAACGCATTTAAGGTGGATTTATTTTCCTTTAAGAAACACCTGTAAATAGTCCTACGTTAACAGGTCGTATAGAAACATGACTGTATCTCACTCACCGATAGCAGCCTTCACCTCAACAGGCTCAGATTCTGGGGAGAACGGGCTAAGTCCTGCTGCATTCACTGCCCTCACCCTGAAGATGTACTTCTCTCCTGTCATCAGACCATGGCAGATGAACCTGCACACGGAGAACACCAGGTTCATACTGTGCAGAATAAATATGATAATATAACAAAGGACTTAGGTTTACCTGGTCGCATTGACAGGTTTGTTGTTGCAAGGCTCCCAGACATTACTGTCCACCACGCTGGCCTCGATGTAGTATCCAATCAACTCTTTGGCTTCGCGGGAGGCTTCCCAAGACACAACAACTGATGTGTCTGTGTTCCTGGTGGGGACAACTTTGCTTGGAGCAGCTGGGATATCTGTTGACCAGAATATTTTTAATCCAATTACCAAATACACTTTTATATTATCACTGTATTTTTTATCTTCTTTCTATGTGTATATTAACATCTTCTCTTAACAAAACTAGTGGTTGGAGTTATTTCGAATTTTATTTGTAACTTCTTTAGTTTGTTCACAGAGGTTGAGAAATTTAGCCTACATTTATACAGACAATCAGAACAGAAGATGCAAAACTGGTGTCTCGTCTTAACCCTTTATCCGCATTTACACAAGTCTTTTCATTAAGAAATCTCCATGCATACGGGGATGCAAATGCGTAGCCAATGCAACATGAGCAGGGCGCAATATTTTAACGATTTGGATTGTGAGGTTGAAGCACAACCGTGGATAGTTTTCAAGTTTTCCACTCTCTTCTCTACTTGCTTTGGGGCGTTTCCCCTATAAAAAAGGACCGGATCCCATGGTACCCAATCCTAGAGTTTTCGTATGGCCTCCACTGAGGTTCCAAGTGGTCCCACTTGACGCAACATAATGTGTCAGCAGCATAGACAGTGATTGGTGGAATTGTCTCTGCATCATTGCGTTATCAACATGCAACCTGCCATTTAAAAAAATAAAATAAAATAGATTCGGATTTACAGTAAACAGACCAATAAGTTAAATTCAGTCCACAATGCAATGATGGCATTCAACAAAACTATACCATGGCTGGTCGTGGAGGTTGAAGCATTTCTGTCTTTGGTGGCTGACAAAAAAAAAATCAGCACAAGCTTGAAGGCACCTCACCATGACATCCAGGTATGATAGTATCTGTATGGAAATGTTCTCAAGGAATAGTACCTGTTCCCCGAGTAGAAACGAGTAGAGCTGATACTATGTCGTGGAAACATGACTTAACACATCACCACAGCCCGACAACCTCACAAATTAAACTAGTTTTTGATTCTTGATAGAACATGCTGGTGAGATACAGGGACATTAGTGTCATGTTTTTGTGTTTTAGTGACGTGTGCACGTGAGGGGTTTTCTGACCAAGCTTGTCGCCGACTGTTGTGGCCTCAGTCGGTTCAGATGGCTCGCCAACGCCTGCAGAGTTGCAGCAGCGGACACGGAAACTGTAGGACTTCCCTTCAGCCAGATCGAACAGTGCAAAGCGAGGAGACTTGACTGGGATCTCTGTGTTCACCCTCTGCCAGCTGTCTGTGCCTGAGACACACTGAGAAGCAAAGACGAAGGTGAAACCCTCATCCATCACAACCCTAACCCTAACCCTTTTCACAAATTCAACTAAAACATGCTAAAAATGTACCTTTTCCACATAGTACATGACACCTTCAAGGCCTTTCTCTCCAGGCGGCTTCCAACTCAGCACCAGGTAATTCTTGGTTGCCTCGGTAACCTGCAGATCTCCAGGTCTTCCAGGAACAATGGACTCTGATGGAAAAAAGACATCAACTTTACCAAGCAGAAAATCATACCTTTTCTCCAGTTTTTCTAGACTTTAGAACTAATATAAAGAGTTGTAATAAAAAATGTGGCGCTATACCTGCTGGTTCCTCTTCTGTGACGATGATCTGTCCAGTCCAGGGAGCAGAGGTACCTGTCAGCAAGGACGTAGATGATGAATAAAAGGAAAGTCTTCTATAATAATAATGATACATATTATTTAAAGGTGCCATTCAGGACACTCAAGGTCAATGCACATAGTTGTTAAAATAAAAATAAAACAATTAAAATTACACACATACATATTTAACCTCCTAAGACCCAAACTGTTGTATGGCATGTAATTTCTCTTGGCTATTTGGGGTGCTTGGGACATGGAGAGTTTAAAAACAAAAAAATTATCAGGAGTGCAGATCTGAAATAAATCTGTGTGTGTATATATATATATATATATATATATATATATATATATATATATATATATATATATAGCTAGTATTATACTCTTCTGACATAAAGTGGTGGCAGTACAATATCCTCGTAAGTGGACACCGGGACAAAATGTGGTATTGTGGTCTAGACCAGTGGTCCCCAACCCCTGGGCTGCGGACCGGTACCAGTCCATGGATCAATTTGTACTGCGCTGCCTAATAGTTAATTAATTAATTATACTCTTGTATTCATTATCCGAGACTGTACAATCTATTATTTTGAAAAATGACCGGATTCTCTCGGTTACACCTGTCACTTGAGTGCCAAAAATGTAACCCACATGTTAGCAAAATAAGTAAAAAAAAAAAAACAGATCACCACCAGCAAAAAACAGATGTCTTTGGAAAGTTTCTTTTCGAAGAGGAAAGGCACACTGAATAGACAGAAGAAGAGCCTCCAACTTCCAAGAAAAGGAAAGCTTTTAACAGACAATACAGTACTTGAAATATGGATTTATCGTCACAGCTGATTCCCACAGACCAAGCCTGCTCTGTATATATGATATATGTTCAGTACCTCGCATACGTGCACGGTCTGCTGGATCCATGGCAGCCACTGGCTCTGACACTCGGGATGGGTGACTCATACCACTACTGTTGACAGCACGGACACGGAAGATATAGGAGCGGCCCTCCACCAGGCCTGTCACAGGGAAACGGGCAAACTTGACTGGGGTGTCATTGCACTGGATCCAGTGGGTGGTCCCAACCTCACATCTGAACACAGAAACAGATACTTCAATGGATACGTTTTTCAAGCGGGGTTATTAGTTTTTAGGTGACTGTTATAATGTGCCCTCAAACTAAATTAAAATCAAATCAGAACTAACAGAATACGACCGACTGAATCGCAACTATATAAGTTGACACTTTTACAGAGTTAATATGTGCTACACTGAAGTAGAAGCAATGCCATAAACTTTGAAGTAAAATGTTAGATCAGATTATATTACAATAGATTACATTACATTACTTAGACTAGATTGAACTTTAGTGAGCATGTGTGCAGAGCCATCAGGAAATTAATGTTCCAGTAGCAGCACAATTATAACAAGTTGTTCCAGGCACAAGAAACCCCATTCTTTGTAAATGTTTTAACTCTTAATGGACATCTCCCTCTCAAAATATGTGACTATGGGCTTGACCTTTCAAGGTCCCTCAAAGTCAAAGGTCATGATGCCATTTTAAAGCCCATGCCAGGTTTCCTATCTGTCAGTAATAGTAACTAAGTCTCTATTGCTATTTGTTTTTTCGTTATAGTTCATTCTAGTTTTTTAGGTATTGACCGAGTGACCCCCGACCTCTTAGGTCAAAAGTAGGTTAAAATCTATACACACAAAGATGTACATTTTGTTGTTCATTGGAAGCTTATAAGAGAATTTTAGATATGTTCAAAAAATGGAAATTCGTGCAGTAGTTTTTGTGTAAAGTTGCTGACAATCACACATACAAAAAATAACTATAAAAACTAGAACTATTTCTTGCATGCTGAAGGATTTTCCCACCTTTCTTTCCCAGCAAATCTTGCAAAATTTGACAATGTATTTCTTTTAATCAACAAACTGGTAGGCAAAATGTAAATGTAAATGTTCATTACAAGGACAGACCTGTCCACAAAGTAGCCAAGGATAGAGTTTCCACCGTCGACAGCTGGCTGCTTCCAAGTGACAATGATGTAATCCTTGTTGGCATCCAGACAGCGCACGTCCAGAGGGGCACCTGGTGCTCCTTCTACCTCAGCATCCGAATCTAATACACAGAGTGAAAAAACATCAGCTCTGTCACTATTCATACAATGATGTCTTTTAATAACCACACATTGACAGATTGTTTATTTGCATTCAACCCACAGTCTTGTCTATGTTACTTTGACTCGTGCTGATGGCTGTGTCCTGCAGTGAACAGCATGTATCTGCAGGGCAGAACGCCAGAAATGTCCCTGGTCCTCTGCTCAAACACAAGTTCAGAGCAGGACGACAGAATTAGTAGCAGCAGTTTGACCCAGAATGAAAGAGGATGAGAGAGGTGACTCTTAAAGAAACATAACTCCTGTGACAGAGTAAAGTCAGAACAACAAAGGCTGAATGATGAAGTGGAAATATGGAAATATATGACAATGACACCCAGAGGTTGGAAGTAGTGAAGTATACGTACTTAGTTAGTGTACTTAAGATCTTTTTATGTATCTGTACTTTACATGAGTATTTATATTTCTTTTACATTTACTCCCTACATTTGTTTTGTTTTGTTTTGGGGTTTTTTTGTCTACATTTTTGCATAAATATCTCTACTTTATACTACTTACATTGTTACAATAAGCTTGTCATTTGTCACTAAATGGCAATACATAAAACTTTTTTTTTTTACCTGTCCCCACATGTTTTTGTTGTTTACCTGTTGGGTATCAGGCCTGGTGCAGGATTCTGGTCAGTACCATTCACTTTATAATCAGAAAATGGAAAATTCCATGATTTTGTTGTTGGAAACCACTAGACAAGTGGTTTTCATCCTTTTTTGGCTTGTGACCCCATTTTAACATCACAATATTTATTTTATTTTATTTTATTAACTAAAATGAGCTTATGGTCATGTAATATTTTTCTCTACCATGTTACCCATAAATGTTCATTTTAGACAGACAGAAAAGCCAGATGTAGTTTATTACTGCATAAAGTGAGAATTTTATTTTCCTTAGTAAGGATATGTACAGTCAGTCCAGGTTGTATTTACAAGGCTGACAATCAATACTGATAAATTAATTATTGTCACACTATGCATTATGAAAAAGCTGCAGAATCTGAAAGAGACCACAGTGAACATTTGACGGATAAACAGTACCACAAACACTTCAGCTTCAGACTCACAGTTGGTCACATCTTTTATGTATGTGATTGTCTCTCTCTCAACTCACCATATATATTTTTTTATTCGTAGTATTTTTTTAATCAATTACTAGACACTTCAGGCTACCCCACTTGAATTCCAGATCACCCCATGTGGAGCCCCGACCTCAAGGTTGAAAAAACACCCTGACCTTTTCAGTCTAATATAGAAATAAGAGGCTAATAATAATCTAAGGCTTTGTTGGAAAGAATAATAAGGAAACTGGGAAGCCTATTGTTCCTCCCAGAGACATCAGTATTTTATTTGGGTTCAAGGCCAGACTCATTCTATATCTGAGCTCCCTATGAATATCTCAGCTACAGAAAGGCTCGTATGACACGTTTCATTCTGGAGAACCCCTACAGGAATCTCTTTTTTAAAGGGTGGCCCAACAACAGGGTGTATTATCCAGTGTGTTCATACTCCACATGGCTCCTCTGGAGAAGCTGAATGTTTAAAGGTCAGACTGTCTCTGAACGCAGCATAGATAAGCTTCACTGACCACTTTTTCCACACTGTTCAAATGGAAGCCAAAGAACAGAGTCTAATGGAGATATCCTATTTAAAACCATGCACTTACCTTCAAACACTTGTCCATTAAATGTGGTATGGCCATCAGGTGCCAGGGGATGTAGCAATGTCTTTGACCTTCACACAAGTACTAACCACAAACACTAGAGGAATCAGGTCTGGATTACAGAAGATGTACATGTGAATGTCTGTAGCAGTTTGGACTGAATACACACTTGATACATTTACATGCAGCCGTGGCTCAGTTGGCAGAGCGGGTCATCTGATAACCAAAGGGTTGGTGGTTCCAGTCCAGCTCTGTCCTAGTCATGTGCTGTTGTGTCCTTGGGTAAGATACTTCACCCTCCTTGCCTCCAGTGCTGCTGCTCACAGTAGTGTATGGATGCGTATGAATATTTGGTGGTAGTCAGAGGGGCTATAAATGCAAAATGGCAGCCATGTCTCTGTCAGTCTGCCCCAGGGCAACTGTGGATACATATGTAGTTTACCACCACCAGAGTGGGAATGTAAGAGTGAATGAAGCAGGGCATCTTAGACTGAAGCCATAGTTCAGTCTAAGCTGTCCTAGGAGCTATAATGCTGAGGGAAGTACAGGCACAGAGTCCTTTCACCTCTCTCATCTGTATTTGTACTTTCTTAAACCTATCTTACATAACAAGTTTGTTCATGAGTGCAGAATGCAAGATGCAGGAAGGCGCTAAGGAATTGTTAAACAGAAAATAAATCATTTGGAAGTTGACTTTCAGGGATTTCATGAGAAAGTTTCTGAGGATAATGCACCAACATCTGCAGGGTGTCCTACCCACCTCGGACAAACAGGTAGGCTGAGTAGGTCTCATAACCAGACTTGGTGGTGACACGTAGGGTGTAGAGTCCTTCATCCTCCTTGTTGAGGTGTGTGAACGTCATTGTGGCTCTGTCTCCACTCCAGTGCATTTGGTACCATTTAGAAGGAGACAGCAGGACGTCTGGAGGACACAGTACATAGTATTAGCAAAGTAAAACAACAGGACATTTCTTACAGTTGCAGATCTCTGAACACATTCGTGATGTAAAGGATGTATGGTTTCACCTGTCGTCATGAGAAGAAAAAAAACATAATAAATAATTATAAATAAAATAAATGTTGATATTCTATAAATCCCTACTGTGAGAGTATAGGTGCTTGAAAATGTGTTGTTTTTTTGTATCAAAATCTCTCTTTTTTTTTTTCTTAATTCAAGCAAAAAAAATTATTACATTTAAAAAATCTGCCAGTGGAACAACTGAAAATGATCTTGTTGAGACTTCTTGAAATGGGAAATAAAAATAAATTCTTATATCTCATTGAAAAGTCAGTCTTGAGATGATTATAACTTATTTTAAATGCGATGAGATATTTTGCTTGAAATAACAAAAAATACATTTGGTAAGATTTGGATTTCTGTAGTGTATTACTAGCCTAGCTGTGTTAGACTTCTAGCAGCAGCACTTCTAATATGCTCCAGTAGTTTTCTAGTTCTGCTCGATTCAACTTTTGGCTAGATTTCCTTGAAACTGGCCGACGAATCACGGTGAAGTATAGAGTCAGAGAGCAGGCGTAACAAAGTGACAAACGTCATCAATCTTTAAATTATTTTTACAGAAGCGACCACAGTCGTTAAACTCCATAATCCACCATTTTGTTTAGTCATTCCTAACTTTCTCTGGACTCCTTCGTGAACTTCCCAGCATCTAACTACGTCATCCTAAAGATTACGCTGATTGGTTGTAGTACCATCCTACCATACCCTTGCATCCCCTTCAGGAGGGTGGGGGAAAATTACATTTTGACCCTAAATTAAATGTACATGTCTAAAGAATGATATGAAATATAAAATAAAGGCTGTCAACTAGTGAATAAGAGTCATGAACCTCACCACATGTCACTGAGGTTTGGGAGGGCTGGGTTAAATGCTGAGTCTTACCATCTCTGTACCACTGGACCTCAGGCTGGTACCGGTGCAGGGTTGGGTAGATGACCACTGTGCACCCCAAACTCATGGTTTCACCTTCTCTTCCAAATGAAACCCCAAACCTATCCACAATGTGAGTCTGGAAGGTAATGCCGTACTCAGACACAGGACCATCTACAGACAAAGCACGAGGCAGAAGAATCAGATCTTTGATCGACATGTTCGTGTTGAAATAGTTTTCACACACGGCAAATTGACAAACACTAAGAAAAAAGTATGACAGTGAAAAAAGATGAAAGATTACATATCCAGAGAAAACCCCAGATACATGTTCACAGCGTGGCAGTCACACAAAAAGATGAAAAACATTTGTGAAGTATGGATAAAAGCCAATGACACAAATACAGACCAATACAGTGACTGAAAGGACATTTGAGGAACATTTGACTTTCATGCATTGAACAGTGAAGCAGCTCAGAAGCATGGAAATGTGGTGACGTTAACAAAAACAACCACTATCAATCATTTCACATGTTCAAGTAGTTGAACAAAATAACTTGCATGACAAGTTATTTAGGACAAAAATAACAATCTATAATAAATACTATCCAATTTCTAATACAGTACCAAAACTCTTTTAATTGAAGTTAACATTCTTTTCCTTTAATGTCTATTTACTCCAGTAGCTACATGTCCAGAGCCATTCTCATTACATTATGTCTACGTACAGTATGTCACAATTCTAGAACAGTGTACGAATCAAACAGACAAAAGTGGCCATGCATGGACACATAATCAGTGAATACATCAAAACCTTCTCAAACCAGGTTCCTGTCACCCTGTTACCTGTAGTTTTGGCCCCTGCAATGCCGCCGCAGCATCAAAGAAACAAGAAAGTTGTTAGTGCAGTAGCACCCATGGTTTCCCCAACCCCAGCCCCACTCCACCCACCACTGAGGTCAATGATCCCAGAGGATTAATCCACATCAGTGTTGGGGAGTTAGTAATAACATGTGACATCAATTAAACTGCAAAAGAAATGAAGCTGAAAGATATCACATGTACTATGAGAATAAAATTGCAGAGATTAAAAACAATTATTTCTGAGGATTTAATATATGGACAAAATGACTGAGACACGTTGCATTCAGGTGTTTCAATAACTGTTGGTTTGGCAATAAAACTACTGGTGCAAATACCATAATATGTACTGTCATATTTGTACTGTGATAAGTATAATTGCTATAACATTTTTATATTATGCTTAGGGTTAGTTTTTATTTACATTGTCATCTACTGTAAAACAATTAGAATGTTCCACGATTTATTTTTGGTCACACATGGAGTTGGAGACACTGAGTTTATATTCAGCTATGTATACCTTTGCTTAAAAAGTCACTTTTTCTTCAGTTTTCTCTGTTTCTAATATAATAACCTTCACCTTTAATGGGATTTTATGGGTATATACATGATAAGCAAATTAAATAAAGGAAAATACTCAATTTTCACCAGAAAAAACATGAAATAAAAAGGATAACTTGCTAAAAATGGTGATAAATCACATGAGAAAAGTTAAATATAGAGAAACAAATTCTTTAGGAACTGACACAAAAGTACGACCGGATCTTTATGGATTAAGCTATATTTTCCCAGCCCCTCTTATGGAACATCAGACTTAATGTGGATGTGGACAGGTTTCTGGATCAGAAGGTATGTTGTAATGTTCTTAAATATATGTTCCTTTCACCTTACATATATTTTTTGTATTTATTTCATGGAATGATGTATTTTTTTGCCACTTACATGTAAGGAAACAAACATGTTAACTTTACTGTCCTTGATTTTCTGCATAATAATAACACATTTTGACAAATTTCACAAAGGTAATAAAGTCTTGTTTGGTCATCCTATAAGACAATAAGGTTGAAATGTTGAATTTCAGAGTATTTCTATGAGTGAACTTCGGTACAAAAGGTTTATTTTATTCAAGTTTGCTTTTTTTCCACTATAATAGTTTTAAATGTCCAACATCTACATTTCAATCATCATGTTTTGACTGTAAAAGTAATAGATAATAAGGACAAGCAGCGATTAAAGTGTTAAATTGTTGAACTGGACTGATTCTGTTTAACTGAACTCAATGTCTACAATTTTTTTACTGTGTTGATTTTTGTATAAATTGTGTTTCTACTTTTTTATGCATCTCCTTATGTGGAACCAAAGACAATTATATATTTTGTGGATAATAAAGAACAACCTAACATAAATAATAATTTTAATTTTCAACTCTCTCTCTCTCAGGAAGAAAATAAATCTTAATATGATAATTATTGACAGTGACTAATGTAATATTTTCATAATGGTAATGTCTTAAATAAACAGAAATACATAATTTGACAAACTGTAGATATAATGTGTCCAAGTATCTTTGTCCTTATAGTGTTGCCTCATGATTAGTTTTTAGGCTTTTCTTTGAAATCCAAACACAATTAAAAGTTTACAATAATCAGTGTGGTTTATACAAAGTTCATATTTCCTACTTTAAGAACATGTTAGACAGATAATCAAAAAGTGCAATAGGTTACATTACTTGCATTAAGTAATTAAACTACACATTAGAGTTTTAGATGGTACAGCATAGTAATCTGTAACCTATTACTTTCTAATAATAACATTCCCAACACTGTCCACATTCCAGCATCACTGATATCAATTATACAGAATTACTGTAAGATATTCAGTGTAAAAAATTAAGTTATATTTGGACTATTCCTTGCATCAGGTAATTGTGCAGCAGAAATAGAACATACTAGAGCAAGAATTCAAAATTAGAAATGTGAACAATGTTGAACGTCCTGCCTCAACGTGCTTCATGGAGAAACTAGTGCACCATTTGACCTTTTCACAGGACACATTTTGGCTTGTTAAGGGATAAATTGGTATCATTACAAATGGCTGCGTCCCATTTAGGTGTATCACTTTCAGGGCTTGGACTTGTGCATGCTGGGTGACCTTCAGGGGCAACGAAATGAAACACAGCCATCATTCATATTATCAGAAGGATCTGTGTTTGTCCTGTTCTTACCAGCTAAAATATCTGCTGTGAAAAAGGTCTACAGTCAAGAAGCAGACAATATTTAGCAATTAGCCATGGATGCTAACACTGCTTAGCATTGTGGACTTACGTGAATGGACTAATATTTGCTAAAAGTAACTTGTAATAATATAATAAGACCAAACAATTTGTTGTGTGTGAATTTTCTATCTATATCTATATTGTACAATAATAAATAATACTGAATCTAAAACTAAACATGTTGTGTTGACACTTACGTCTGGGCGCTGGCAGGTTCTCATCAACATCACCTTTGAACCCTATGATCAATGACAACAGCAGTTATTAAAAAACACAATAAATGTTATAATGTCATGAGTATGTTATGAGTCTGTTGCTCAAGTTGTGTTTTGAGAATATTTATAATCAGTGCATTAATCCGTTAGGTAAATGGGATGTGATGGGAATTAATTATTTTCTGTGAAATGTAAAGGAGAGGAAACAAAACAAAAAATAATTTTATATATATATATATATATATATATATATATATATATATATATATATATATATGTGTGTGTGTGTGTGTGTGTGTGTGTGTGTGTACATAAACATAAAATCAAAGGAAAATAATAAGATGGAAAAGAGATGAATGATATTAGCCTGACCATCCATCCAGCAGTTTTACAACCCATGGGGACACCTTAACACTCTTTTCATTTAATTTTTAAAAATAGTTTTTATATTTTTACATAATTTTTAAATTGTCTTTTTACCTTGTTTACTGTCTGTCATGGACCTTTTACTGAGCTCTTGCCACCCATTTCCAATGCAGTTTTTTCTCTGCAAATGGTAAATAAATTGACCCAGTTTCATAGAAGCACCCATTTCTCATTGTGAAAGACAGATAGCTGCTCAAGATACAATGATATAACAACATAAATAAAAAGATGCAAAAGAATAATGACCTTCAGAAACTACGTAGTAGCAGGAAGAGGACAACAATACTGAGGGAGGATATGGTTAGCATGAGGCTAATTATTCATTCTTCTTCGTTGTTCCTCGCCTTCTTCTCCTTATGTTTTGTTATCACACCATGACTCTTGTCCCAATTAATCAACAGATCTCAGTCCTCAGAGAGTTGATTGGTCAAACTGTGAACTCTTGGTTGGTTGGAACAAAAACCTGCAGCCACACCGGCCCTTTGTGGGAAGGTTTGTCCATGTGTGACTTAGGCTATGTCCACACAGCAACAAAATGAGGTTTCATTGATAGAACAGATATCACCTCCACACAGGGTATGGATCAGCAAAACACGTGCTGAAAACCATGCAGTACACATGCCACACCTCTAGATGTGATGTAAGACAGTCCTAGCGGATACACTAGAACAATAGTAGAAGTAAAGTGCATGGGTATACCGACGTAAACTGGTGTGCACCCCAGAAATAAACAACAACAAGACGTGTGTGGGCATGTCTGTTGCTCATCTTTTTGGTTTAACATCAGTAGATTTTCCTTCAATAACACCAGTAAACTTAGCAGTGACTGCAGCTCTGCTACAACCATTACTCTGGTGTCCTCCATGACAGTCGCTGTCATGTTTATGAATGAATGTTGCGTGTGCAGCTGCTATTTGTTCTGGTCATGTGGTTGTGATGTAGATGATAGACGTTTTACTGTGTTTTACTCGTCCACACAGCAACGCAACAACATAGATATCACAAGATATCGTTTTGGGGTACCCCAGATGCCGTTGCTTTGTGGACGCGAGGAAACCATGACTAATTATTTTGGATTAACTTGAAAACGTTGCTGTGTGGACAGGTCCTTAGAATCATGTTATCTGGCACAAATAGTCCATTAACAAAACCTTCAGTTCAAGTGGTCCTTTCTTGTAAAATTTAAAAGGAACATAGAAGTGAAAAGGTTGGAAAAGTAAGTACAATTATTTATATAACATTCTTTTTCCACCTGTTAATGTCAGCTTTGCCGCTGACTTTGTAGTGCAGTGTAGACTATGGGAATTCTGCTTCCAATGGTCGGTCGGTGGAAAAATACGGTCACTTCCATTGCGGCTTTCTGTGTTGTGTTGTGGCTTTTGTTTTTGTTGTGAGCCTTCCTGGCCACCGTACATTATACTACTAATACTGGTCAGTCCAGGAGGTTCAGTCATTGGTGGCAATGAGACAGCTCGCAAAAAAAAAACACAGTTTATCAACAAATCTCTAAGCAGACAACATATTACTCAGTGCATCACTATAACGACCAAATACTATATTGTAATTATTGTAATGAAAAGCTACTTCACTAATTTCAATTATTGTGGGCTACTTTTATAATGTAACCCCCTTGATAAACAAGGGACCACTGTATATGGCTTTTAAAACTTTGATAGTAGGCAACAATTCAAATTTCACTGAGTGCATGTGAACAGTGTTTTGACAGTGGAAGTGTCAGTTTAAATGTCGATCTATAGCAATCCATGGTGTATTTTTCATGATGAGACCACACATTTTGGTTTTTGGGTTTCAAAAAGTGAAAAAGGTTGGGAATCACTGCTATAGAATACTTCCATGCATACGGTTGGTTCAGAAATATGTTAAAATACTGCTTAATGGTACGAATGGAAAGTGAATTTTGAAATCCGGTGGTGACAGGACCTGGTGAAACTTACTCTTGACAACGACAGAGGCAAACGCAGACAGTTCTCCCTTGGAGTTCATGGCAGAGACGCGATACTGCGCCGTGTCATCGAAATCACATCTGAAAAAGGAGAGCGTCAGATGGTCAATGTCCACGATACGAACATTCTAGCCCCTAAGCATTCACGTGTACGGTGCCCTTCCTCCACCTTAACCTCAGCCCTAGCAGCCATGTCAATAATACCAACTATGAGAGCAGCAACTGTAAAGCGTTCCATAGCTGTTGGCCAGGAATACTCTGGCAATAAATAGACTCCACTGGTGATGTCACTGGCACCAGGTGTTGTGAGTGACTGCATGAAATTATCTGGAATAGACAAAATAAACCAGCTCCCACAGTCAGACTATTCCTGATCAGAAGATACGCACAACTGTTTCCCTTTGAGAGTTTTAGCTGCATGTTGACATGGTCACATGTGATGTCGGCTATGTTTAGAAATAATCTGGACCAAATGGGTTCAATATATTCAGCCTTTACAATGAGATTTTGTGGAAGCCTGAAAACTTTGGTTTTGCTTCATTATACTTTTTAACCTCATCAAATCCCTTCTCACTCAATTTATTTAAATGACAAATTTTTATACATGTTTTCCCTCCCAATATGTATATAATTAAAAATATTTCTAAAATATGTGGACAGCAGTGAATTCAAAACTACTCTAGATATTATACATGTTATGTTCTGTGATATAGATTCAAAGAAATACTCTTATCTATGGCTGTCTGGGACCATTTGTTTAATACAGGACTGTCAAAGTCATTTTAGTTTAGGGGCCACATTCAACCCAATATGATCTGAAGAGGTAAAATGTGAAGTAAAAAAGGTTAAATTACATTATGAAAATAATTACATCTGCAACATTTCACTAAAAATATGAATAACATGAACAATCTGAAATGTCTTAAGAAATATAAGTATAATTTTAACATTGTTATGCATGTGTTTATCACTTACACATGTCAATTATAACTTACAGATCACAGTGGATCACTGTGCATTGTCACTGCTAACAGCTGTGTGCCTTAGCAAACTACTTTCATCAGTTGTTCAGCAGTGTTTGTGGCTGCTACGTGCAGGTGCACAGCTGTTAGCATTGACAACGCGCATTGATCACTATTGAGAGAAAGTAGCTCAAAGCAATTACAAGTGTGAGTTTTTGTTCTGTGATGGTTTTGTTATGCAAATAAATTACTCATTCAAACACATACAGTGTTGTTTTGAGAAGACACATGTTTCATTTTATTGACCCCAAGAAACCTGCTGGGACTACTTTCGCTTTGACCAAAACCAGACCACAACTTGACTCACAGGGTAAAGACACTGATTCTATACAAACTGATGTAAAAAAAATAATGAACTATCCCTTTAACATGGAGTGTAAATGACGGTGACTTGACTTGGTCAAATCAGTTTGGGAACTAGTTTCTGGTGTGGAAAAACACAGCTGATGCACATACCAGTGGGAAGGGGTTTCCCAAGACATTCCAGTTATTGGTGTGTGCGTCATTCCTTGATGGAGTAAAAATTTGCCAATGGAACTAACTAAAATATTCTTAGTAAAATTTCTTGAGGTAAGATTTTCAAGATGTATTCTCTAAAAGTCCGTTCTTATATCTCAATTACAACTTACTCTTTAGGTGATTATGTTTCATTTTAACACTGCTGTTATGTTACAGGCCAAATTGACCCATTTTAAATGTTGAACATCTAGGAAAAATAGTCAAAAGTATTTTTTCATTATGAAACTTCTTCTGATAGCCTTAGTTTGTTTAATCAACATATAATATTAAAGTGGTTCATCTCACATATTTGTGATCAAACCCTTCATATTTATATCACATAGATACTGTTCAGGTCAAATTGACCCATCAGTTAAACTGCAGGTAAAAGAATGTAAGAAATGTCAGACTATTTCTTTCTTTACATCTGTGAGACATATTATGTTATGTTATAGTTCACTGTTATGTTTTATATGTCGGCTTCAAAAGTAATAAAGTGGTGAAACATTTAAAAAAGTTTGAAAATTTATGTTTTTTTTATGAAAAATGTGTGAATTTTCATAATTGAACCATTACCCGTTGGAGGTAAGAACACCCTTGCACAAAATATTGATTGAATAGTAATGAATAGAATTAGTAATGACATACTAACAGTGTTTGTTAGGATTTTTTTTTTCTTTCTGACATCTTTTGGATAATTAAACATGCACCAGGTCAAATTGACCCAGGAACACTATTGCTGTTCCTGACAAATGAACATAACAGGATGGTTAAGTGTAATGAGATTATTATTATTATGTGACAATAAATGAAGAAAATGCATGTGGTAAGATTTAGATTTTTGCAGTGCATGGGACATTGTCTGCACTACTTAAAAAACAAAAAGTCAAAATATGAGAATAAACCAAATCTCTAGGGACCACTACACCACTACACATAAGTTTTAAGATAATCAACTATGGCACAAACACCTACCTGTTGATTTCCAGGGAGTGAACGCTGTATTTGCTCTCTAGTTTATACTTGCCAGGGTTGGTAAGGGGGTCAATTGCCACATTGTTTTTGTACCTTGTGGTGAAACCAAGAAAGACATGAAAAGAAGAAAAAGGTGACAGAGATGAAACACAGAGAAGATTAAAGTCATAGAAACTTGACGTAGCAGGATGTTGAGAGGACAGATGTACAGCCTGTAGGTCATGTTGACCTTTGACCTACCAGACGACCCTTGGGTCAGGCCAGCCACTGACGGTGCAGTGCAGACGCACACATTGCTTCTCCCACACGGTGTGGGAACGAGGCTTAATCACAAACTCTGGGGAGTGCATCAGGCTGTCTTCGTTCATACGCTTGAAGTGTTCCCCGTGTTCATGGATCTTTAAAAACCAACAGTATTTTGGTGTTAAATGAATATCACCACAGTAAAAGTGTAAAGAACCATTTGAAACAAAGTCATCTGAACATTGCAACACATGCTTTAAGCATAGACACAGAGCATTTTCATCCATAAATTAAGCAAGACATTTTAAAATCCTTTATGCAGGCTGTATGCACTGTAAAAATCTAAATTTTACCAAGTATATTTTCTCATTTTTAGTCTAAACATCTAACAAATAAGACACATTCATCTAAATGGTAACTAGTAAATGAGATATAAGGATATATTTTTAGACAATACATCTTAGGAATTACATTTCAAGAAATCATTTTCACGCAGATATTTTGTTTGCTTGAATTAAGTAAAAAAAAAAAAGTTTGAATTTAGGGGAAAAAATCTTGAATTAAGCAAAAAAAAATCTTGACTTAAGCAAAACAGAAATAAATGTGGAATTAAGTAATATATATATATATATATATATATATATATATATATATATATATATATATATATATATATATATATATATATATATATATATATATATATATATATATATAGGCTAATGGAACAAATACCAATTATATTGTTAAGATTTCTTAAAATAACAGTTTCCAGTTCTATTGTGTAAAAATAAGTGCTTAAATCTCACTGAAACATTAGTCTTTAGGTGATTATGTCTTATATTGTAAGTGTGATGAGATATTTGGACTAGAAATGAGAAAAAATACACTTGATAAGATTTAGATAGTTGTAGTTGTGAGCTTTTCAGTTCATGATATGAGTGTATGTTATTCATTATGTCCTATGAATAACTAGGCGTGTTGAAGCTCCACAGTAACACATCCAGTGACTCAACTTCTAATATGACAACACCCTTGAGTCGCTGCTTTCCTGTGTCTCAAGAAACACGATCACCTGAGGAATTTGTCACCCAGTCGTACAGTAAAGACTATTTGGCAGAGTGGAGACACATAAGTACAGCTGGGACGGTCACTGTGGCTTTTATGATGCTCACATAATCAGCCAGGGACATAAATACCCCCCTTGTGTCAGAAACAGCAATAACCACCACTCAACCACAAGTACTTATCATTTCTAAGCACTGCTACAGTTACATACATTAATTAACTTGCATTAGGCACCTTGATATGAAGTGTGGACAGACTTTTTTATTTTGGTGTCACAAGGAAGGAGACAGTTTGTAATCTGGAAATGCACTGTGTGATAGGATGAGGTCTGTTCAGATACGGCTTAACCCTTTAGGTCCTGACAAGACAAGAGTGTTCTGTAGATATGATTTATAAAAGAGGATTATAGTCACTGGGGGAAACTAAAAAAATTAAACTCCAAAATATGTTTTATTCTTATTCTTATTCTTATTCTTATTCTTATTCTTATTCTTATTCTTATTCTTATTCTTATTCTTATTCTTATTCTTATTCTTATTCTTATTCATAGAAAATATCAGAATTTTGACTTTTTTGTCGTGAGAAAAAAAATGTGCAATTCTGACATTGAAGTCAGAATTGTGAAGAAAGGGGTTAGGGGTGTTCTGAGGAGGGGGGGTGAATATGTCTAGCACTGCTAGGCTACATTTTTTGCTTATTTCAAGCAGAAAAAAAAGAAAAAAAAAATCTGCCAATGGAACAAATGAAAATGACCTTGCTAAGATTTCTTGAAATAAGATTTTCAAAACCTATTATCTAAAAATAGATTCTTATATCTCAATTATAAATGACTCTTTAGGTGATTGTGTCTTAATTGAAGTGTGATGAGATATTTGAACTAGAAATTAAAAAAAAAAAAAACACACTTGGTAATATTTCGGTTTTTACAGTGCAGTCAGAATTAGTGAGACAGTGGTGATGTTTGATGTTGTTATAAAACATTTGGTCTTTGTGCTTCAGATCCTCCACTGACCCTTTTGTTCAGACAGATGCGTTCGGCCGACTCGCGCACGGCCTCCTTCCTGCAGATCTGCTCTGACCTCTCCATCTCGAGGCCACTGGTGAACAGATTCCTGCGGGCCATGTTTGAAGCAGAGCCTCTCACCCTGGCCTCCTCTGAACCCGAATATCCTGACGCAAACTCCTCACTGGGATCAGAGAGGAGCCGGGGTTGGACGTGTAGAATAAGGCGTGACATTAAACCTTAAATAAGATGCAGTAAAACAGTTGTGGTACTCCACATGGACAAGGTCATGAGTCTGTTACCTGCCCCTGAAGATAGGAACTACATAGCCGATGATTTGGTTCTCTTTATCCACAGCTAAGTAAGTGGGCTTAGGCCTCTTGGACAACGGGCTCAGTCTGCTGTCGTCCAGCCCAGAGTGAGAAGACACTTTATATCTGAGACATAAGAGAAGCATGAGCCTGGCACCCAGCCAGACGTTGCAACTACATAACATCATGACTTCAGGAGACAAGGAGCATCAACGGGAAAAGACGTGGATGAAGGTTCAAGGGGAAGAAAGAGTGTGGATGTAGAGGTTTAGTTTGGATTATAGCATCTGTGGATTTTAAAATGACTTTTAAATTCACAACAGTTGGACAGAAATCATGAAATGAGCGTTACTAAGGAGCGTTACTAAGGAGCGTTACTAAGGAGCGTTACTAAGGAGCGTTACTAAGGAGCGTTACTAAGGACAACTGAATATAATAATCACCACAACACAAATTTTTTTGGTTCTTATAAAAACAAAAAACAACAACAACAACTTAGATTCAGAAGTGTTATGTTATTTTCTTAATTAATAATAACACTACTACTACTACTACTACTACTACTACTACTATTACTACAAACTACTGCTACTACTACAAACTACTACAAACTACTACTACTACTACTAATAATAATAATAATAGTTAATAATATACTGTACCAGAAATTTAAAAAAAAGAGCTATTATAAATGTTCATACATCTGTAGATATGCTTAACAATCTAAATTAAAGAATCTTGTCTAATGACATTATGTTGCTGTATGGACAGATTTATTTCACTTGTTTTGAGTCCCTTTTTCCTCAGATTTAGAATTTTTATCTTGTTTTTACACACCCTGTTTTGCAATGTGTGTAGGTACTCCACTGCAAAACTATAAATCTCATCAAGTGTATTTTTCTCATTTCTAGTCCAAATACCTAATCGCACTTAAATTATGACTTAATCACCTAAAAAGCAACTTTTCAGTGAGATATAAGAACTGATTTATATACAGTAAAACTGAAAAAAAAAGTTTTCTCTTGTTCAATTGGCAGTTTTTGTTTTTTGTTTGAATTAAGCAAAACAAATCATTGAATTCAGGGGGGAAATCCTAAATTAAGCACACAAAAAAAACGTGAATTGAGAAAAAAAAAAGTAATCTGCCAATGGAACAAGTGTACGTTATCTTGGCAAGATTTCTTAAAATAAGATTTTCCAGACGTATTGTCTAAAGCTAAGTTGTTATATTTCACTGAAAAGTTACTCTTCAGAGGATTATTTCTTATTTTAAGTGTGATGAGATATTTTATCTACCAAATGAGGAAAAAATACACTTGGTAAGATTTAGATTTTTGCAGTGTGTAAACTAACATATAAACACACGTAGTGTAATCTAATGTAAGTATCTGATGTTTTACTGTGAAGTATGTGTTACACTTGAAAACACTTGGTCATCATTTAACACAAACTACAAACTAAAGCTAGTCTACTTTCTCACATTAGCTACATTTACATGATGTTTTTTTAATTCCCAATTATTTATCCAGAATAAAATAATTCAGCATTTAAGCTATTTCTGTCATGTTTACATGAACATGTTAATTCTAAATAAAGGTTTCCATGGGCGATGGGTGTATTCTGCTCTAGTTAATTCATGGAGGTTCAGAGGGTTCTGATTGGATAGAACAACCGTTTAACATCCGGATGTCTACTGGAAGGAAATAATCACATCCACTTCCTGTTTTGTGTTTATCAGTCAACATGTTAGACTAGATACTATATGTGATATTTGCATTTATTTCTGTGATAATTACGAACCAGCAGCTCGACTGAATCAACCATAGCAGTTAAGACACTAATGCAAACAGCACGGAATATGTGCATCATCAACGTGAATTATGTGCGTTATTACGATGAGACCAGGAGACAGGAATAATTTCAAAGCTGAATTAACTGTTTACATCAGACACGTCCAAACTATTCCACAAAGAACCAGTGTGGCTGCAGGTTTTTGTCCCAACCAAGCAGCAGCACATCAGTTAATCCACTGATGTCAGTCTTCAGAGTCCAATGGTCAAACTGTGAACTCTTGGTTGGTTGCCACACCGGCCCTTTGTGGAATAGTTTGGACATGCCTGGTTTACATGGCAGAGGACTTATCAAATTCAGAATTAAGATCAGTAAACCAGTGAGTTTATTCATAATTAAGTTTAACTAACAATTATCATTTTCAGCTGGAATTAGGTGTTTACATAATCATCTTAAAGAGGATTGAACATTTAATCAGAATTAGACAACAATAAAATGTAAATGTAAATTAAAAATGTCATGTAAACAGGGCAATTGAAGAAAATAACTCAGGGAGGATGTTAAAGAGATAAACCTGGCACAATCTGACAATCCTGACAGGATTATCTCAGCATTGCAGCAGTTTTTCCATCCTGGATGTCAGTTCTCCATGATACTAGTGCCTCCACACTTTCTCTGTTTGAAAGGGCAAGACTATCTGAAGCATTTCCAGAAGGGGAGGGGGGAGGGGGTTTACGGTGTGAGATAGCAGGGACTATGATATGGACACTTGGGGCATGAGGGGTGACAGGGCAACTGGCCTTGTTTTTCTTCTATCTAAGTAGGTCAGTGGCCCTTCCACTGACCAAAGTGATCTGCCTCCTTCTGCTGCTTTGACTGTGTTTTAACATAACATGACAGATACAACATACATGTGTACTGGACAAACCATAATCACATCATAATACTCCTCAATACAGATTCAGTAGCTGGAGTCCTGTCCAACAACCCACAGCAATGAGTGTAAAGACAGATGGTGTTAGTAAAACATAAGCCCTATCTGTTCACACTCTTTGGGCCGGTGTATTTTAAGATTTGCCAGACACTGTAAAAGATAGGATCTCTGTAAACAGACAGTTTTATTATTTCACTCTATCACTGTAAACTAAACTAGCTATTTTATTCCTACAATATAAAAAGCCCATTATACATTTAAATCCCATCTCTGTGATGTTTAAACTGGTGTCAGGGTTAGTGACAGGGCCGGTTCTGGTCAATGTGGTGCCCGAGGTGAACACCCCACTTTCCTTTTTGTGGAATTAGAAATGATCATCTGTAAACATAATGTCCTACATCTGATCGAGTACTTACTAAGTGCCCTTAAATAATCATTGTCAATGTTAAGTTTAATGCTATATTTACTGTATTTTTCACATTATAAGGCGCACTGTATTATAAGGTGCATTAAGTGAAGCTAAACAGTCACAATAACTCTCATTCTTGTTGAGTTGTAACAAGGAACAAAACATACTCTTATTCTGCTAAATCAAACTTTAAAAGAGTCCAAATTCTGAGATAAAAAGCCAAAATTATGAGATAAAAGTCAAAATAATGAGATTGTCTCATCTCGTCATCTGAACCCACTTTATCCTCACTGGGGTCGCAGGGGTCACTGGGGGCCTAATCCAGCTACAATGGGTGAAGGCGGGGTACACCCTGTATGAGTCTCCAGTTCATCTGAGGACTGAACATATATAGACAAACAATCACTGTCACATTCACACCTATGGACAATTTAGATTAACCAATTAACCTATCAGTGCATGTGTTTGGATGGTGGGAGGAAACTGGAGTACCTGGAGAAAACCCACACGGACATGTAAACTCCACACAGAAAGGTCTGGTGTGGGATTTGAACCAGCGTTCTTCTGTCTGTGAGGCACAAGTGCTAACCACTGTACCACCATGTCAAAACTTCAAGTCACTAAGCACTACCAGAATTAATTAAGAAATTTTTAGTTTTTTAAGATGCGCCTTATAGTCCGGAAAATACGGTAGTGTAATATTCTAATTCTGTGAGACTTGGTGCCCCCAAAACATCTGGTTACCTAGGCGACCACCTAGTCTGCCTATGCCCTGGCTAGTGCTGCAATGGATAAAGTGTCTGACTATGGATTAGAAGATTCCAGGTTTGACTCGTGGCTATTGATTTAGTTCATTTAATGATTCACTCAGTACTTTTACATGTACATCTTAGGAAAGCTATTGGCAATAACCGAGTTAACCCTTTAAGGACCCACACATAGGCCGGAAGTAGCCAGGCATCAGTGGACATAAGTCACTTTCAGATTAAATAACCACAGCGGGAACATTTGTTCAAAATCCAAACAGCAGATCTGACCTTTTATGTCTCACAATTATCCACAGAAGAACCATTTTCCAACAAACATGGTCACAGTCCATCAAAAATATCCCAACCAAAAATTGTTTAGTCTAAATGCAGACCAAAACATCAATAAATAATTGTGACATTTAACGGAATATCTCAGTTTTAGTCTCCATATGAAGAGTTCATTTGCAAAAACAGATTTTTTTTTTTTCACAAAATGGCATTTTTTTTACTCTACATTCCAGGTAATACTCATTGATTTGATATATTACTTACTTAATTTGGTAAGGTCCACTAAATTGAATAAATAATATATCAAATCAATGACTATTACCTGGAATGTTGAGTAAAAAATGCCATTTTGTGGAAAAAAACAAAACAAAAATTGATTTATCTGTTTTTGCAAATTAACTTTTCATATTTTAATTTATAATATAAGCAAACAACAATTGTATGTTATCAAAATAATTCAAGAACAGCATTCAATTTACTTTATTAACAAATGTAAGCGAAGTTTAGATGGAATTGAGTGGAAGCTTAAAGAACTACAGATTTTACTGGAGTTTCTCAGAAATCTAAATGTACATGTGAATGAATGAGAATGAAATTGTTTAATGAGGTATGTTTAACTCCAGGACACTAGGTGGTGATACACACCCTTTCACTTTGGCATTCTTCTGCGTCCCAGATAAAAAAAAAAACAAAAAACTGTTACTAAACAAACGCAGCAGATTTAAAGCAGATGTAATAGAAGGACAACACTGAGCAAAGATACTGTTCATGTACAGTAAGCTGCACCAAAGTATAATGGTGATGATATTAGCAGAAGGTTAATTCTTCTTCATTGTTCCTTTGTCATGCTCTCCTGTCTTTTCCTGAAGGGGAACTCTTAACCCCACAAAGATAATAACCCGCAAATGTAATAAAATTGGCACCTTTTAATGTAATAATCCTACAAATGTAATAACTTTCCCACAAACTTAATAGCAGTCACCTGCCACAAATGTAACACCTAATTTCCCACAAACGGTCATTGAATTAAATTACATCATTAAATCATTAAAATTTTTGAAGGTGAATATTTTTACCATCCTATAAATGTCATAATTATTATTGTTTGTGAGTAATTAGGTGTTACATTTGTGGTAGGTGACTGCTATTAAGTTTGAGGGAAAGTTATTACATGTGTAGGATTATTCCGTTAAACGCTGCAAATTTTCATTATGTTTGTCATATATATGCAAATATGCTCTTCTTATCTGCTATTTTGTACCTACGCTTTTTTTTGCCTGCTGTAACTGAGAAATTTCCACAGTGAGGAATCAATAAAGTAGTCAGTCAATAGTCAATATTTAAGAAAAACTCATTTTACAACCACATTATTTGGCTTGAATTTGAGTACAGTTCAACTAAAGTGTATATATGGCTTTTAAAACTTTGATATTAGCTGGATTAAAGCATTAATTCAGTTAAACATACTGAGGATTCCTTAATTTCCTAAGGGATCAATAACGTTCTATTTAATCTAATCTACTAATGGTTGTAAATTCACAAAGATTCTATCTATCCTTGTCTTTGTTGTCTGTTGTTGCAACTCCAATAAATGCCCTAATTTAACTACAGACACTGAAACCCTCTATATTTATCCATTCTCTGTCACTATTTCCTGTAGAAACATTAGTCAGCTGACCAACAGGAGGCAACATTACACATCACAGTAAAACTACTTTATACCAAAATTGTAACACTGCATTTTTTAAATCAAATATATGTTATTGTTAAAAAAAAAAAGGTGAGTTTTCAATAGGACAAATGTGATCAACTGTCACTTGTTACTTTCCATCTAACGCGGTATGCACAGGTCCAGATTGACTTTCAGTCTATATATATAAATATACACCATAAACCATAACTCTACTGTTACATAACAGTGCATTCCCTTACAGTTTATATGATAAATACTTTTGTGTAGAATAAAACAAAGAAAAAAAGAAGAATGTTATGAATCCATTTAGTTACAGTGCAAAACTCTAAATCTTACAAGTGTATTTTTTCTCATTTCCAGTCTCATCACACTTGAAATAAGACAATTACCTAAAGACTAACTTGTAAATGAGATATAAAGAGCTTATTTTTACACAATAGATCTTGGATATTGTATTGCAAGAAATCTCAATGAGATAACTTTCACTTATGCCAAAAAAATTTTTGTTAATTCAAGATTTATTTATTTTTGCTTAATTCAAGCAAAAAAAAATAAAAATCTGTCAATGGAACAGGTAAAACTTGAAATACGATATTTCAGATCTATTGTTTAAAAATACATTCTTATATCTCACTGAAATATATTTGAGTTACTGAACTAATTATTTATTTAAGTCACTTGGCTATACTTACGTTATTGAATTGATGCAAAGATTAATGCAAAGAATCTATTGTAATCTTTTTTTCATGTTCACTATCCTAAATGTGGAAACTTTACTTTTTAGTAAAAGGGGTAGGCGTAATAAGTTTATCTTCAGCCTAAACCCTTTCAGTCTCAGACGTTGGTAATGACAAGGGTTACAAAGACAGTATTATAATAATGTATTATCTTATTACTATTATATTCTTTTTTGTCATCCAGTATGTCTATTGGTTGAAAATGTTATGTCATCACTCCATTGTCTGATTGACTGAATAAAGTCTTAAATATGTCTTATCTTAAATATGAAGAGATATTTTGTCTATGAATGAGGAAAATCCACTTGGTAATATTTTGATTTTTGCAGTGTAATTAACCTGTGACTGTTGTGGTAAATGTGACAAATATGTTTATAGTCAGATATAGGGAAACAGTCCCACAGCATGCATGCAAGAAACATGTTCAGGTTGAATGCAGGTAGGTGTGTGTGTGAGGACTAAACAGAGAGGAGGAGAAGTCACACAGGGAAGGATGCAAAAGCAAGAAAGATGATCCCATAGTGAGAGAGAAAATGATCCAGCAAAAAGGTGATGGAAGTGAACTTGATCAGCTGGGGGGGGGGTGTATGATGGTGTTAAAGGGGGTACTAGGGCTTTCCTGTCACAAAGAAATGGAATGATGAAGGAATGATCCTCCATCCTCCTCCTTGTCCTTTTTACCCCTCCTTACCCCCTACTCCTGCTGGCCATGGAGGCGCTGCTGCCAGCACTGTATCTGCTGCTGGACTGGTACTGGCTCACAGTGGACTCCGTCTCCTTGCTACGGTAGCCACGGTCATAGTGGCGATGGTGCTTCTGGTAGAACGGTATAGATCCAGACATGCTGCTCCTGGGACCAACCTTTAATTTCCACGTTTCTTTCTTTCTATGTGGTTTTTTTTTTCTGTCTGGTTAGTTAGTGTTCAAGAGCAGGTGGAGCGTTACAAAAAAAATAAATAAATAAATACAGTAGCCTCATCATGACTTTCATTTAATTAACTTAGTAATTTTCTAGCAAAAATATTGGTAGCCAAAAACAATCTATTGAAATTTTAATGAGGCTTTTTTTACAATAAGAAACCTGTGAGTTCAAACCTGCAAGACAACTAGCAAGACGTGAAAATATTCAGGCAGTCAGGCACTTTCCCATCATGCTTAGACAGACATGTACAACAACAACAACAACGACAACCTGGATTCTGGTTGTGCATCAATGCTCCCACTTACCTGGACAAAAGGTCCAAGGTTTAAAGGAAAAGGAAAGGATCCAACAAGTCCACACTTTAAGCTTGATATCCCAGCAAACCTACAGCAGGTAGCAGGGCAGTGCTGTGGTCTACACAACAAAAATAATATTGGCCCTCGACAGAATGTCCAAGCAGCAGTCCCGTCCTTTTATGGTGAGGGAGGGGATAAATATAGCTGAGAGAGTTGGGGGGCACGTCAACTCCCACAGTGCAACACATTTATGGGTGCAGGACTTTGCTATTGAATGTTAGTGCCTGTTATGCAGGTAAACACTAATTTAAGTTTTTATTTGTGTTCAACTTAAGGGGACTTTTAGACTTTTGATATAATCAGGTATGAATCTGACTGTCTAAGCTTATATTTAAATGTATGAATATGCTGCATTTATTAACATATTCGCTTCTGCTTATTGTGTTTTATTTATTCAGTTAACCATTTATTATTATTATTATTATTATTATTATTATTATTATTATTATTATTATTATTATTATTATTATTATTATTATTATTATTATTATTATTATTAATTATTATTATTATTATTATTATTATTATTATTATTATTATATTTTATTAACACCTACACAGTAAATTTTGCAGTGTTAAATCAACACTTAGAGAGTTTATTTAACTTCTTCTAGAGTGTATTTGGTTCCATTGTCTCCAAATTAACACTGCAAATTCTACAGTGTATATATTCAGCTAATACACCTCCACTTGTCAAATTAAAGTAAACAACTAATTTTTCTGAATATATACAAACCATTCTGAACTGCACGCACACAAAAGGATGTTTCTCAGAAAAGCCAAATATGAGAAATCAATTATCTATCAATATTCCAACAAATTAGATCACACTTATGACTAGATCACCCCCCCCCCCTCCAAAAGACATATATGCCCCTTCCACTGATCACCACCAAATTTTATCAAGTGTTCTTTGTACCAGTATCAAAATTTCCTGAACATTTCAGCCAAATCCATCCATAGTTTACTGAGTTATCTTGCTACAAAACAGACATGTCCCCCCCCCCACACACACACACACACACACACATACCTCCACTGATCACCACTAAAATGTAATCAATTGTTCCTTGTGCCAGTATCAACAGCCAAATCCATCCATAACTTTATGAGTTGCATCGCACACAGACGGACACACAGATAGACACACAGACAGACACACAGACGGACACACAGATAGACACACAGACAGACACACAGATAGACACACAGATAAATGGTGACAAAAACATAACTCCATCATTCCTTGGCAGCATAATCAGTGGTGACAGGTGGATAGACAATGAGCTGCTGAACACCACAATATGGGATTTTGGGAACAGAATATTCATTTGAACTTTATTTTATAATTGACAGTTGTAATATTGTATGTGAAATATTTCATATTTAATTAATTCTTGCTAAAAAATATGTGTATTCAACAGGTTTTTTTCCCCCAAAATTAATAATTTCCAAAATTTCTCCTCTGCAAGATAACTATAGAAATAAAAAGTCTAAAACGGACATTTTTGTAAATAAAGTTCTCAACTTTTAACTGCAAAGTGACAAGACATTGGTCTGTTGGTAAATAGTCTATTTTGGTCAATACCTATCAGATGCAGACAAATAGACCCTGGTTATCACACACACAAAAAAATCCAAATGCATTTGTGTTCCTAAGTCTACAGCTTTTTTTTTTTTACCTGTCAAATAAACAGTAAAAGTGAGTGTTTTAGTCCAAACTACTGGGTGTTATCTTTACAAAAAGCCCATACTTTTATCTGTACTCCAAACAGTTGAAAAACAGCTGTCATTTTAGTTTGGAGAGGTATTTTTCAGGTGTTTAAGCAAAATCCCCCCAGAATAGTAAAGACTTTTAATATAGTTTGAACAATCAGGGACATAATTCTTATATATTTATCAACTGTGAAGGTTTATTGAAAATTTACTACCCTTCTCTAAAAAAGAGCTTTTAATTCCTTCACCTAAACACTCTATTTTCCTCTTTTTGAAGTCAGACTAAATACATGTTGTGTTTGCCCACAGCATGCTGGGTAATCCCCAGCAGCTTTTGTGTTGACTTTATACTAGCACTCTCAGCTGTGACCACTGCTAACTTTAGCGAGGCTATGCTATTGTTAAGGTTACACTTCACATACTGAAAGTGTCTTTGTCACTCTCTCTTTCAGTGTCATTCATCTAATCCTCACCCTCACTGTCACTCTGAAACCCCCCCCCCCCCCCCCCCCCCCCACACACACACACACACACACACACTCTGCCCTTCCTGTCATAAAATGTAATAAAATGTGTTTTAATTATGGCCAATGTTTGTGTTATTTCCTCTTTAACCCATGATGACCCAAACATCCACCAGTGATCAAAATGTTCTATTGATCTAAAATGTTTAATAACTTTTGATCAACTAATCTTATCAATACATGTAAATAATTGGTGTAAAATACAGATTGTCACCTTTTCATGGTAATCGGATATGACCTGTTTGTATGTGCAGAGGTTCTGTCGTTACCATGGAAACACCATGATGCTGACAGACAGACAGACAGACAGACAGACAGATAGATAGATAGATAGATAGATAGATAGATAGATAGATAGATAGATAGATAGATAGATAGATAGATAGATAGATAGATAGATAGATAGATAGATAGATAGATAGATAGATAGATAGATAGATAGATAGATAGATAGATAGATAGATAGATAGATAGATAGATAGATAGATAGATAGATAGATAGATAGATAGATAGATAGATAGATAGATAGATAGATAGATAGATAGATAGATAGATAGATAGATAGATAGATAGATAGATAGATAGATAGATAGACAGATACTTTATTAATCCTTTTTCAAGGAAATTGCTTTTGTTACAGCAGCAGAAAAAAACACTCAGATAGCCCATCATCACATATCACACACACACACACACACACACACACACACACACACACACACAAAGAGATCATTATTGTACCTAAAAAGATCTAAATTATCTGTAAAAAGATCAGGATTACCCATAAAAAAAACACTATTGCACATAAAAAGATCACTATAATACACTATTACCCATTAACAAAAATTTAATTATAGGTTGCATAAAGTTTTTCTTAGGTCATACATATGATTGACACCTTTAATGTGGTTGCCAGAATGTTTGGACATTGTTCTGGAAACTCACTGTATTAACTCACCTGGTAACTTTCCACAACCAACTTTTCCAAGTTAAGCAGTTCTGCATTAAACATTCTTCCTTTTTGTTCTTCACTCACCACCGTCCATCCCACATGAGGCAGTGGTTGGCGTGCCATCACAGCCCATGACCCCCACACTGTGATGACAACCTGAAATGTTATCACAGTAATTTGTATTTGTGGATCTAATTCAGGAGATTACGCAGGGTCACAACACTGCATTCTGTCTAATAACTACAGGACAGATTTTATTATCAGAACGTGTTACCAGCCATGTACTTGGAGATGCTGTACTTGACATGAGGAAAAACAGCAGATTTCACACCCTTATCTTCTGAAAGTCATCTAATGACATAATCCCATTGTAACGTTTGGCATCTGAATAGAATTCAATGCAGTGTGAATCTCTTTCAATGGGCAGGACATTTTGGAAACATTCAAAAGTCATAAATAGGAAATAATAAGAATAAAAAAAACATAATTATGAGACAAAAAATCTAAATTGTAAGATAAAAAGCCACAATTATGACATAAAAAAAAAGTCAAAATTATGAGAAAAAAAGTCAAAATTATGAGTAAAAAAAAAGGCAGAATTATAATACAGTAAGTCACAATTTCTGATTTACGGCTTATTTTCCATACTGTCACATTTGTTTAGTTTGAAAAGGTAATGAGTCTATTCTGAGAATGTAAAGAGTATGAAGTACAGATGTTTATACAAAAATGTAAAGTAAATGAAAAATAAATACTCGATTAAAGTACACATACCTAAAAAAATGTATGTAAGTACAATAAAGAAAGTAATTTCTACTTAGTTACTTCCACCTCTGGACAAACCCATATGGTACCCTTATATGCAGTACAAATATCCCTTCTGGAGCCCACATGTTGGCTGGAAAGGTAAGCAATAAAAAGATTATTATAATAAGAAAATAGTTAGGAAGTGACTTTTGTATCAGTTTCTAATTAAAATTTTCTCTATATTTAACCTTTGGTAAATTATTTATATTTTCGTTTGTTTATTTTACTGATCATGAAGATGTTCGTAAAAGAGAAAAGTCGAAAGTTATTATATCAAAAAAGCCAAAAAACTGAAGAAAAAGTTACTTTTTCAGTCAAATATAGCATTATGTGGACATAAAGCCAGTGTCTCCATCCACTGTCATTCATCAAATTCCATGGGTTTTACTGGTGATTCAATGTTCTGGACGATGACGGTGTTTGCACAGTAACTATGGACAAAACAAAAACATATGGACCTGCCTATACTTCTGATACTATTCCATATATGTGTCTCCAATTGTCTGTCAGTTCATATACAATGTTAATTTTAGCAGTGGCTCTCTGTGTTCAGCTGTCCAGAATTTTTCAACTATATGTTCACGGCATGGGATCCATTTGCACTATTTTTATTGTTTTGTTTGGATTCCATGAATTGAAGTTGTATTGACCTTTAGATGAACTTTTCCAGACACTGAACACCACTGATGTCACCTAGGATTAAGTCATTTATAAACAAATAACACACAAGACCTTTATACTTGGAATAACTCGAAGCAAATGAAACATTTCCTGTTATACTAGTGCCCTCTAGTGGATAAATGTGATACTACAATGCGGAATAAAAACCTTTGTACATTAACAAGGATCAAATAAATTCAAAAATTATAATGAAATATCATAATTATTTGGCAACTAATTATTTGCCTCTACACTGAAGATTTTAATTCATTTATATGAGTAATTAAATTATATTTAGCAAACTTGGAAACAGATGTTTTTATCCTTAAGATGGTTCTGTAGGATGATTTAAAACACTAAACAGATTTAGATATTTTATTTTATTTTGTCATCTTGTTTAGGGTTTTTTTTGGTTTATTATTATTATTTAGGTGACACAATTTTATGAGCCACTTTGAATCTTTTGTTGCACACGCAGAATGTGTTGTGTTTTATCGGTTTGTTATATATATTTTTTGAAAATATTTTTTTCTCCCCTCATTGTAATGTAGTGCTGGAGTCATCCTGAGTCCATGTCATTCAACTGCAGCGTAGTTTGTTTGGAGACATAGGCTATAGCATATCTATAAATACATCATAGCAGATGCATTGTTCAACCATTTGTTATTAACTTTGTAAAGTGATATGATCCCAGGAGTAGGAGACAAATGCAACTGGTTTTAACTTGTGACTCAACAGTTCCACATCCCTATAGCTGTAAGCCTCCTTTTACAGCAACTGTACCATCTGTTGTTTGAACAATGTTTTGTGGCCAGTGCCTATAATTACCAATCTATCAACATTTTTCACTTCATTATTTTTGTTTAAAGTGACCCAGAGGTGTTAAAAGTACTCACATTCTGTACTTAGTAGTAGTAGTAGTAGTACAGCTACTTATGTGAAAATAAAGTACTGATTCAACTCCTCTACTTAAGTAAAAGTGAAAAAGTACAATTTCTCAATTGTAATAAAAAAGTACAAAGTAAAACTTTTTTTTTTTTTTTTGCCATGAACGCAATAATAATTATTTAACCAGGAACCATCTGAAAAGTTTCAAAAGTATCAAAATCAAACCCTTTAACCCTTTAACCCCTGGTGCGTCAGAGATGAGGCGTTCTGAAAGAATGGTATAGTTTCAATATTCAGAAAAAAGTTATAAAAAAAAAAAAAACAAAAACAAGCAACTGATTTAGAAAACAGAAAAAGCCAAAACTAAAACTACTGGAACCAAATTACAGCATTATTTATTTATTTAGTTAGTTATTTCTACTTCATTTTAGTTAAACTAAGTTAAGTTATTATTTTGTAAATATGTATTTTTATATATAATATTTGTTTTTGTTCATTTTGTTCCTTATTTTGTTTTATATTTCTACCTTTAATATTGTATTTTATTATTTTTCTTCACTTTTCTGCCATTTGTATTTAATTATGTTCATGGTACTTATTATTTTGTTGGTTTATTCTAAATTTTTTGCTATTTTTGTCCATTTTGTTACTTATTTTATTAATTTAAAGAATTAAAAGTGAGCTACTGTGTTGAAATTGTGTTTGATGAGGTCACAGTACTCAATTGTGTCAGTATGGGCAGGAAATTTAGGATTTTTTTTAAAAGGCAAAATTGAGATTAAAAAAAAAAAACACCATGAGATTTTTTTTTTAAACTTATAAATTTGAGATTTAAAAAAGCATAATTTTAAGATAAAATTTTAAAATTGTGAAATTAACTCAACATTGTAACTTAAAAACTCAAAATTATGAGATAAAAAGTCAAAATTGTGAAATAAGAAGTCAAAATTATGAGATAATAGTCATATAACTATACTATATAAAGTCACAGTTTTTCTCCACTGATTTTCCTTCTGAAGTAACTTATTTTTGTACTGTCACATCTGTTTAGATTGAAAAAGTAATAGGTCTATTCTGAGAATGTAAAGAGTATAAAGTACAGATATTTATGATATTCATATTTAAAAGTAAAAAGTTGCCAGAAAAAAAAAATCAAGTAAAGTACAGATTTTAAAAAATATACTTAAGTAGAGTAAAGAAGTACTTGATATCACATTGATTCTGATGGAGACACGCCTTAAACATAGCTCATCTTGAAAAGAAGAAGAAAGAAAAACAAACAACACAAGGAGTAGTTTAGGTATTTGATAAATGA
This sequence comes from Siphamia tubifer, assembly GCA_020466265.1. Classification (NCBI taxonomy): domain Eukaryota; kingdom Metazoa; phylum Chordata; class Actinopteri; order Kurtiformes; family Apogonidae; genus Siphamia; species Siphamia tubifer. Next base: position 26,742,126 of record CM035802.1, on the reverse strand, counting down.
AAACAATCCTAGCAATGTAAGTTGAGTATTTGAGTGAGAGTTGGTCATCATGGAAAGTTATTGTTAAAATATGTTTTATCACGGTAGGAGAAAAAGAAGAAGCCAAGAAAAGGCTCCATCAGATGAGATATCCCATATGTTAGATGACTGGTATCAGGGGTATTTGGGTGTCTGTTGATTTACCTTATCTTAATTGCGTAACATGGAGGAGGATGTGTTCATTCTTCCCTTAAAAGGACATATCCAGGAATGTCAACGCAGGCAAAGGAGTGTTTTGAGGAAGCTACATTTACTCCAATAGGGGTGTAGGCATTTATTGTGATTTTTAATTTCAATTTGTGATGTAATTTTATTTGCTCATTTTCTTTTTAATATATATTAATTGATATACATGTTCTTGCCATGACCCTTACCAAACATTAATTGTTTATTCCGAAGTGTAATAATGGTACATTCCTTACGGACTCACCCATTTTATTCACTTGGTTTGCTCCATATTTTCTGTACGGAACCAACATTATAATCAGGAAGCGAAGGGCGGTGGTTGAGAAAAGAGCAGCACCGGGCTAGCTGTCGATTACTTGGTCGTTGTCAGGTAAACCTATATTCTTTTTATATGTCTGTATATGGGATAGTTAGCTACAGTATTATTTATTTATGGCAAGAGAACACACACATTTACCGGTATTTACTCACTTAGCCGGTTAAGTTGCTGGTGTTATCTCCTTTGAACTAGCAATCTTTAGCATTAAACGCGGCTAGTGTTAGCTATGTGGCTAAAGAAACGACAGCTAACGCGAAGATGACAGACTGCCTTCTTATAACAAGCTAACTATATGTATTAACGTTAGTAGGTACGTTGTAATTCTTCGTACACAGAAAGAATGTGCTATCTTGATTGAACTAGCTGTATGTAATAACGCTAAACTTTTAAATACGGTCAAAACCAGGCCGCAAAGCCGTAATGTTCGAAAGAAACCAGCTTTTAACACAACATATAACTGACTTATTTCATTTGTTTCGCTTTATTGTGGTTGTTTTACACTTTGTAACTCCAACAGTAATCAACCAAAATGTTCGGGGTGATAAATATTTGCAACTATTGACATAGTTAGTAGCAACTGGACAATACATTCCAACTATATTACGGAAGCTGATAATAAATTAGAGTAAATCATGTTGGTATAGATGTAAAATATCATAAAAGCACGATAAACTATGACTTAATTTGAAGAATATCTTAAGTAAATATCCGGTCCATGTAGGCAGGAAGTTATAAATGGGACAGCGTTACCCTCCATTAGACATTGCCTGATATGGCCATCTGTCCTCACATCAGTAGTTTTCCAACCCTCAGTGAAGGCAGCAACAGATCAACCCAGAAAGATGAGGAACATTTCCATTTATAGCCCAGTGCAGGACACCTCACTGGGGAATCACAGCCACAGAATTAAATTACCCTGGCAAGACTTATGGGTACAAGTGACAAAATCTTATTTGGAGTAAGATCTTAATCCAGTTTACCTCGAATCAGATTGTATTTTAGAAGATGTCACATCTAATTCTGACTGCCTTACTAAGTTTTTGTCATTTTCTTGTACACTGCTTCTACTGTAAATTGATGTTGTGTGTTTTGATACAGGACATTTCATCCTCACCACTTACTCATTTTATTCATTTATTTGATGACCATTAGGTTGGCCTTGAGCTGTTGCCATTCTTCCTCGAATCCATACACCCAACACAGTTGTATTTTCACTGCAGTACACAAATCGAAGATCTTACATTAAGCTGGTGATATCCTCAGAATGCATGGCAACAATTTCCACTTATGGGAAAAACTGTAAACAATATCTGTTTGCTACCATAATTGGCTTGATTTATAAAATGCCATTTTAACAGTGTTCATTGTGTTCTGGCCATAGAAATAACACCTTCAAAATGTCGAGCAAAAAGGCTAAGGGAAAGACCACTAAGAAGCGCCCTCAGCGCGCCACCTCCAATGTCTTCGCCATGTTTGACCAGTCTCAAATCCAGGAATTCAAGGAGGCCTTCAACATGATCGACCAGAACCGTGATGGTTTTGTTGACAAAGAGGATCTTCACGATATGCTTGCCTCACTTGGTGTGTAGGAGACTTTGAAATAGATTCTAAACATATGTGTAATCTTAGTTTTTTCTCCAAGTAGTACAATTGCACTGTATCTAATTAACAGAAACTTTTCAAGTTGACACATTTTTCTGTTTGCATGCTGTCATTACTTACATTATTTGGGTCAAATGGATGAGTCAGTGTTTTACATTTGAGTGAATGTCTCAAAATGATATGGTGCATCAAGCTAAAGAATTGATGTGCAAAAAAGTCTGTATAAATGTAGAAATAAATATTTGGATTTGTTTTTGTTGGTAGTGTAATTTGTAACTTGACCCATGTTTTTTGCTGTTAATCCTGAATATTTCAATATAAACACACCATTTTGCTTGGTATACAGGGAAAAATCCTACTGATGAATACCTGGAGGCGATGATGAATGAAGCCCCTGGACCCATTAATTTCACAATGTTCCTCACAATGTTTGGAGAGAAGCTCAATGGCACAGACCCTGAGGATGTGATCAGAAATGCCTTTGCTTGCTTTGATGAGGAGGGGACAGGTAAGCTGCAATGATTCTGTGTGAAGTTTAAAAATGTTTAAAATGTCTTTCAGTTTTGTTTTGTTTTTTTATTAATTGAAAATGTCTGAAATGTAACAAACCTGTTATTACAAGTAAAAAAAACAAACAATTCAGCACCTTGTTTTATTTTGGCCTTATTTTCTTTCAGGTTTCATCCAGGAAGATTACCTCAGGGAGCTGCTCACAACAATGGGTGACCGGTTTACAGATGAAGAGGTGGATGAGCTTTTCAGGGAGGCCCCCATCGACAAGAAGAGTAACTTCAACTATGTGGAGTTCACACGCATCCTAAAGCACGGTGCCAAGGATAAGGACGATTAAAGAGCTAGACCATCATTTTCCTCTTCCATCAGCTAGATGCCAGTGCTGCATGTCTCGATTCTCCAGTATGAACCCCATTTAAAACAAACCAAAGCAATAAATATCCACTGTTTTGCTGTGAACTTCCAGTAATGCCAGATTTACACATCTACAATGAAGGAAAAAAATATACATTTGTCAAATGTTTTTTTTTTTCTTCTTTAATGTGAAGATGTGGAGTGGCAGCACACTGGGAGCTCTAAGGGATAAGTCTTTGGAATTCATATGATCGGGCTTAGCTGACTTTTTACATTTTATAATATAAACTTTTTAAATAAAGCCCTCTATCAAGTTGTACTTTGCCGACTGTCTCCCTTGCATAAAAGACAACTGAAACTAGTTCTGCATTATTCTCTTTATTTTTTACCTGGTGCAATGAAAATGCTTATGCATCTTTTTTTCTGTTTTTCAAGTTATGACATGTTGACTCTCCCTTCTCACCATCACATTCATTCAGCATGTGCAGACTAGTGCTGGCTGAAATTCCTTCTCTAAAAAGGTAAAAGACAACAGGGCTCCAGCTGTAAGACTGAGTGTGTGTTTGTAGACTGAATGTGAAAGGGAATGTGTGAGGATGACCATTGAAGGGAGTGAGGTTATGTAAAAGACTGTCCTTATCCAACTGGGAGGAGAGAACATTCAAGTGTCAGACAAACGTGACAAACCTAATCCTTTCCTACCCTGATAAACTCTGCTTACATTTAATTCAGCTGTTGACTGAATGCCAGCGAAAACCGGACTTATTTAGATACTGTGGGTAAAATGAGTATTGGGCCCATCAGCATTTTTGTCAACATATTTATAATAAATGTGCTTTTGTTATGCAATTTTCACCTGAAATCTACACATTCAAAGGAATGTCCTTAAATGAAGTTCAGTGTAATGTGAAATATGCTAAATGTTTGTGTATTGAACTCAGAGAAAAGGTTGTATATGATTTATTTATATATAAAAGACAAATACATTCATATAATAGGTTTACTGGCCATAATCGGGTTTAAGATATCTTGTTTGGGAAGATGTTCAGAACATTTGTATTTTATGTTATTCAAAATTAATTTCTTTGACTAGCTAAGTAATTTTATCCCTGAATGGAGTTTTGGAGATATTATGCTTTTGGTCTGACTGCAGCCACCGGGTATCCTTTATTGTAACACAGCAGCTGTTTTCCCTATCAAATAATTATCATGGAGAGGAAGAACTGATTAAATTTTAGATGATTTACCATTTCTAGGTTGTCCACAAAGGGGTCGTCAAAAGTTTTAAATCACTAAACACTCTAGTTCGTATCTGGGGAACTAGTTTGATTATCTTCAAATCAAGTGTAAATGAAAGGTCATATTGTGTACCTTTCTCATGAATTTCGTGTAACTGAGAGGTAATGGGTAGCAAAAACAAACATTTAATTAAATAAAAGAGCATGTGGTGGTCAAAACAGAATGACAGAACAGAATTTTTATTATAAAAATAATGCAGAGCTTAATATTAAAAGAGTTAAAATATTAAGAAGGGGACAATACTAAATAAAAGACAGGATAAAAAGATTCCAGAAAGGTTAAAATGTTGGGATCTAGTTTACTGTGGGTGCACCAGAAACCCAAATAAAAACAGCAATTTCCAGGCTCCTAAAAGAAAAACTGTGTGAACACCAAAATATTGCTGAAATAATCAATGAAAAGGGGATAAAAGTAATCCCTAAAACAGGCATGTATGTCACAGGAGTCCTCTTACACTGCAATGAAGCATCCTATAAAATGAAAGCAACATAAGACCAGCAAACCCCAGACAAATTTAAAAATATTTAAATTGACACCTACCGGATCAATCACAACACAGCAGAAAGAGAAAAGGGCAGCCTACCAGTACCGTCCATCTGTGTCTATATACACACACACACACACACAACTAGGTGGTTGGAACAAGGAAGGGAATTTATCAACTGGTCACAATCGCATTAAATCATAAAAACCAGCCAAGCATCTCCTGTAACTCACCCTGGTGTATGAATGTCCAGTGGTGGTGGGATGCCGTTACACTTCTTTCAGGCCAGTGGCTACATATATAGTTTACCACTACCAGAGAGTGAATGAGTGAGTGAATGAATAATGGATCCACTGTACACAGTAAATTTTGCAGTGTTAAATCAACACTTAGAGAGTTAATTTGGAGACAATGGGACCAAATACACTCTAGAAGAAGTTAAATAAACTCTCTAAGTGTTGATTTAACACAGCAAAATTTACTGTGTATGCGCTTTGAGTATGCATTCATAGAAAAGTGCTATATAAATATTATTATTATTATTTGGGGAAGAAAAATCTTTGTTGGCTCAATGAAGAAATCAATGTTGCACTTTTTAACAGAATATACTATGTATTGTTGGGACAACAGAATGATTTAATTGGTACCATGCACTGCAAGGTCATTCAGTATATTTACATGCACTTAGAGAAATTCTAATTATTGCCTCAGTCTGAATAATATCTTCAGTTTTCAAAGTCATATATACACCTTAGTGGGACTGTAAATGAATGGAACTGGAGTTTTACAAGTCAGACTAATCAAGTCAGATAATGTGGTTCTACTCAAGCTTCTCCATGCATGTAAACGCTGCCAACCTTAGCTCCAGTACTGGCCTGGACACACTCCTTTAAGGAAGTGACCAGTCCCCATGACAACATTTACATTACTGTAATAAATCAGAGTTTGAAACAGTTTGTACCAAATATACTGAGCTGCTGAATGGTTGGGTGTTGCACCACCTAGTGTCTGGGAGTCCAACAATACTTGGATTCCCTTGCTGCACATGTAAACTGAGATTTCTCAGAATCCCCAGTTCATGCAACCAGAAACAAGTCATATAAATTGATCAAATTAATTAACACAATTGGCTATATCTTGACCATATATGTAATTGAGAGTGTCAAGGTGGTCAAAAATGAGTTCAGCATAGGCCTTCCCAAAAACATACAATTTAACACCAAGAGCTCTAAAATGGGTCATGTAGATACCAATTTCTGAGGGAAATTATTATCCAGAAGATGGTGGCCGTCTTGAAAAAGTTCAAAATAGATTTTCAGGTGGCTAGTCGGCCAAAACTTTTAAGTGTATAATTGGTAGTGATCAGGGAAAATTTGGTGCTTGTATCATTTGCACGATTATAGTGCAGATTTGCAATTATCTGACCAGCTATTACGAGATGTAGAATCACATCCCTTTGGTAGAGCACCCTCTAGGGGTGAGTGTAAGTTGTAATGACCCCCTCACAAGCTGTCAGAAAAATACACACAGGAAGTATACAAACAAAATGCCCAAACAGTGTGATTGGATCATAATGGTGGCCTATTGATTTTGCTTGGTATCCAGATATACCGGAGGGTTGAAATTACAAAGGTTAGATATTTAAATTATCATGTCAAAAGAAGAGCAAGAATTATCGATGATACTTCGCAAGTCGTATGGGCGGGAGTTAATTTGGAAATGTATGAGGTGCCCTGAACGCATCACAGCGTCATACGGAATGAACCCTGTTCGTATAAGGTCGGAATTCTCCTCGTGAGCGGTACTACGACTCTTTACTGATGTTTTAACATCCAGGTAATATTGTCAGTGCTTTCATTTAATCATTACTAGTGTGTTTGTTATCGTGATACAGACTTAGCCTCATTAAATATGAGTAACTATTTGAAAGGTATGTAACTTCCAAGCTAGCTAGGGTGCTAAGCTAACTGTTAAGCAACCTTCAAGGTTGGTTAGTTAACTTATGTCAGAGTGCGTGTTTTTAAAGGACTAATAGAATCACCAGGTATGGTGTACAGGTGACAAAAATACGGTGACATAGCATGTTAATATATGATACAACACTAGAAGATACAATAAAGGCATTGCACAGCCCTTAACCTATATTAAAAATGTAAAGGCATCATGAAATTAAAATCAAGCAATTAAAAGTTAAAATATCACCAATAAGGGATTAAAATTAACTTGTTAAGAAGCAAAAACGATTAAAATATTACAAATTAAAGATGAGATATCACCACCAGGAATAGAGGTAAAATATAATGAATAAATGAATGGTCATCAGCCCTTATCACAGTTACAGGGTAATTTAATACTTTAAAAGATGCATGTTTTTATAGTTCTTTCTTTCCATATGCTCTCTTTGGATTAGATCTGGGCTGTCTTGGACTGGGGTCATGGCTTTGAAGCTGGTCAACAGACTCTCCATGCTGAGGAGGTTTGGGATTCACCGGTACCCAGTTATTGGTCTTGTTTGTCCCTCCACCGAGCTCAGTTCAGGTTTTCATGTCTGTGTAGCCTGTCTTTGTATCTCATCCAACCACTGCATCCGAAGCCATGGCTGCCAACAGCTGAAGCCAAACTGCTGGAAAAGAAAACTGACCACAACCATAGTCCAGGAGCCAACCTTTGTTGGTAGCAGTTCTGTTGGACTACACAAAGCTTCATTTCCTCAGTTCCGTCTGACCCAGCTGCACAGACCCACAGTCTCAGAGGAGGAAGCTTTCCATCGGTGTCTGAACAGCTGCTCATCCTCCAGGCAGGTGCTCAAACTCCTGCGGACAGTAGAGATTATGTCGGACACCATGGCGGCTGCTGTGCTTCACTGTGTGGCTGATCTGGAGCAGGATGGTCAATCACTAAAGGATCCCTCAGTTTTGGAGAATGTTGCCATCACAGCCCTCTGCCTCCAGCTGGAGGAGAACTCTGGGCACCTGACAGATGGTGGTCTGGTGTCAGCTCTTCTAGCCTGCACTCGCCTTTACTTGGATCCCTGGAGCACCCTGATGGTGCGGCTGGTGTCTGAGAGTCAGGAAAGGCTGGGCAAGGGAGAGATGACTGTGGAGCAGTTGTGTAACTTGGGACAGGCGATGCTGGCCATAGAGGGTCCTGGTTCTGTAATGCTGGAGCAGGTAATGTCACAAATCCAAAGACAGGAGCCTGCTCAGTGGAGCCTTGAAGACCTTAGTGCTGTTTATAGACTTTTGCAAAATGGCAGAGGTCTAGATGGAAAGTACTGGGACCTGCTGAACACCATGCACACCCACGCTGTGACAGTCACCTACCGTATGAATCCTACTGTGGTTAGTGAGCTGCTCAGTATTCTTGTGAGCTTAAATCAGACCCAGGCTATGTCACTTGTGATCAAACTATGCCACCAGGCAGTACGACATGTACCTCACTTTACTGATGAGGAGCTCACCCTTGTGCTAGGTGCACTCATGCACTTTGGTTACAGTGATCATTACTTTGTGCAGGCAATAGAGAGGTATGTACCCACAGTAGCCTTCACAGCCCACCCAGAGACTGTTACCAAAGTGATGCAGTTCTTTAGTCAGAGGAACATCTTATCGACATTGGTGTTTGACTCTGTGGCTGAGAGCTTTGTGTACCGGGCAGATGAATACAACACCAGCCAAGTGGCCAGGCAGATCATGGCTTATGGGAAGCTGGGTTACCTCCCACCCAATGCTAGCAATGTGTTCGGGAAAGTTGAATCAATCCTGCAAAAACGCCTTTCACAATTCCAACCTCGGACATTGCTCAACCTGCTTCACACCTGTGTCCTTGTTGAGAGGTTTCCTGTGAATTTTGTCTCCAAAATTTTTGGAAAGTATTTTCATCAGCAATTGCAAGGTAAACATAGAGTCAGATGCTTGCCATGTTCTGAATGTGAATGGAAACATAAAGATGTGATGTAGAGATGACAGGATTGTCCGATGTTGATGTAGCATACATCATGTTCTTTGTCTTTCAGAGCAGGGTCAGGGACTGGACCGATACATTCTATCACAGCTGACTCAGCTTTACATAACTGTGAAGTTGGAGTGTCCTTCCTATAAGGTAAAGTATATAAATCACTATCATTTGCTTTAAAGGTAGAGTAGGAGATCTTGGAAAACGGTTCCTGCAAGCTATATTTTGAAAGTATACACACCCATGCCTCTTTGTCAGCCCACCCCTCGAAACCATGCCTTCAAAAATATATCCTAAATAACAAAACAATAAGCAACATTTGTCAGTTTGTGTCACATGAAGCTTATCTAACAAGAGGGAAAACTAATGGATAAGGACAATAGTCGATGGTGTTACAGCAGCAGTTTACACACAGTGTTGGTAACTTAGCAAAACCTGCTGGAACATTATGTTTGGTCAATATCTGACATTTTCTCACTGACGGGGTGAATACAATAACCCATAACCGATTAGTATGTCCAAATATTCTATAATCATAATGGTATCATCTTACCTATCGAGTAGAAACATGGTCACCTTAGCATCGGTTTTGAGCCCTTTTTCCTTTTTCAGTTGACGCCGGTGCTGGAAAGCCGTAGCGGTTACCACCCTTGTCCTGTTCCGTTTTTTGCTTAGCTTCCTCATGGCTGTAGCTTTTTCAAACACAGTTTTTACTTTGGTTTTCCTACCGGTTGTCGTCTTTTCCACCATAGCTGTTTATGTGAATGCGCGGAAGGGGGAGGGGTGGGGGTGGACTGATATTTGATGGACGTATCAGCAAATTAATCATTGTAAAGATGATCAGTACAATGATTGGCCAGAGTTTCATGGTTCCTCCCTCTAGACTGGACTAAAACATTTAGTTTTGTTTTTGCAAACATTCTAGTTCAGTGTGTGATATAGGATCGTGAAGAGGATTTCAAGCAATATGGTAAAAACTGTTCCAATAAAAGATCTCCCACTCCACCTTTAATACACACCTTCATACTTAACATATGATACACCTGTGAGTTTCAATGGATTACACTTATGTGTCAAGTAAAAGCAACAGATGTGAACTATTTTCATGTGGTGATCAAATGGGTTGAGCCGTTTTCCAGTTAAAGTGCATATTATTGTCCTCAGTACATGGAGGAGAAAAGTCTCATTTATAGAATTTTAAAAAATTAAATGGTATGCTTGTGTTACTGTTTGTAATTAGATCACAGGAATGAAAGTTACATGGATGCTAGAAAACGCATCACACTGATCTCATTGAACTTGTCAACTTTTCTCTTTAAGACCTATACAGCAGAATAGATTCTGGCCTAATCTGAAACGGTGGCACAAGTATCCAAAGTATACAATGTGATACTGTATTTTGTTTCCTCAGGGGCCCAAGCTCCCCCCCAGGTACCGCGTTAAGTCTTTCCTCACACCTGGACGCTCCTTGGAGACAGCCGTGGATGTATATCTGTACAAGTGTGTGAAAAATGGACTGTTGAATCTACTCGGTGCTCCGTTGTACTTTCAATGCAAAGTTTTGACGCCGTACTGCTACACAATCGGTAATATTCTCATAACATTGACTTGTTTCGTCAATGGTTCCAATCTGTGTATGGTTCATTCATTTCACTGCTAAAATCAAAATCTTACAAAGTGTATTTTTCCTCATTTCTACTCTAAATATCTCATCACACTCAGAATAAGATATAATCACCTAAAGAGTAACTTTTCAGTGCGATGTAAGAACTTATTTTTATATTTTTTCTTTTTCCATTGGCAGATTTTTTTTCTGCCAATGAAACCAGTGAAAATTATCTCATCTAATTAAGCAGTTATGTTTTATTTTAAGTGTGATGAGATATTTTGCCTAGAAATGAGAAACGTACATTTTGTTAAGATTTACATTTTGCAGTGTGGTTATTTCATTTCAAAATAAAATGAGAACACCTACATTTCTTGGAATTTTCTAAATTTTGTCTTTAAAATTAATCAGTGGGAAGAAATTGCTGAAGAACCAGAGCTTTTACTATTTTTAGTCCAGCCTATGTACTCCTGTATATAGGCTGGACCTGTCTGTAACAGATTTGTTTTAGTGCTAAAGTCTAAAACATGTTTTGTGCAGTAATACAATTTCTATTACTGAGCTGCTGGTTCCCTATGACGCACCCAGAGCCCTGAGGTCATCAGGAACAGGTTTACTGTGTGTTCCCAAAATCAGAACCAAACAAAGTGAAGCATCATTCAGTTCTTCTGCTCCTCACCTGTGGAACAAACTACCTGAATATCCGAGGCCTGTTTTCAGGCCTAAAAACATTACTGTTGACTGGAGCTTTCTTAATTGTCTTTTAAATGTTTTTATGTCTCTTATTTTAATTGTCTTTTAATCATTTTAATTTTCTTATGTTTTATCTAAAGCACCTTGAATTGTCCTGTACACAAAATGGGCTATTATACATTTGCCTTGCCTTACTTGCACATACCTGATAGACTGAAGCCATCACTGCCACTGCACAGTTTGGACGCCTAAGGTTGTGGTGCCAGCAGAACCTGTTTACTATCATTACAGAGCACCGTGTTGCTCCCTGGTGATATAAAACCTCTGCATTGGTCGCCCTGTTTGTAAACGGCTCCGTAAGAAAAATTTCAAAAGGCTCGAGTGCAGCCACAGATGCTTTAAATGACTTTGATAAAAGTCCTTACCATGTGCTACCACTTCACACTTATGGTGTCACAATAATATTAAAGCCATAATAAGAATTTCACATGTTTGTTTTAAATGTAAAACACTGATGTTTTTTTAAAAAATAATTCGACCCAAGTTTAAAAAGGGAAACAAAAATAAAACAATTTTTTTAAATTTTATTTTGAAATGGAATAACGAATGAACCATATATGGATTGTTTCCTCTCCCAAGGGTCTAATATTCCCTTTTTACCCTTAGACATAGAGATAAAGGTGGATGAAGATGGGTATGTGCTGCCTGCCAAATGTAACGACAACGTATATAAGAGGTAAAAGTTTTACAGGATTATCTTTCTCAACCTACGTCAGTCTTTTAGAGATGGAGCAAAATAATTTTGTTTTTCTAAGTTCATTTTAATTTGTTTTTCCAGGATAGCGCTGTGTATCGATGGACAAAATAGGTTCACTACAAACATGAGGAGGCTACTGGGAAAAGAGGCCATTAAGCAACGACATCTGAGGCTTCTGGGATATGAAGTTGTTCAGGTTAGTTTCCCTTCACTTTAAGATGCTGGGAGATGTTGTAAAAATCTCCTTAGTCTTTATTTGTATCACACATGATGTTTTAATATTTGATTTTGTATTATACTTTATAAGGTGACTAATGATTTTTTTTTTCAGATTCCTTTCTATGAATTTGAAAATCTACAAACCATGGCTGAGGTGGTGGAATACCTGCACCAGAAAATCTTCCCTCATAGTTACAGACATAGTTGGTGAATTATTAACATAATAAACCACACAATAGAAGTGGAATGAAGGGACATTTTGCTTTTTAGTTCAAATAAATAATTATTTTTGCTTATGAGTCTTTTCCAAATGAATGTGTTTTTAGGTCACTGATTAGACTCAAATACATTTGTATATTGAAATGAATTTTATTCACGTATCATACAAATTGAAGATTGTCAAAAATATAGTTTATTTTGTTCTTGGCAACACCATGCTGCAGAAAATGTACAAAGTTAAGAGACCAATCTAACAATCACCACAGATACATATGAAATAATAAACTTTAAGCCTGATATTATGTTAAAGTTTCCATCAATCATCGGACAGAAGATGCTTTGGTTTTTTTATTGGGCTCTACAAGGCTGGGAGTGTCAGTTCGATAAATACAAAAGGCTGTCATACATGTAACACTCAATGCCGTTCAGTGGTTAGTTCTTTTTTTTTATGTAGCAGGAATCTGGGGAAGACCAAACTCGTCGACCAGAACACCATCCTGAAACGTAAAACACCAAAATGAAAACAAAACCTTAAGTCAAATTGCAATATATTCACTAACTTTAAAACAACCACAGTGGACCAAAGTACTGTACAGAAGAATAGTTAAAAACAAAATAAAAGGATAATATACAGAATAGATTCAAAGGCAGAATAAAATAAGACTGACGTAAAAGAAAAATACCTTAAAACATATTTTCAAAAGCCAAGGAGAAAAGATGAGTTTTAAAAACGGACAGAGAAGGCCTGTCTGATATGGAGGCAGATTGTTCCATAGTGGGTTAAAATTCACTAAACCCTAGAGCTGTGACTTACCCTGTTGGTGGACTTGTCACCAGGCAGACCCTCTGGGATTGAAGGAGCCGTCGAAGCCTCATCCAGGTATGAGCTGTCATCATCCAACAGGAGCTCATCTCCCAGAGCATCCAGCTCTACACACACATAAAGACAATTAGAAACACTACAATCTTAATGATGAGCAGCATCTGTAGTATGTTGGAAATGGTGATCTACCAGTATGGATTTTTTTCCCTCATCAGCCTTAGCCGATACTTGAAGCCAATACTGATTGTTTTTCTTTGTCAAATGAAAATATCAAACTTTTCTTTACAATTAGAAAATATAATAAACTAATTAAACTACGTAATACATATGACCAAATGTACACCTTCCATTTCCTTAGTTTTCTCCCTTATTCCTGTTATTTTTTTCTCTTTTTGTTGCTTCATTCCTTTTTCTCTTCTCATTTTGTTCCCCACCTTTTTTGTTTTTTTTGTTTTCACCATCCTTTTTCTCTTTTTTCTTTAATTTTCCCTTCATTTTTAAAATTTTCTTCCCCACCTCTCTTCTTTACCCTCCCTTCGTCTGTCAGTAAATTGTGGCAGATGAAAAAAAAATGACATATATATGCCAATGCAACAGGCCAATACTGATACAACAACAAAAAGGAAATATCAACTGGCTGACATATCAGTATGATTAGTTGGAAATGACATCTACCTTATGAGATGTCCAGGATGTCAGTGTTTGCAGAACTGTTTTTTACAGTCACAAAATTAACGCAAATGCAGGTGTTTGGTGTTTTTTTCTTTATTTACTGACCTGCCTCCAGGTCAGCCTCATCGATGTCAGGGGTACCGTAGCTTCTGCCGAGTGCATCTTGGATCTCACTGGCATCTTCCATCATGTCTTCTAGCTGATCCTGAAGATCCTGAATATAAAAAAAGAAAATGTTTATCTTCCATGCACCCCCACTTTACAGACACTGAATATTAAAGGAAGGCTACATCCACATTTTTCTGAATAGAGGGATAAAGTGAAAGGATTTTTCTAATGAATGCCATTTTATTTCATACCTCAATCTTATCAATTTTCACATTCTTGTATGCTTTCTTCATGTCTTTGAGGCCAACTTTCATGGCATCAACCTGTGAAAAAAACCCAGATGTTAAAACTAACCCCATCTTTTTCACAAATTTCTGGGGTGATTTAATGTCTAATACATCATTTCATGCATCTTACTGTTGTTTTAGTGTCTTTAAGGGATTGGATTGTGTAGTTTGTTTGCTCCATGTTGAATGACTGCTGCATGAGGTTGTCTCTTTGACCTTCATACCTGTGGAAGATACAGAACAAATCAAGTGAGGTGTTTAGGATCCACATCCAGAAAATGTACCTAGAGGTGTGAAGGGAACTATTTGAGCTTTCATATTTTTACATGGTTAATCAATAGAACAGTGACTTAAAGTACTTACATTCTTTTCTGCTTCAGAACCCTCATTGCTTTTTGTTTGACCATATTCTATGAGACAGAGAAAAAAGCAGTATTTATTAAGTATCCATAGGTTGTGATATGAGGACTGTATGTGACAGCACCTCATGTTATTTTTATATGAGACCAAAGTATATAAGTATGTATAACACCTTGTTTAATTGTTAGAACTGATTAGAACTTTGTTAAGTTGTATACTAGTTACACAACTGCATAAGTGAAATATTTAAAACCTTTTGGCTTTTATGCAATAAGCTATATGTAGTTTGACAGTTGCTTCAATACCATTAAAAAAATAAAAATAACTTAAACATTACGTAGTTTATAATCAAGACAATTGTTTAATGTGAAAAGCCAACACTTCCACTTTCCTGGGTATCAGAAGGATATGACTTGTTTTTGTGAAACTACTTGTCATGTCAACTCGGACTCTATGGAGGAGGACATCTTGTGTCTCAAAGGAACTTTCCTGGATGTAGATCAGTCATGTCCAAACTATTCCACAAAGGGCCGGTGTGGCTGCAGGTTTTTGTTCCAACCAACCAAGAGTTCACAGTTTGAACAATCGACTCTGAAGACTGAGATCTGTTAATTGAGTCCAGTCTGTTGTGCTGCTGCTTGGTTGGAACAAAAACCTGCAGCCACACCAGCCCTTTGTGGAATAGTTTGGACATGCCTGATGTAGCGGTGTCAAGTAATGAAGTACAAATACTTTGCTACCTCAATTAAGTCAAACCTTTGATTATCTATACTGGAGTAATTCTTTTTCAGGCAACTTTTTACTTAAACTCCTTAGATTTCCATGCAATTACCTCCATTATTTATTATGGTTATTATAATTGCCAAATGCATCCTACATTTTCAGCATTAACATTTTAATATATTATGTCCATTATAGCCTTTAAAAAATGTTTTTGGGGAGATGGTGTAGCGCATATCCTTTGCTCCTGAAGGCATTTTCTTCCCCTTACATTTAATTTAATACTTTAAGCAGTGTTGAAAGCAATACTTTTGCACTTTTACTTGAGTAAAAAGTGTGAGTTGATACTTCAACTCCTACAAAAGTCTTTAAACCCTGGAATCTATACTGCCATGAATGTGAACACTTGACGCCTCTGCCTGGATGACTAGATTCCTTGAAATACAACAACCATACGATATGACAAGATGATCATTGAGTGATTGTCTAGATGGAAACGCACTAAAGCTCACCTTTGAAGGCCCATCTCTCATTCTTTTCATCTGATCCTTATACTTCACAAGTTCAGCATCTAGTCTGGCAATTTTCTTGTCAATGGATTCCGTCCGAGAATCAACCTTGAAAGAGGAAAAGACAAAGTGTTGGCACTTGCTTGATTGGTTGTTAGTTAATATTAAGTAATGATGTTAAATGAGGTGTACAGTCAAACTGAACTACAGGATTGTTTCTTGCTATAGGTCAACTAAGCAAATGATTGGGGCTGCCAAGCTGTATGTGCAGCCTCATCTGTGGAAAATTAAAATGTCCTGTCTTTATCGGTAGCTATGTCATGTCTTTATTACATGCCTTATATATATATATATATATATATATATATATATATATATATATATATATATAAAAAAATCAAATAAATGTAGGGTATAAATAAAATAAACTGCAATGAGCTGGTGTTATTGTGGCACTATTAGCTCATATACATGGGACCCAATACATGGGACCACACTGTCCCAGTTAGTAACATAGCGGGCCCACCTACCATTCCTGTTTTAAGTATCAAACCAAAAGAAACACTGTAACAGCATCAAAAAGAAGCTATTTCAATGGTTGTTAGATTTTCTTATTTACAGTAAACATTTTTATAAACATACAAAACATGTATTTATTAAAATATAGAAGATTGTTGTTTTTCTTGTGTTGCAGGGTTTTTTTTAAATCAGTTTTACTTGCCTGAGTGAGTCAACTTATATTTAATTCTAACTAACTTTTGCTCATGAAGTCATATATATTAGACCAACATTACTAGACTACCCAGAGGATTTAGGAAACTCTTCATCATAGTTTCTTCTTTAATTCTAATAATAGCAGCTGTAGATTACAAACCAGTCAAACAGGTTAATGCTAACCATGCGACTGAATGGTGTTTTTCCTGGTGTATACATACTGAAGGACTGACATTCCTGCTTTAACTTACATTATAATGACTCACAACTTGAACAGATACACTGATTGTTTTGGTTCAACACCCTGTTTTTTTTTACATATCGATAAATAAAACTCTAGCGTCATTTATATGTCACTTCTAGTCCCTTAAAAAGTATTTTAACATAGCAAAACGCCAGTTAAATAAAGCAAATGTCAACTATGTGTCTGCTTATAAAAGTTGCCGAACAACGAGCTAACTCAGATCGTCCATCTTTGTTTACTTTCCTCAAAACAGCGCTCAAAAAGTTATTTCGGGATAATACTTACGTTTCCTATACAGTCCGAAAGGTTGGGGGGCGGACCCTTAGGTTTCCCCCTGCCAAATATGCGGTTCATTTCGGAGAATTATAACTTTAATCGTTAAAAAAAAGAAAACCAATCTGAGTTGCGTCGCTGTCACAGTTCACTGTTCAGTCGAAGGAAAATACCCGGAAGAGATTGTGATGACGTCAGAGGGATCACATGACCACCACTCAATGAATCACACCATCCAGCTCATCTGGTGTTTATGTGTTTGTGTGCCAGGCCTATTTACTTCTGCCGTGGAAGAGGAAAATACTCCTGCCATCATGTCTGCAGTCAGGTCAAAGCACGAGAGTCAGTTTTATTATGTTTTAGATTAATACATGCTATATGATGTATAGATTATTTCATCATTACGTCGCTCAAAAAAGAAAGAAAGAATGAAAGAAAGGACACATTGTTTTAGTCTTGGACTAAGCGGTTTAATATATGTATGGAAAAAGTACCCCACTGACGTTGTTCAAAGAAACACACTTCTTGTTCACGGCTTAAGATGTATTTCGGGGAACTTTAATTCTCTACACCAAAGTGCACTGCCAGGAAAAGAAAAAATGACAGAATTGTATTTGATCGTTTTTATCTTAGATTTTGGGATGCTTTCACTGCGTCATCATTTATGATACAAAATACCCATGCAATGTCACCATGAATACCATAAGACAGGTCACAAGATATATATTTTTTTTACCATTATCAGGCCCGGTGCCTGGCACAGGTACATACCTATGTACATACCGGGGGCGTCCCCCAACCTCCGTAAATGTCAACAATAATCTTACCAGTTAGATCGTTGTAAGATTACGACGATTTTCTTTCAAACGGTATTTCAGTTGCCAAATTTTCTTTACACATAAACGGGAATTTGCCGAAACATAATGCAGTACATTACATCAACATGTACCAAGTTAAAGAAAACAGTATTTCAAACAAATAGCCATTACGGTACCCCTCTGTGTACATACAGCCATTTGACCTAATAATGCAACAACCATACTTCGTTTTTTCGGGGAGGGGAAGCGCACCTTGCAGCACAATATCAGGGAAGCAGCAAAAGCTACTGTACGTTTCGCTCAGTGAACATCAAGTGGCCTAAACACGTCGGAGGAAAAAAAAGAAGAAAGACCGTTCTAAAGGTATTTAGATTTATAAACTGCATTACTGATCAAAATTGTGTTCCACTTATGTTATAGTTCTCAGACTTAACTTGTTGTACAACTGTTCTACTAAGTGTGGCTAGTAAGCTAGCTTTGTAAGTCGAGCTATTAGACCCAGCATTGAACGTAACCACCCATAGGCAATAACGAGCCGTGAAGCCGCCGTATTGGAGTGGTGATACGTTCCATTCAGTGCAATATATTTGACAGGATAAACACACTGTTTGCGCATTTTATTAACAATACTCCGCTAAAACTGAAAACAGATTTCTACGTGTGAATTTTGGACCAAACGGTGGTCCCCCACATTAACATGTCGAAATATTAAGTGTAAATATGTTAAGCACTTTTTACACAGTGCTTTCAATTGGCACTTTGTAGAACAGATAATATATTTATCAGTAAAAAAAAACCCCAACTTAAATATAAAAAAACAAACTGATACTAAAATGAAACCTTCACTGTGTCTAGTGTAGGAATCACCCTAATCACCACTCCAAGATGGCGGCTGTAGTTCTCGCATTCCAGCAGCTAATTCTGTTAGTACACTGTCCATAAACCTGCAGGCTAACTGAGACGGTAGCTGTGCTAGCTTCATTACTTGCCTTGTGACCACGAACACGACCGGCGATGCAACTGCCCCCATTGCCGGTTGCTTTACGCCGTTTTAAGTCTCATTTGGTATTGTGGTATTTTAAAGTTTACCACAGAAATACTCGATGTAAAACCTTTAAAAATAACAATAACTCTTTAATCAGCCTCTGTGGTTCAAGCTGGTAGAAGGCTTGGTAGATACCAGATAAATGCGAGTTTTGGGGTCTCGTGACTGCCGTTTCACACATGGGTTCAAGAGTGTGCGACAAAGTATGACGAAGCAGTAGGGTTGACAAAAAGGCAATGTTTTATGGATCCTATTAAGAATTAATGGGGTTTTATTTGGCATAATAATGCGAAATCTGTACACATATTGGAATTCTGAGGCTACATGTGTAATCTCTGGGCCATTCTGACCATTTTATTTCCTATTTACTCCAAAACGCTGCGGTGTATCGTTTGGAAATTATAGTTATGTAAACATGACCCAATTCATTTCAGATGGAGATTTTTGATTGTCTTTTTGCATTTAATATGAAACCTGTACATCACAATGTCAATCCTGATACGTAACACATCTTTCGAGACCAGTCTGCACATTTTAGCATCAAAAAATTTGGTCAATTTACAGCAGTGCAGACCACATTTTTTCCCCAAAGTTTTTTGTATTAGTCAGAAGTCAGAATAATAATAAATACGACAAAACAATATACCCCATGTGCCTTGCATTACATGGAAGAACATAGGGAATAATAATTTGAGTTAAAATAAATAAATAAATATTTTAAAGTAATATAAAAAAACAACAGTTGCATTTCTGAAACAGCTTCACCCAAATTCAATATTTGCATTTATTTCAGCAAATAAGAAGACTGGAATTACTATCTGTAAATGATTATTAATTCAAATATACATTCATATCCTGTAGATGACAATCATGTAAGACTTGTCAAAGCTCCTTTCTGTTTAGTAATTACATGTTTTTTCCTTTGGGGGGAGCTATTGCACCACAATAAAATTAAAAACACAGCAGTGTCTTTACCTCTGACCATTAGAGTTCATTTCTGGGTAGCAAATTGTCTCTAAAATGTGTAATTTTTCTTCTTTCAAACTGCATTTCAGTTACAAATACAATGTAGGTGAAAGGGTAGATTTTATCGACTCACACTCTACAGAGCATTTGCACGTGATGATGATAAGAAACAACAATCTGTGAGAGTTAGTTCAACTTTAATAATGCATACTTCACAGATAGGATATTTTGATCAGCACATCTCCTGTTTTGGTTGACAGTATACAAAGTTAATATACAGTAGCAGAGCAGCACAGTGGGGATTTTTCCCCTTAAAATAGCCTTTTTTATGGTCTCTTCATTTTATTTCTTTTATATATATATATATCTATACCAGTGTACATTTTCAGGCTACATTTTAACAATTGGAAAAGAAAGTTATATATATAAAAATTAGTAATAATAAAAATAAAAGTAATAATACCCCAAACACTCAAAGTCCTGGTTCTGGGGCATCAATATTCATATGAAACAGGCAAAGATGGTTCAGTAACCAAAGTTAATTTGCTTATGGAAATGAGTTGTATTACTAAATGCTGCTCTATTGAGATAAATTACTCTCTACCTTAGGTAATCGTATTATACACAGTCTATTTGCAATACATTCAACAGCTCACAACAGCACAATCCGACAAGCATATAGGCTGCAGATGTTTAATTTTCATAGCGATGATCGTTGACATGCTATAAATTCAATATATGTCAGTGACGTCTGTTTAAATAGTTTGTGTTTTATAATCTGTACATTGTATAAGCTGTACATTTGTCAGAATATACTGTATATACACTCAACATGTGGACAAATCGCTAACAGCTTTTACTTCTCTACATGAATAGTATCATTATTTCAGACAGAGCTACGTTAAGTATGGTGCAAAGCCATTCACAACACATGTGATTGAATTAAAACTTATCAAACTGGACATAACTCCAGAGTCAAAGCTGTCATAGAGCCCTCTGTCAAATTTAAATGCACATTCAAGTCCAGGAAGTTCCTTTTCATACGTCCCATTGATCAGCCCACTTGTACACATTACTTCTTCTTCTTTGTTTTTTTTTTTTACCTCCAGTGACTCAAGGTCAATTATGAGTTAATTCTCAAATGTCATGGTCAAACCAGCACAATACAAGCTCTTCACATCTTGACAGACCCTCCAGGTTTTCACAATATTGTGATTTGCATCTTCAACTCAAATTCAGCCAATCCCTGTGAATTCAGCGCGATGTTGCAATTTTAACCAATCACAGCGACTTTCCCGCAAAATGTGACCAATCATTTGCGACGTCTTGAGCGGCTCCTTTCACCTTTTCCTTTTGACCTTACAGTACGAAGCAGCATGTGTGTGGCCAGCAGTTCACATTTGATGACTAAAATAATGCAGTAGTACCAACAGGTGCATTTGGAAGAGAACTTTTTTTGCTGCATTTTTGTCATCAAAGTAATATTTTATTTGCCATATTTGAAAGGTTGTCTTAATATCTCTGTGTCTTTGTTCTGTTTTTGTCTGGAGAAACTTTCTCGACAACACAGTACTAGTAATAATGTTTTTGGTTTTTTTTGGACTGGCTGAGACATTTATATTATGTTTTACAACTTCATGTAGTGTTGTGAGGTCATATAAACTTTAACCTTTGACCCAATAGGTGTATTTGTAAAAAAACTAAAAAAAAAAAATACCAGAGGTGGTCAAAGTATTCACATTCTGTACTTAAGTAGAAGTACAGCTACTCATGTGAAAAAATATTCTCGTCGAAGTACTGATTCAACTCCTTTACTGAAGTAAAAGTAAAAAGGCACAACTTCTCAATTGTAATAAAATAAAAACTAAAACTGCTTGTTTTTGCTATGGATGAAACAATACTTTATTTAACCAGGAAAAACAATAAAAATGTCAAATATCCCAAAATAAAGCCTTTAAAAGTGAGTTATTGTGTAGATGTTTTTTTGGGTCATGGTACTCAGTTTAGTGGGTATGAACAGGAAATTTAGGAAAAATTGAAGTCATAAATAGGAGATTTAAAAGAAAAAAATCTAAATCGTGAGATAAAAAGTCAAAATTATATAGTAAGTCACAGTTGCTGATTTACAACTTATTTTTCATACTGTCACATTTGTCTAGTTTGAAAAAGTAATGAATCTATTCTGAGAATGTAAAGAGTATAAAGTACAGATATTTATACAAAAATGTAGGGAGTAAAAGTAAAAAGTTACCAGAAAAATACATACTCGAGTAAAGACCAGATATCTAAAAACTGTACTTAAGTACAATAAAGGAAGTACTTCTACTTAGTTACTTCTACCTCTGATATTTTGTTGCATTTTTGTAATCCTCGTAATCGTTTATTTTCCATCTCGGTAAAAGGTCGTTTTGAGGACCATATCACAATGACTTTGAATTAATTTTCCAGTAACTAAATATTTGAAATATTAATTAATTTTGATTGAAAAGAGGGAAAACCGCAACTTTTTATCACAACTTACAAGAAAAGCTTAAAAAGCATCTTAACTTTCATCACAACTTTCAAAGCTCATGCAATATCAGACAATTTAGGACGCAACAATCTCAAAAAAGGCCCGAGAAATCCTGGAGGGACTGTCTTGGAAGAGGATTTTGGCACATAATCTGCTGTCAGTGATTCATGCAGCTGCCACTGACATGTTAACAGAGTCAAATAAATAAATATATAAATATTGTGTATACTTGTAAGTACGATTTGACCCTAAAATCCCTTCCACCAGTACACAGCGCTGGGTTATCCTGGACTGTTAAAGGCACATTTGGCAAACGTTACCAAAGGAAATTAAAAATGAATGTGGAACATTACATGAACCGCCTCAGGCCTTTCATGCATCTCAGCTCATTTTCCCAATCGACATTTTTCTTGTGAAGTGATGGCACCGTATTCCAATGACTTCAACTGGTTTAACTGGTAACAGTAGGTATGTTTCCATGAACCTGAAGATGGTCATTGGAAAAAAAAAGCAACATTGAGAAACACTTTGTGAATTTAATAGAATTGTTTTCATGGGCTTGATGTGCTTTTGATTTATTTTTATTTTTTTTATGGAAAGAATAAATGTCCCTCAGAGAAAACTGGCAAAAGTTTTTAATATCTAACAAATATTATCTATCACCATTTATTATATTATCGTCTATATTTTCATTTTTTTCAGTGAAAATCTTGTATTTTCCTCCATTTAATTCACTGATCATGTAGATGTTCATAAAAACTCAGATTAAAGTTAAAGGGTACTATGACTGAAATGGAGAAAACTGATGAAAAAATTTAATTTTCAGCAAATATATCAATAAATGAACTTAACCCAGGGGTCTACATCCACTGTAATTGTTCTGACTCCATGGGTTTTACTGGTGAATCAATGTTGTAGAAGATAATGGTGTTTCCATGGTAACTACAGAGCCTCTGAACGTCCAAATTGGTCATATCTGATGACCATGAAGATGAAAAAACTGCCTTTTACACAAATTATTTACATGTATTGATATAATTAATGCTTCAGGAGGTATTAGATCAGTACAGTGGATGTTTGGGTTTTTATGGATGAAATGAGTCGACATGGCCGTTAAAGATGGACAATAACATAATGTTCTGCTTCATCTATTGAGTTTATTAACCTACAACGCCACCTGCTGATGAAACAACAGCCTCATTTATTGGCTCCAAAAAAGTTCATGGAAACATAATTAGTATTTTCACTTTTGGGGTTTTTCAAGTTTGCTTCAGATTTTCTTGACATTTTATGCAAACACAGACGCTGTTTATTTTCACTGTCCAGGAGGTCACAACTGTTGCAAAAATGAACCTTTTCTATCATATAGTTGATGTTTTTGTGCAAAGATTAGTTTACACCAAGGGCATTATCGTTAACGAAAAATTTACGAAAACTAGAATTGGAAAAAAACATTTTCCTGAACTGAAATAAATAAAAACGATGAATTAAATAGCAAATGCTAACTAACTGAAAGTATTGTGTGCTTATGAAACTATAACTAAAATGTATATTAAAAAAAGTGATGGATAAAATTCCCTTCATTTTTTGTCTTTGTCAGTGTCAGACTGATATGAAATTGGTTTATTTTACTCAAGCAATTTTATCTAGTGACACTATACGACACAGTTCATCAGTTCTGGTCACTTGTTATTTCAAATCATCTTCTGGTTTCTACTTTATGTAGAAACATGGAGACTGAAGTTTGGAGAAAGCAAAATCCTGTTTGGGATTTATATGAATATAACAATGAGGAAAATAAAATATATGAAAAAAAATGAAGCATTTAGAAATGAATGAAAACTAATAAAAACTACCAAAATCTACTTTAAATAATAATTAAAAGTAACTGAATTAGAGAAAAAAGTAAAAATGAAATAAAACTATAATGAAAAATCTAAAACTATTATAACCTTGGTTTACACCCATCTAACCCTAACCCTAAAGACATAATCTGTGCTAAAATTGTTATGAAGAATGATATTTTTTTAAAAGAGGATCTTAATGTTTCCTGTTCTTTGTGGAAATCATGGAACAGATGCTTAGTAAAATCCTTGCTACTTGATCTTCAAAATAAAATTCTATCCTGGAAAAATTTTACCAAGTGTATTTTTCTCATTTCTTGTCAAAATATGTTATATTAACTTTTTAAAATAAGACATAATCACCCAAAGATGAACATAGAATCTTATTTCAAGAAATCTTACCAAAATTTATTGACAGATTTAATTTTTTTTTTGCTTGAATTAAGGGAAAATAAATTAAGCAATTTTTTTTAATCTGCCAATGGAACAAGGGAAAATGATCTCAGTAAGATTTCTTGACATAAGATTTTCAAGATCTATTGATAAATTCTTTATATCTCAGTGACGCCAATAATGTAATAGCAGCTGATAATGTAATTAATTAATTTGCTCTTTTTGAAATGTAAAAGGCCAATAACCTAATAAAAGTCCTCAACCGATATTGTAATAACTTCTCTACAATGATGTAATATTTTCTTTGGTTATTGACCAGTTATTACTCTACTGGCCTCTTTGTCAAATCTTTGCAATTGTAATAACTGAGCCAGTAATGTAATAGATTATTACATTATTGGCCAGAAGTTATTACTAGGGATGTGACTTTTGGTCCAAAACACTATTTGAAATTCCCTGGAAACTATTCTACTATTATTCGAAATACCCCCCCCCCCCCCCTCCCCACACACACACATGTGCATTTGTAAAAAATATATATATTTTGTTGCATTTTTGTAATTATTGTAATCATTTATTTGTCATCTCGGTAAACGGTCATTTTGAGGACCATATCACAATGACTTTCAATTAATTTTCTAGTAATTAAGTATTTGAAATATTACTTAACTTTGATTACAAAAAGGGAAAATCGCAACTATTTATTTCAACTTTCATCGCAATTTTTTCGGAGAAGCTCATTTAACGTCAGACATTTTAGGATGCGACAATTTCAAAAAGGGCAGAGAAATCCTGGAGGGACTGACTGGACCAATTTCCATGAAATTTTCATAAAAAGGTCTGAGGTTGTCCAGAATAGATCCCATTAAATTTTGGTGAATGTAGGTCAAAGGTCACAGTCACCAAAAATATGTTTTCACATTGATAAGAGATAGAATAAATCAGGTAAAACGTTTGCAGCCACCAGTTGTTTTAAACGTGTTGAGATATTTTGTCTAGAAATGATGAAAATACACTTGGTGAGATTAAGATATTTACAGTCTAAGAACATTGGCACTGTTTAAACCCAAATTAACATGTCCCTAAAAAAAAAAAAAAAAAAAAAAAGTCCTCTTCAGTCCCACAGTCTGGATGTTCAGTCTACATTGCTGATGTGACGTGGGTCAGACCCAGGTCGTGTGAGTTTTCTTTTCCAATGTGGGAAATTGAAGACAGTTCCACCGCTAGTCATGTGGCCTTCTCAGTACCGTCTGGGTTCTCCAGGGGAACCGCGACTTCCCGGACTGTGCTCAACCCCCTCCTGCTCCCCGACACTCTCTCTCCTTTCAGTTTGGCCGAGAGGCAGAAGTCTTTGAAGCAGCGTTTGAAGTTCTCGTCCAGAAAAGCGTAGAGCACAGGGTTAAGGCTACTGTTGGTGTAGCCCAGAGCCACGCAGAAGAAGTAGGCAGCCATGATGGCGGTGGTTTCAGGCACGCTCACAAGCGCCTTGACGAGGATGAATATGTGAATGGGTGTCCAGCAGACCACGAACACGGCCACCACCACCACTACCAGTCTCGTGATCCGCCGCAGGTTTCGATCTTTCTCTCGCGAGCCGGACAACATGCGTACGCTCTTTAGCCTGAGGACCATCAGGGAGTAGCAGACAGTGATGATGAGCACAGGCACGACGAAGGCAAAGACAAACACACAGATTTTCATCAATGTGTCCCAGTAAATGTATGGCTCTGGAAACTGTAAGGCACACTCAGTAATATCTGCAAAAAGAAAAGAAGCATCTGTCACACATGAATGTCTTATCTTTTTAACTTCTCTTTTATGCTCATTTGTACACTGGGAAAAAATGAAGACAAGATTTTTTATTTTGCTTGAATTAAACGAAAAAAAAAAATCTGTTAATGGAAAGTGGAAATTAGAAAAGAAAGTCGAAAAAATAAGTAATATTTTCCACATATATTGTCTAAAAATAAGTTAATATATCTCACTGAAAAGTTCTGATTGTGTCTTATATTAAGTGTGATGAGATATTTGGACTAGAAATAAAAAAAATACACTTGGTGTGACTTCGATGTTTTCCTGTGCACCCATTATAACCTGATAATTTATAGTGAAATTACGAAACGGATATCAATAACTTTGTAGATCATGGTGAGAAATCACTCTGAACAGTGGGAGTCAAGGTGTTGGAGCAAAAAAAAAAAGTTTTTATTAAATTGTAGGAGTCAGGAAATTTCATAAATTTTTTTTACCAGTATGGCTATGAAATAGGATATTAAAGAAGCATTCAATTCTGTTCTAAATGGTCTTTAAAAAGTCTTCAACAGTCTCAAATGTACTTGGTAGAAACCTGTAAGAACCCACAATTCAATATTTTTTTGCTAAAATATACAAAAAACACCTTAAATATAGTAAAATAAACAAAAAAACATCTTAAATGTACTAAAAAAAACTGCTTAAATATATTAAAATACACAAAAAGCATCTTAAATGTACTAAAATAAACTAAAACCACCTTAAATATACTAAAATAAAAAAAAAACCCAGTTTAAATATACTAAAAAACAGCTTAAATGTATTAAAATATACAAAAAAACAGCTTAAATATACTAAAATACACAAAAAACACTTTAAATATACTAAAACAAATAAAAACCATCTTAAGTGTGATGAGATATTAGTACAAATGAGAAAAATGCACAAGGGAAGATTTAGATTTTTCCACTTGTCACTTTACTCAAAAATGTCAATTCTCTATAATACTGACACCACAGTAGGTTCATAAATTGTCTTTATGTTGTTAATTGTTGTCTATGTGTGTATCCAGTGTATGTAACCGACTGAGCCCGAAATCCAAGACAAATTTCCTCTATATGAGTTATATAAGGAAAAGTTGGATTGTGTTTGTGACGTGTACAACAGGAATAAATCAAATTGAAGTGTTCTAGTTGTTCCTGGAGGACAAGTCTATCCTCAAACAAGAACATTTTGCACTAAATGATGATCCTGGAAAACACTGACAGATGATCTTGGTAGAATAGTTTTCTGTGAATGTCCAACATTGACAGAAACTGTTGACGCTGGACAAAATGTCCCTTTAAAAACAAGTTAAAGAAATGTATCCAAGATTTCTTTGCTTGAATTGAGGAAAAAAAAAAATCTGCTAAAAGAACAAGTGAAATTTATCTCAGTAAGATTTCTTGAAATAATATTTAGTTTAGTTGCAGTGAAAACCTTCAGACATAATGAAAGCCTGTCCTCACCGGTGTTTGTCTGTGTCCCACCCAGAACAAAAGCCGGTATCCCTGCAGCAGACGACAGTATCCAGATGCACACGTTGATCATTTTGGCTTTGATTGGAGTACGGAAGTCCAGGGCTTTCACCGGGTGACACACGGCCACGTAGCGGTCCACACTCATCATGGTGAGAGTAAAGATACTGGTGAACATGTTGTAGTAGTCAATGGAAATGAACACCTTGCAGACCACCTCTCCAAAAGGCCAGGTATTGAGCAGGTAGTCCGTGCTCTGGAAGGGCATCGTGGTGGTGACCAGGGCATCGGCCAGAGCCAGGTTGAAAATGTAGATGTTGGTAGCCGTCTTCATTTTTGTGTATCTGTTAAACAGAGGTGGAAAAAGATTCACATTCTGTACTTAAGTAGAAGTACAGCGAACTTGTCGGAAAAATAGTCTGGTAAAAGTAGAAGTACTGATTCAACATTGCTTAAGTAAAAAAAAATACAACTTCTCAGCTCGGAAAAAGTACAAAAGTATTTTTTGCCATGAATGAAACAATATTGATTTAATCCATAAAGACCCAGTGTTACTTTAGTAGTACTTCCAAAATGGATTTTTCTCTCTATGTAAAATATTTTAAGTAATTTATTGCCATTTATTGTAATATTATCCTCTGTTTTATGCCTTTCTTCAATAAAAAAATATGTATTTTCCCATATTTAATTTATTAATCATGTTAATCAGATGTTCATGAAAGCTTAGATTAAAGTGAATTGTCTTAATATCAGGAAGAGAGAAAAATGAAGAAAGTTTCCTTTTTAACAAACTCTATCATTAACTGGACATAAAATAAAGTTTTTCCATTCACTGTCATTTTAGATTTAGGTCTTTAAAGGTTAACCTATAAAGACCTAAACAACCACTGGTGAACAACACCATCCACTGATTTAACTGTTTAATACCTGTCAGTGAAGTGAGCGGGCGCCCGCGGTCACCCACAGTTGCGGGTCGTTGAAAACTATTTTTAATGATATTCAGGTTGCGGTCAGTCGGGTTGTTTGTCGTTTGAGATAAACATTAAAATAACCTGGTAAATCATTGTAATTCAAATACTCGGTACAATTATCTATTATTAATTCATACATTTTATTAAGTGAATTTCCGCGAAGGTGTCACACAACCTCGTCAGTATCTTATGGAGGGAGCAAGAGACAAAATAAAGTTGGGAGAGTGGAAGCTCTGGAAATATACAAACAAAAAAAGTAAGGTTTGGGACACATTCACTGATTAAAGATGATGAGCTGCTCCCAGTGTTTTCTTTTCCATGGAAACCAGGTTCAAATGTCTCTTTGGTGTGTTCCAGGTTGTCCACCCCTGGTTTAGATGCTGCGTTAGCGTTGATCATTTTTGAATGATGAAGCAGGACATATTAACTTACAAACAATGACATGGAATTTTAACACAGAAATAAATGCAGGTATGTGATGTTCATAAAAACCACTGACCACTTTTTAAAAATGCGGGTCGGGTCGGGTATTTCTTACGGTATAAATGGTTGGTTTATGCATCGACCTGCGCATCACTGATACCTGTTGATCCATTAAAGTTATCAAAACATGCCAATAAATGATGTAAAATACACTTGGTCATATTTTCATGGTTATCAAATATGATCCATTTGGATGTTCAGTGGCTACGTAGTTACCATGGAAACAGTGTCACCAGTTCACCCTGCTCTACCCACTGAACCACAACCGTCTGTTGGTTCATATGGTTAAAATGTTAAACTGTTAAATGTTTACTTCTTTATTATTTTCCTATTTTATTTTTTTTTTGTAACAAATAAGTTGGTATTTTAACATTGTGTTCTTGCAATTTAAACAGCACTATAGTGTTCTTCAATGTTCAGTTTTCTTTTCACAAAAACAATATAAATACATCATTTCTATGTATAAATCTGGGTTTGTTCACATACTCTTGCTATAAAAGTTACAGCTGCATTTGATTTAATCGTCAACACAATTAACAACTTAGCCTTGTATTTTTACTTATTGGTTTTTGTTTTTTTTTTCAATTGTAATTCTTCATTGTTAATTCTACAGTCCTTTTTTTTTTTTTTTTTTTACAGTATGGGTCATATCTGATGAACATGAAAAGATGAAAAACTGTATTTTACACCAATTATTTACATGCATTGATCAGATTAGTGGATCAGAAGTTACTAAACAGTTTAGATCAGCAGATGTCTTTTTTTGGCACCAGCAGATATTTGGGTATTTAAGGGTTAATTAAGTACAGTAACGAAGTACTTGTACTTCATTATTCCCATGTCCGCTGTTAAATATGCAAAACACAAAGCTTTCCTGTGGTGGAGGTAACCGTTCACTGCCGGCTGTTGTAGGTTTAAACCTTACATCTAGTCTCATTATGAATAAAACATTGGTCATTTGAATGAATAATGTCATTTTTCTGACTCAGTGCTTCATTGTTGTATATACTACACTCCTGATTTTATGTCGTGGTCATTCACTTTGTTTACATGTTCATTCTGGAGGTTAATTTCAAGTTTTAATTTCTACCATTGGTGTTGCCTACATGATTTAATGAAGCGCTGAGTTTAAAATAAGACCCTTCTGAATTGCTTATGTGATGTCTACAAGGATGGAAGACCTTTTTCCATTGTTTATAATGAAAAAAAAAAAAAAGAAAGAAAGAAAAGAAAAAAGCAACACAATGGTTTCCTTAGAGCAGAGTGATGTGAACACCCCAGGGGGTATGTACTTGTTTGTTGGTTAGTGTTGAATGTCCTGCTGTTTCAACCAACATCAAAGCTATGAATAAAAGTTCAATGATCCAAAATTGAATGGGTTTTCATGATCTTAGTTATTTAAATCTGCTTGAATTTATTTATTTTTTAACCCCTAAAGACCCACTGATATTTTTGTATCAGTTCCCAACTTGTTTTTTTCCCCTTCAATATTCATGGCAAAAATCAAAATGTTACCAAGTGTATTTTTCTCATTTCTAGTCAAAATATCCCATCACACTTCAAATAAAATAGATGTATAAAGTAACTTGTTTGTGAGATATAACGAACTTATTTTTAGATAAAATCTAGAAAAATGTTATTTCAAGAAATCTTACCAAGATCATTTTTAACTTGTTCGACAGGCAGATTATTTCTCCCTTTCAATTAAGAAATAAAAATCATGAATTAAGCAAAGAAAAATTAAATTAAATTAAATTAAAATCTGCCACTGGAACACTAGAAAATTATTTAGGTAAGATTTCTTGAAATAACATTTTTCAGATCTATTGTTTAAAATATGTTTTTTTTTTAGCTCAATTAAATGTTACTCTTGATGTGATTATGTTTTATGTAAGTGTGATGAGATATTTTGACTAGAAATGAGGAAAATGCACTTGGTAGCATTTAGATTTTTGCAGTGTTTAGCCTTAAGTGATGTGTCACTATTTATTGTAATATCCTTTTCCATTTGAGTTTTTTTCCATGGAAATCAGGTATTTTCCTACAGTTAATTCAATGATTATGTTGGTAATTTTTTTTAAATCAAAAACTCAATATAAATTTAAGGGTCATTATCTCAGGACAGAAACCTTTACAGTCAAATATATCATTAACTGAACACAAACTAAGTGTCTCCATCCACTGTCATTGATTAATTTCAGTAAAATGTTTGGGAACCATTGACCTAAATACACAGGGTTACTTTTATGCCAGTCCCTAAATGAATTTCTCTCTATTTTTTAACCTTTCTTAAATGACTTATCACCATTTATTTTTATATTATCCTCAATATTCTGAGCTATTTCAGTGAAAATGATGTATTTTTCAACATTTAATTTAATCATCCTGTACTTTAATCACCATTCTGATGTTACATTTGATGGTTATTTTATGAAAAACAGAAAACTTAAGAAAAAGTCAGTTTTCCAGTAAAATACATCATTGACTGAAAATAAAAATGTCATTGATCCAACTCTATGGGTTCTACTGCTGAATCAATGTTGTAGAAGATGACGGCGTTTCCACGGTAACAACAGAGGCTCTGAATATCCAAAAGGGTCATGTCTGATCAGCCTGAAAAGAGGATGAACTTCATTTTACTCCAATTATTTACTTAGTGGTTCAAACAGGTACTAAACATTTTCTAACAGTACACTCAAAAAAATGTGACTGGGCTTAATTAATTAATATTAACAAAATAAATTCTATTAAACTCTACATGAAAATAAGACTGTGCAGTTTGGTTTATTGTTATGTTGACTTAATGACATTTTAATTATTTATTAATTGCATTTTACTCATTTTTCTTTGATAATATCAGCTGAAAATCAGTGAGAAGAAAATTTTTATTTCATGAGTAAAGTCAACAATGTATAAATCAATATCATCCAGATATTTAAGAATATGAATTAATTGCACATTACTAAGTGTAAATGATTCAGATATTTAGTATATCTGAATGAGTATTTTCCAGATAACTAGTAAATATTGGAAATTTTTCCCCCTACATTTGATTTGGATTTACTCAACATGTGCTAAATTTTAAATATAAATATATAAAATATAAATATATAAAATAAATATAAATATAAATCCAAAATAATTTGACTAATAATTTAATTATTATGTTTAAATTTGCTTAAGAAAATAAAATAAAAAAAAATAATCAAAGTTGAAACACTTAAAATCTATTCAATTATGTTAATTGTCACTTTGTTGCTATAATTTATCTAAGGAGACAAAGGTCAAACTTTTGTGAGTGTAGTTGGTTTTGGTCGCTTGGGTTTTTATGACAAACTAAATAAGTGTGACCACCTTATAAAACTACTCCAGTAAACATGTTGGTACAAGCAATTACCTCAAATGAAAGCGAAATTAACATTTATTTCAATGTGTTTCATGTTACTGGACACATTGAACATTCTGTTTACCTCCTTTACTCAGTCCTGGTGGGAAATGTGTGGCTCATTAGCTGCTAAATGCACCCACTGATAAATGTCAGTGATGAGGCAGATGGAAGAAAAGGTTCCAAATGCAGGACGTAAAATGTAAAACTGTGTACACTGTAAAAACTATTATGACTATTTCTAGCCAAAACATCTCATCACACTTAAAATAAGACATAATCACTGAAAGAGGAAGATTTTAGTGAGATATAAGAACTGATTTCTAGACAATAGATCTGGAAAATCTCATTTCAAGATAATTTTTTTACTTGTTCTACTGGCAGATTTTTTTTTTTTTTTTTGCTTGAATTATTATATTTTTTTAATAAGCAAAATAATAATAATAAATATTGTATTAAGCAAAAGAAAAAACATTGAATTAAGAAAAATGTAAAAAAAAAATCTTGAGTGTATATATATATATATATATATATATATATATATATATATATATATATATATATATATATATATATATATATATATATATATATATATGTGTATATTGGGTTTCTGTTTCTTCTGACTCATGTGTGCGTTAAACTCCTGTGTTTTGAAATGGGCCACCTTCACCCCCGGACCCTTCCAGGCCAACCCGGAGCTGGTCGTGGAGGTACTGCAGCTCACCCTGTCCCACTGAGGTTGAATCCCTCATGCGGGCAGTGCAGACCCCAGCTGTTTACCTGTCATCAGTGTCAGGTCCTCTTGAACTCTCTGTTCAAAGTTCTTTTCAACTTTCCCTTTAGGTACTTGTTGACTATTGGTCTGGTGTCAGTATTTAGCCTCAGATGGAGTTTACCACCCGCTGCTGAATTCATAAATAACCCGACTCAGAGAAGACCAGACCCGGCGTTACAACAACCTTCTGTACGCCATGCCCCCCCGTGGGTCGGGTATCCGGTGCTGGGCTCTAACCTCTTCACTCACTGCTACTGAAGGAATCTTTGTTAGTTTATTTTCCTCCGCTTTGTAATATGTTTACAATTGGAAATGAAGGTCAGAACATCCAACGCAAGCCTTTTTCTGTGGAAAAAAAAACATCCCCCCTTTGCTTTTTTGATAAATCGCACCCCATATATATATATATATATATATATAAAGTTTGTACTATACAGTTCAGGTTGCAACTGTCCTTGTTTTCCTCATGTTGAAGACCATTGTTACTGAGCTCAGCTTTAATTTAATATGCGTCAAAGTTGATTAAAACAACTTGTGCTGAACTTTATTCATGACTCATCCTTTTTTTGCATTAAATAAATGAAAATAACAAAGTCACTTTTACGCAAGTTACATTTTTAGATGTGTACTTTTACTTTTACTCTAAATAGAATTAAAACCAAGTAAAGATACTTTTATTCTATTATAGTTTTTCAGTACTTTTTCCACCTCTGGTAAATATACAACAGGACATAGTCTATTATAATAGTAAACAGATAAAATTGGTTTCTAATGACAGGCGATGTAATTGATTTGAGGTAAGTGTTGTGTATGGACTGGAGGTTTCTGGATGGCATTGTCAAATTTCACATTACATCCTGAAGATTTGTTGCTCTCAAACGCAATAAATAACAGCCAATGAGGTGCGAGCAGGCCATCGGTTTGATAAAGCACCTCTGGTTTCAGCAATAATTAATATCACGCCCACTATACTGGGGTTGATGTATAGGATATTGTTATTTGATTGAGAAGGTTTGCAAGGTTATTGGAGTCATAAAATATACAGCTTTGAAGTTTTTCACCATCTGCGAATGTGGCAGAGGCAGAAATCAATTCTAATTAGCTGCCCACATTCAGTTTTCAGAAATGATACTGTGAATCCTTACCTGTCTAGTGTTAAAATCTAAAAGGAAAATTATCCACATCCATGTCTAACTGTTTCCATTTTTCCAGTGAGTCTGAGTGGCTTTCATAGCAACACAACACACCTTTTTTTTTTTTTTTTCCTGTGAAGGACCTGTCACTTAAGTGCATCCATGACTAAAATGTAAGCACAAAGAAGAACACAGACCAGATGGCCTAAAGGTCAATCGAAAAGTCCAAACATTAGTGCCAGTTCCTTCCTCTAAAGCCATAACATTTACAATAGTGGAGGAGAAACACATTCTTCTGGTGCCACCTCTGCTTTAAAGATAATGGCCACTTTTAAGCTTATCTAATGACATCATGTCCTCTTTAACTACATTTTCTTGCCTCCCAGAGCAATAAGATCACACTTAAACTTAATTTTAAGGATTAAATAATATATATTTCCATGATCACTTTAGTTGAACTAGATTTTTCCTCTATAACTCATTAAAAATGGCCTTATTTTTAACTCATACAGACCCAAAAAGCCACTAACGACCAAAACTACCAACTGATGTAAACTCTTTAATAACTGTTGATCCATCAATCCGATCAATACATCTAAATAATTGGTGTAAAATGCAGTTTGTCATGTGTCCATGAACATCAGATATATGACCCATTTGGATGTTCAGTCTCCATAGTTACCATGGAAACGATATCATCCTCTACAACATTGATTCACCAGGAGTTAGATTAATGGTAATGGATGGAGACACAAAGTTAATGATCTATTTTGTTGGAAAAAAAACATTTGTTCAGTTTTTGTCTGTTTTGACATTAAAAAAAATACTTGGAATTTACTCTGATCTTTATGAACATCTACACGATCAGTGAGTTAAATATAGGAACGTACATGGGTCATCTAGTAAAAACTCCAAATAAAGAAGGTAATATTACAAAAAACTGTGATGAATCACTTAAGAAATGTTAAATATAGACGAAAAAGTTATTTGGAAACTACCACAAAAGTTCCACTGGTTGTTTATGGGTTCAGGACTATAAATCCAACATATTTCCAAGAATTTTCCAACCATAATTACTTAAGTGTCTGTCATTTTAACCCATAAACACCCAAACATCCACCATCTACCAAAATCATTTGCTGATGTAAACTGTTGAATTACATCCAATGATCCAATCAATTTATGTAAATAATTGATGTAAAATACAGTTTGTAATTTTTTCATGGTCATCAGATATGACCCATTTGGATGTTCAGAGTCTCCATAGTTACTATAGGAACACCGTCATCTTCTACAACATTCAGCAGTAAAACCCATAGAGTTGGATTAATGACAACAGTGGGTTTATGTCACTTTTTATTCTTTTTTTTTCAGTTTTGATATAATAACCATTGGATTTGATGTCCATCTACACCAGTGAATTAGATACAGGAAATCCATTTTTTTAAAAATGCAAAATGCAGAGGATAATATTATAATAAAATGATGACAAATAATTTAGGAAGGGTGAAATGGAGTGACACAAAAGTCACACTGAGTTTTTATGGGTTATGGAATAAATGCAACATATTTCCATGAATTCTTTACATGAGCTGGATTTTTTTCAACCATAATTACTTAAAAGTGTCAAAATTTGTATTGTATTTTCATTATTACAACAGGCAAACATCAAACCCAACAGACAAAATGGAGGTCAAAATAATGTGAAAAAATATTTTATAAAAAATAAAAGAATAAAATGGAAAATAAATTAACTAAAAATAAGACGGGCAGGTAAGTGAGTATTCAAGGCTGGTTAGTCAGCACATTTGTCTTTCGAAATCATCCCATTTTTCTTTTATCATATAATTTTCACAGTTTAATCTCCAACATTTTCTCACATGCCACCGTCCCCATCATCTGTGCCTTCCACATATTCAGTGTGGAAACTTGGGATTTCTTCCAACACCTCAGAATAATCTTTGCACATGTTATTAGGCCAGTTTTTAATATTCTAAAACTATTTATTCAACTGAGGTACCATTGGTCTTCACATGAACTGGATTTTTCCTTCTATAATTACTTAAAAACGTCCTTCAGTTCATTTTAAGGATATTTCCATAGTCTCTTTAGATCAGGAGTGCTCAATCCTGGTCCTCGAGAGCTACTATCCTGCTTGTTTTAGATCTATTCCCCTTCCAACACACCTGATTCAAATGATAAACCTCTGTAGAAGAATGATAATGACCGTGGGATGCATCTAAAACATGCAGGATAGTAGCTCTTGAGGACCAGGTTTGAGCACCCCTGCTTTAGATGAACTAGATTTTCCTCTTCATAATGACTTAAACTGTTCTTACCTGATGATCACATACATGACCAGGCAGTTCCCCAGCAGACCCACCACAAACACCACAGAGTAGACCGCAGTGATGATGGGGATGATGGGAGACATACTCTCCTGTTCCCAGCTCTCATCATGGGTCACATTGCGACTCTCGGAGTATCCTGACATCCAGGCTGAGGAATTGACCGGACAGTCTTCCTGTAGTGGATGGAGGCACTTACTGGCTTCTTTAAAAATTTCCACCGGTGTGCTTTCCATTTTGGCACCTGGTACAGGAATTGCGCAGAAGACGCGTGTGTGACTTTCTACAGTGGAATTTCAATAAATAGCTGAAATATGCATATGTTAAAAGCCAAGGAATTCCATGAAAACAGAAATATACAAACCAAAACATGAAAGAAAAAAACATCAAACTTCACTGTGATACCACTACCACTTGTAGATCGTGTCAAATACAGTCGCGCATCCTCCAGCCCTTTAAGAAAAACGCGCCCCGTAAATAAACACACCAGAGCGCAATACGAAAAGCGCAACTTACTCACCTTTTCCCGCCCGAATTATCGGACGACACCAGTCAGATGAAAGTGTATTTTATAATATTACTTCCTGTTGTGTTAAATTGAACGGCTTTGTTGCCTTGCGGGTTGTAACAGCTAGTCAAAGTTTGTGGATGGCACTGCGCGCGAGGCGGAGGAGCAGCAGCAGCAGCAGCAGCAGCGGCTTTGCGGGCACTCGTGCACGCGCCCTGATGGAGGGGTGGCGCGCATCAGGCTAGACCCACTAGTTACACGGACACATGCATAATCACACACAACAACCCAAAATATGAGGTGACAGAGTGATGACAATAACCCGCAGGCAGATGCGCTGTGTTCTGCAGTTTAATGTCAACCAGAATAAAAACACAAGAGTGAAAATGAACCATGATAAGCTCATATATCTAGCATGTATAGTATGTGACATTATGCATTATGGGATGGAACTATTGTATTCCTGTGAACTACACACCATCAAACCTTTTTGAAACATACATATATATATATATATATATATATATATATATATATATATATATATATATATATATATATATATATATATATATATAAAAAACACTCAGATAAATATTAAAGTCAGATTCAAAAATTTTATCACTAAAAAAATCTGTGTTACATGTCAAATCAAATTCCACTAAAGCAGGGGTGTCAAATTCATTTCTTCCAGGGGCCACATTCAACCCCATTATCTTATTTCTATGGTGACCGTGAATGCTCACAACAAACACAAATGCAAACAACACAACACAAAAAGCCCGTATTTTCCAAAGAACCACTGGAAGCAGAATTACCATAGTCGCTGTTATGGTTAAGTTGTCCTTTCTTGTAAAACGGGTGCTCAGTCCTGGTCCTCAAGAGCTACTATCCTGCATGTTTTAGATGTATCCCTCTTCCAACACACCTGATTCAAATGATAAACCTTTCATCAAGCTCTGCAGAAGTCTGATAATGACCGTCAGGTGTGTTGGAAGAAGGATACATCTAAAACATGCAGGATAGTAGCTCTGAAGGACTGAGCA
The DNA here is from genome assembly GCA_020466265.1 of Siphamia tubifer. Lineage (NCBI taxonomy): Eukaryota > Metazoa > Chordata > Actinopteri > Kurtiformes > Apogonidae > Siphamia > Siphamia tubifer. Next base: position 26,703,673 of record CM035802.1, on the reverse strand, counting down.
CCCCTGCTTAACGGAGACTATGGTAATTCTGCTCCCAGTGGTTCTTTGGAAAATACGGGCTTTCTGTGTTGTGTTGTTGTAAAATTGAAAAGGTTGGAAAAGGAAGTAAAAGTATTTATATGTTTTTAACATTCTTTTTCCACCTGTAAATGTCAGGTTTTCTGCTGATGTTGTGGTGCTTAACTCATTCACTGCCAAGTGAATGAGAAGAGAATGTTGACTCAGAATATAGTCAATATTATAGAATATTATATACATACATATATGTGTATATATATATACACATATATATACACATACATATATATACATATATATACATATATATATATATGTATATATATATATATATATATATATATATATATATATATATATATATATATATATATATATATTTAGTCAATATAATGTATATTATTATGGATGGAGGCAGAAAAGCCAAGTGTAGATTATTGAAAAAAGTGTGAATTTGATTTTCCTTGGTCAGGATATGTACAGACAGTTCAGTTTGTATTTATAAACCTGATAATTAATACTGAACAAACAATAACTTGAACTATGAATTATGAAAGAGCTGCAGCATCTGAAACTGACCATAATGAACATTTGACAGCATTGTGATTATCTCTGTCAACTCACCATATATTTTGCATTAGTAAGTTTTTATTTTTATCGGGTACTAGAAATTTTAGGTGACGCCATGCTTGAATGACATTACTTTAAGGGTTAAACTAATAAAGAATAGAAGTTAGACAGAAGAAGCAACAACTAAAACAAACTACATTTCTTAATACTGCTATTTTTCTAGTGGAAAGAAGGAAATCCTTTTAAAAATGTGATGTTAAATTATGAAGTAGTGAAGCTAAAATAATCAAAAACGAAGCAGGAAAGACAAATCCTGCCTTGTTCAACCCGAGTGTGTGCGTTCACAGGGTCATAAAGGTTTTTACAGCATCACACATTTCAAGGCTTTTCCGCTTTAGTGAGCAGTGCAACAACAGGACAGATCTATGTGATATATATCCAAGGTCTAGAACGGCCAGAACTCAAACAGCCAATGAGCAGCCAGTGTCAAACTGTGATTCACTCCTCCAGCTTTAGTACACTGTAAAGACGACTGCAGAATTAACAGTAGAAAATTATAAAATTACAACATAAAAAAAACTGTAAGTGAAAATGAAATGCAACATTTTTTTGAGAAGATATTCGTATTAATGATGAAATCAAATGTAGCTGTAGTTTTTACAGTATTTTAACAAAAGCAGATTTGCATGTAGAAATTATGTATTTCTGTTGTTTTATGAAAAATATATGTTTAAAATGTTAAATCTACATGTTTAAAACATTTAATGTACATGTTTAAAATGTTACATTTAATGTTTAAAATGTTAAATTTAATGTTTAAAATGTTAAATTTAATGTTTAAAATGTTTAATCTACATATTTACAAAGTTTAATCTACATGTTCAAAATGTTAAATCTACATGTTACTCTGTAAATATGTTTTGTTTTTTTTGTTTTTTTACAGTATTGTTCTGATAACCCCAGAAAATCCACAAGGTTTGTTTTACTGTGTAGGACAAAAAATTTGAGTGGTGTGGACGTCACCTCGTAAATTATTTTGTGTAAACCATAAATCTGTCATTCTTGTCATTGGCTTATGTTTTTTTTACATAGTTCATTATCTTACAGATGTTCTTTGAGGTTCTTTTGGACTCTAATAAAAACAGTAATAGTTTGTGAGTTGAGCTCAGTGTTCCTTAATCTTGTACTAGTGTCATCCCAGAGTGTTGGTGAGTAAGTATTGTGTTACTGCATTAATAGCACATTTCTACCAATGTGTGAAATGCAACTGGTTTATGCTTCCAATATAGTTTCTAGCTTTTGGATTCAAACATTTGCTTTTGTTCTCGTTAGAAAAAAAAAACTTGGCTCATTTTTGCTTGTTTAATTTGTTCATGTGATCATTTCCTGTTCTTACATCACACTTTACTGTTTTTTATGCTCCTCTTATGTGCACCTTAGCAAACTACTTTCATCAGTTGTTTGACAGTGTTTGCGGCTGCTACATGCAGGCGCACAGCTGTTAGCAGTGACAACACGCATTGATCACTATTGAGAGAAAGTAGCTCCAAGCAATTATGAGGTGTGTGTTTTTGTTCCGTGACGGTTTTGTTATGCATGTAAATCACTCATTTGAACGCATAATGATTTGAGAAGACACAGTGTTATTTTTGTGACCCCAGGAAACCTGCCAGGACTACTTACGCTTTGACCAAAACCCGACCAAACCAGACACTGTCGGGGGTAAGTCACTGTGGGTGCACCAGAGTAAAGACGCTGATTCTATACATATCTATCTATCTATCTATCTATCTATCTATCTATCTATCTATCTATCTATCTATCTATCTATCTATCTATCTATCTATCTATCTATCTATCTATCTATCTATCTATCTATCTATCTATCTATCTATCTATCTATCTACCTACCTACCTACCTACCTACCTACCTACCTACCTACCTACCTACCTACCTACCTACCTACCTACCTACCTACCTACCTACCTACCTACCTACCTACCTACCTACCTATCTATCTATCTATCTATCTATCTATCTATCTATCTATCTATCTATCTATCTATCTATCTATCTATCTATCTATCTATCTATCTATCTATCTATCTATCTATCTACCTACCTACCTACCTACCTACCTACCTACCTACCTACCTACCTACCTACCTACCTACCTACCTACCTACCTTCCTTCCTTCCTTCCTTCCTTCCTTCTCCCTCATCAGTATCAAAGTCAGTAAATGATGGAAGGGCTAAAAATAAAGACGTGTATGTTCACCTTTAGTGCTGCAGGCTGTTGCTTTGTGAGACTCTTATGTAAAAAATCCATCTACACTCTATCATGATGTGACTCACATAGGCACCGTGTCATCAGTCAACATTTTAACCATTTTACCAGAGTGAAGCTAATATCTGAGGATGGAAAGAGGTTTCATTGATACCTCAAGGCTCTCAGGAAGCTGTGGATCTGTGAGAGAAACCCACTGAAAAGTCAAAAATCATCATTGTGAAAAAGAAGGGGAAATAGCTTTGCACTATTTAATTTGAACTCTAACCCAATAAGTAACCAGCGTTATATATCAAATGGGTTGAGATGAAACCTTGGTAACACGTTTCTACTTCCAAACCAAAAATTGTGTTTGAAACAAAAACAACACAGTTTATTCAAACTGAACATGTGCAGTATTATCTGCCCAAAGACCACTGTTAATGAGGGTTGTCAAAATGAATGCTTTAACACAGATGAATCCATCATTAGGATTAATTTGATTAAGTGTTCTTGTTTACAATTGTTTTGTTAAAGGTGTTGATTAATCATATATTTTGATATTTTATCATATTTTGGTGGTTTTTTTCTTGTATTATGGAAGAGGTTTTTTTAAATTTGGAACTTAATTTTCATTTAGTTTTGCTCATATAAATAAACAAAATAGTTAACATACGTGGATATATAAAAACAGACATTCCCTTATAGCAAAATGGAAAAAATAAAGTATTAAACTAAAAATAAATAAATAGAAATATATAAAATAGAATTTTTTTGTTTTGTTTTGTTTTGTTTTTGTTTTTTTTGTTTATTTTTTTGTAAATGCTCATGAACCTCAGTGATTGCTCCAGCCAACATGTGCGTTGATATATTTTTGAAGGTGTGGTTTCTAGGGGTGGGCTGAAGAAGAGGCATGGGTGTGTATACTTTAAAAATATAGCTTACAGGAACTGTTTTCCAAGATCTCCTACCCTACGTTTAATCGCTTATGGGTTAAAAACAGTGGTTATAATGAAAGAAATAGTGTGTTTTTAGCACAGTGTTCGCATTGTAATTTTCTTTTAATTACAATGTCTATATTTTAGTTGGTGGCCAGAATTTTAAGATTATGTAAAAAAGAATAACTTTTGAATTCTGATCTTATTTAAATTCTGAAGAAAAACATTATTTTTTTTACATTTATTTTTTTACATGAAGTGCAAAGTGTGCGTAAAAAGCATACCTATACTGCAAGGATAACATATTAATTCATGTTTGTAAATCATTCATGTTATCATTTTTAGATTTACCACCATTAAATTATAATAATGTGTTTTCAAGCCCAGGGCTGTGTTAATCCTAGTATAATTTTTAACGTAACAGGGGGGGGGGGTTATATCCTTAAGGTGGAACTAGAGAAATGAACATGCTTAATATTTATTATGTCATTTATTCCTGTTCTGACAGCTCTAATTTACATCTTAAGACTCTGCAAAGTCATAGCTGCATCCTTCATTAATGTCGCAGCTAATTTTACACCAACAACTAGCCTGAAGTCATGGTTTCCTTCTTTATTTAAGGCTTGAAGTGAAATGCTGCAGACTGGAGATATATATACAGGGATTTGGGAAATTATTTTAAAGGGAGAAAAAAAACCCTTCACTACAGCAACTCGTCAAAGTTGCAGTGTTTCAGTGTCCCCTGAGTCCCCTCCAGCAGATGAAAAGGGAATATGTGAAATGTTTCTTTCCACCTGGTGTAAGAATGATTTAGCCTCCAGCCCAGAAATGAAGAAAAGGGCAAAATATAAAAGACTAACCTTTGTGTTATGTTAAAGGTCAATTTGACCCATTTCAGTTTTTGAGTCGTACAGATTATCCTTTATTTTTCTTCATTAAATTGTGTGACATTTCCTCATCTAAGGTCATGAACTTGTGTGAAATCTGAAGACTTTGATGTGTCGTGTCTGTGCAGTGTTTGTAAACAAACATGATGTTATGGGTTATTTTGACCCAGACAATAAACATGTCTCTTTGATGTGCTTTGTTTTCATTGGCCAGTTATTTGTATTTTGATTTCCTTTGAAGATCCATTCAGACGCAGGTGTGTGTGGAGAGTAGGAACTTTCTCTCCCTTGTTACTGTTTGACAAGCACCAAAAATGAGCTCTAGAAATGTTCTTCTTGAAGAGTCTTTATCACAGATGTTGAACTGGGAAAGTAAGAGACAGTGGACAATATCATTGATGATCCAGAGTGTCAATTTTACTATGATAAGGATGAACCAGAGAAGTGTTTGTGAAGATAAAAGTTTGATGAAATACTTCTTAAATTTAGTTTTGGAATTTTAAAAAATGCATTGTATGTATCTTTTCTATATGTTTATCTAATCTAAAATAAAGTTGTTATTGGGTTTAACCAGTTTTTTTTGTTTTTTTTGTTTTTGTTTTACAGTTTTGAGTGGATTTAAAGGGAAGGGGTCAAAAGGACCCACAACATAATCAATGTAATTTTTTCTAACATAAAACAAGGGTTAAACATCTGTCTGTCTGTCTATATTTTTAATATATATTGAACAGAAGGTCTGGTAAAAAAAAAAAAAAAAAGAAGAATAAAAAAGACCACTCCAATAAATCCATTTGCGTTGGGAAATTCTTGATTCTTTTTTCCTGTGTAGCCGACCCTGACCTTTGACCCTTCAGTGACCCCATTCTCTTCAGTTATCTGGTAAACTACTGAACACTGTCTGTGTATCTGTGAGACGTGTAATTCCACACTGAGGGATTATATTGGTCTTTAAAGAAGATTAATTTTAGACGTCTGCAGCTATGGTTACAGACAAACAGAATTAGATGGACTAGTGTTTACTGCTGCTTTATACACAAACCCATCACAAATGTTTTGATGCTCTGGTGTTCTCCCATAACATACTTCATTTAAGACAATGTTTCTCATATGAATTGCAGATTTTGGTTAACACTCTATATTTTTGCAACTTTCTTGAATTTATATTTTACAATTCTTTATATGTTTCTACCAAGATCTGGATAAATCAAGCTGAAGAAATTTGAAATATAGGGTGTTTTTTATAGAAAATGACAGTAAATGAAGAGGCTGACAGCAGGGGAAATATGAGGTGATGCTGGAACATCCTCAGAAAATCTCCTGGTTATTTGTAAACCACTTTGAAAGTTTATTCTTTTTGTAGATCTTGTTATTTTTAGAAATACTTCAGATTACACCAGTGGTTCTCAAATCCAGTCCTCATGGTCCAGTGTCCTGCATGTTTTGGATAGCTCCCTCTTTTTAAAAAAAAAAAAAAAACAAAAAAAAAACTAATTAAAAATATAAAATAAAAAATAAATAAAATGTAATTATTTTTTAAACAAAATGTTTTTTAAATAAAAAACAATTTAATTAAAATAATAAAACAAATGCATATATATTTCTGGGTGGTGTAGTGGTTAGCACTCGTGCCTCACAACAAAAAGGACCCTGGTTTGATTCCCACACCAGACCTTTCTGTGTGGAGTTTACATGTTCTCGTATCTGCATGGGTTTTCTCCAACCATCCATTGGCGGAGGTCTGCCCTGTCAGAGTGCTTTTCTAGTTCATAAGTTATGACACAACATTGGGGTCATATAAAATGTTATTCACATTTTCATAAAGTAATTTCACTTTTACAATAACATAAACAGAAATATTGAGAATTATCAATAGGTTATCATTCCTATCATTGATAGATAAAATCAGTTTCTTCTTTCCAGTTCTATTATATCTTTTTTTTTCTTCGACTTATGGAATTGTTTTTGTATCTAATTAGCAAAAACATCTGAATATTCTTTTTGCCTTGTCACTAACACTGCAACACATGAATGCATTTTGTAAAGCAGAGCCCTGCAGTAAAGTGAAGAAGCCTCACAGTCACAACTTAGATATTTTTATCCCAGCTGTTGATGCTCAGGCTTTGACAGGAGGGTAAACTGGGCTCTGGGTTTAATAACGATGATGACATTCACAGTTTGCTCATAATTTGTGAACATGTGTGGGAGGCCGGTGGGATATTATCACGGCTTTGTCTGAACTCACAGGCGTAGAAGGACAGATGGACGCCTTAACATGTTTGTGTTTCATTCACCCTCGTAAAAGACATGAGACGCTTCTAATGGAGACATGAATCTATTCTGATACAGTCAGTGAAATTATGTAAGCAGAGGCATGAACTTAAAACAAATCAGCCCAAAGAGTTGGAAAGGATCTTTAAAACACTCCAATTTTAGTCCTGAAGCCTTGAACTGAAACTCACAAATAACTTTGACATCATGCACAAAGATCCAGACAAGATAATATCATGTGTTTTTTTTTTACATTCACTTGGTCTTACCTTCAGACATCACATGAGACGACACTGATAGACTTGATGTCACCTGCGGCCACGATTCATGAGTCACATGTTCAGTGAACCTTTCGAAAGCGTGTGCGTAGACATTTTTAAGACCATGGCATGTGAATACTGCTGCTTTAAAGAACAATATGCAGTATCAAAAGAGGGACATCACACACACACACACACTTATACACACAGACATTATTGAGTTATTGAAATTTTGTTTTAAATAAAGTTCACTTGTTTGAAAATGTAGTTTTACGTTAAATTGAGCCCCTGCCAAACCAAAGGTCTTTGCACGGCCCTGCTCCATGACGTTATGTGATGTTAAGTGAATGGTATATTTGCAAAATGTATGACATGTGATCATGCGAAAAGTTGCAATCTTTGTGTTAAAGGCATTTGATAAAGGCTGACATATGCTTAAAAAACTCGTGTAATGTCATTTATTACTGTTAAATGTCATTTCACTTCTCCCCACTCCTTTTCCAGTACAAGAAAAAAAACATTTATTGACCATGTTCAATGATATTTTGATGATTATTGTTTGCTCGAAATAAAACTGTACTGAACTGAACTGTGATGGGACTAATGTCTTTTCAATGTCCTATTTTCTGTAACTCTAAAATCAAAAATTAATTTTGTGTGATAATATTTAATGATGCAGGAGTTATACAATAGTGGTGTGTGTGTGTGTGTGTGTGTGTGTGTGTGTGTGTGTGTATTCCTATCTTTATGGGGACATTGATATGTTTACACAGTCACACCATGGGGACCTCTGACACTATGGAGACCAAAATTCAGGTCCCCAGGAGGGTTAAATATAAATAAAGGTACCCACTAATGAAATATAAATGATGTGGCCCTATAAATACATTAATTAGTTTTTTTCTGGAAGTCCTCATAAAGCATGAGGGAAACAGGTGCAAAATTAAACATGTATTTGTCAAAGGGTTGAAGATGTGTTTACTTAAAAAATATGTGTATTTTGATGGGTTTTTTAAATTATTTGTCTTATTTATTTGTTTATAATTATATTATATTATAATTATATAATAATATGAAATCACAATGATTTTGTATTCATTGATTTTTTTAATTTAATTTTAAAAAATTTTTAACATTCATTTTAATTTATTTTAAAAAAGTGCTTACACTCACTACCCAATGGCTACTTGATTCCAAACTTGGTTCTCATGAGACATGGAAAAAAACTATTATTAACTATTAAAAAAACCCCAGTTATGTCTTGTAAAACAATTACAGTAATTTAGTGTTCTATTTTTGCAATAATTTCCTGTAACTTCTAGCTACGGAACATTACTGTAATTCTACAGACTTTTACTGGCAACTGTTTTGTCAGTAAATTTCAGGGGACTTTTTTTTTTTTTTTTTTTTTTTACAGTGTAACACTGGATCTTCATGGGTATAATCTTTGATATTACACTGAAAACAGTTGTAAAACAAAGACAAAAGATAAAGATACTGATGCATCTGCACCCTGGGGTGTCACAGCTCATCCTCCATCTTCACTGTGTCAAAGTGTTGATTTGTTTTCCTGTTTTTTAACAGAACCAAACACATGTTTATTTCAATTCAATATCCAGGAACAAATATTCAAAGTCTCCCTGCATTGGTATGAATATAATATGCACCTATTTTACAAACATGAGGTTGTGAAAATGTGTAGATTCACAGGAAGGAGACGCTATTTCAGGATGGATTCAGTAAATTTAACATGTTGGCTGCAGATTGTGAGGCTAACATGAAATACATTATGTGTGTTATCAGGTGATTTATTTTCATTTCTATGTTGAAATCCCTGATGTGATATTTTATTTCTTTGCTGCTATGGTGTTCCCTCTGGAAATCAGACCTGTATACTATAAAAAAAATAATAATAGAAAAGCACTCTGAGAGCACAAACCTCCACCAACGCAGACCCCCCCCCTTAAATGACGAGGTCCACCAACGAGGTTATGTTTTTGCCAGAGTTTGTCTGTCTGTTAGTTAGCAAGATAACTCAAAAACTTATGGATGGATTTAGATGATATTTTCAGGAGGTGCTGGGAGTGTCACAAGGAACAAATTATTACATTTTGGTGGTGATCCGGAAGAGATCCTGGATTCTGGATCATTTTACAATGGAAAAGTAAATGGAGAATACATTTCAAAGTGATCCAGAATCCAGGATTTCCTCCGGATCACCATCAAAATCTAATCATTTCCAGATCTCCCCATTACCAACATGCCCTGTAAATGTCATTAAGATCCATCCATAATCTTTTTAGTTATCTTGTTAACAAACAGACAAACTCTGGCAAAAACATAACCTCCTTGGTGGAGGTAATAAAAATAACAATGATGGTAAAACTTGACTTGATGGGTGAATTCAGAACACATTCATAGCAGCATAAACTGCACACAAGCATTCATGACTACATTCTACATTGATACCAAACCTTTCATGAATATAAATTCAATTAAGATTTTTAAGTTGAAACAACAAAATATATTTTATTTTGTATATATTTTGAGCTCTGTTTTTGATTTCAGGAATAGTTCAGGAATTCTCTGAGTAATCCCTAATGTTTCAGGAGGTGAGTTTCCAATAAAACAAAAGGCTTGAACGTGTGCGTCTCTACTGTAAGTCATTCGTATGCAGTGAACAGAGCAGAGCTTCTATGAGCTATGAGCCACAGGACCAGCTGATCGTTTTCAGAAATGCTGAATGTGCAGTGTGGGACGAGCGAGACATTTACAATCAATGGCCATAGGATGGAAGTGCACACAGGAGCCCCACTACATCAAACAGACAGAGGGAAAGTTAGAGAATTTAGGGGCTGGGGAACTCAAAAACTTATAGAAGGAAGCAGAGTGAGGGATGATGTGGAAAGCGAGCAGAGAAGATGAAGAAAATGTGGACTTTAACTGATGACTGCAGCACTGATATGACATATTTAGATCTGAATAAATAAACAAACAAACAAACTAGACCTAACCTAGACCACCACGAAGCAGCGCAGGTCTGCCAACGTTTGGATCTGGATGTTAGTAACTTATTTGTAAACTAGTTTTCTGTGTAATGTAGCATATACCATTAACTTTCACATTCGCTGACATCATGGAGCGTATCGGTGTTATCTCGTCTGATGTCAGAAGGTCAGATGAAGTGAATGAAAAAAAACCCCCTGATAAAATCTGGTCTGGATTCTGAGATATCACCACTTGTGTATTTTAGCTCTGACCTTGACCTTTGACCTTTCTAGCTCAAAATGTAATGGTTTCTTCTTTGACGCAAACTAATAAAACTACTGGACCAAGTTACAACACTAGTTATTTATTCCTTTTTTGGTTTGTTTGAGTTTTTTTGTGTGCATTTTTTCGTGTTATTTGTTATTTTGTGAGTTTTTAGTTTCTGTTGATGTTGTTGCTTATTTTTGTTTCTTTTTTTTTCTATGTTTTGTTTATTTATTTTCTTACTTTTCTTCAATTGTGTTCTGTTAGTGTCTTACATTGTTCATGTTACATATTATTTTGTTAGTTTAATATTCATTTGTGTTCATTTTACTGTTCACTTTGGCAGTTTTTCTCCATTTTGTTGCTTATTTTATCTTATTTTATTTTTTACGGTGGAATTGCTTAAGTCTCAGGTAAACCATAAACCATTTTTATTTATATAATATGCTCTATATGACTGCCAATTCAATTAGTTGCTCATTATTATTCAAATGCATCCATTGGGGTTTTCTGAAATATAAAGAAATACATGTTATAATCATATATGTATGTAACGTATTATGTCTCCTATGTATGGAGACTTATGGGGACACCCTGTTTCATTATCTTCATTGAGGCTCTGGTGTGAAATCTCACCAATCACAGACTCCAGAATCGTCAGTGTCCTGAACATGTGTATGTGCATCATCATGTTGGGACATTTTGCAAAGCTAATGGGACATCTGTGAAAACACTGGAGCATAATTTCATGCAGTGACTTGATAAAACTGAATAAACTGAGCACAGATTTCAAATATAAACAACAGTATTCAGTCCTGAAAATGTGTTCAAGTAACATTTTATTCTGGAAATGACAAAAAGACAGTTTTATTTACCATCGCCACGCCAAAGAGGATATCATAATTGTTTACACTGCATCGCTATGGTAACCAGCTGCATGGGGGAAGAATTATAGCAGCAGTGGAAACACAACTACCCATGCAGAGTCAAGGCCAGTCAAGCTTATGCTATAACTGGGAAAGCATCACATATAGACATTATAGACAAGGTCAAAGGTAGCCTTACTGTGTCTCACTAACAGAAAATGCAAAACTATGGTGCAAAATGAACATACAGCAATAGTAAAAAATATTAAAATATGTCAAATACAATATAACTATAACAAATGGTTACAATGTTTAATCAGATTCATTGCAGAGTTGTTTTGGATTAACTTTGATTGATCATGGTCAAAATATTTTGTGTCAGTGGACTGTTCTGTTTTTGAGTGTTTTTGGGTGTTTTTGTCCACAAATTTCCCACCCAATACACAAATATACACTAAGAAACAAAAAAATGCAAAGAAAAAAAACCATACAAAACATGCTAAAAAAAATCTCCTAAAATTCACAACAAAATTAACTAACTAAAAAAATTTTAAAAATCCAAAACATTCAAAAACCACAGAAAAAAAATATACAGAAAAAATGATGTGATAAAATATCCAAAAATATCTGCAAAATGCATATATCTTGCAATTAACATGTTTATTCAACATCTTTGACAGTTTCAACAAACATGCTAAAAATCCACAAAAAAAGAAACTAACACACAATAAGTGATGAACAATACAAAACCTATTCAAAAACTTTGATAAAATATAGAAAAAAGCAGCAAATAAATGTGAAAGAATATCCAAAACATATGACAAAATATATATGCAGCTCCCGTCTGGTCCGGGAGCTGCAGGGCCTCAGACTGGAAGGCTCTGCGGAGGGTGGTGAGGACGGCTGAGAAGATCATCGGGGCCCCGCTCTCCACAATTCAGGACATAGCAGAGAGCCGCTGCATATCCAGAGCCCACCGGATCCTCTCTGATCCCACTCATCCCCAGCACAGACTGTTCACTCGCATGGCATCTGGGAGAAGGTTCCGCAGCATCCGCTGCAGAACGGCCAGATTCAGGAACAGTTACTTCCCCCTGGCCACCAGACTGCTGAATGACAAATAACAACCCCCCCACAAACTCATTCGTGTACCTCATGGACAATGTACTCTCAGTGCACTTATCCATAACATGGACAAAAAAAATCTACCTCCTGGTTGTGAAACAACCCCCCCTATATTTGCACTACTACTTACTCTGTTTTATTGCACTATTCATTCTGTTTTTTGCACTATTCATTCTGTTTACGGCACTACTCATCCTGTTTACTCTGTTCCTCAGATGCTTTTTTTACTTATTTATTTAGTAGGTGTACTCCGGAAGCCAAGCAACGACGTCTCGTTGCCAAAAATCCCACTGTTGTGTGTATTCTTGTGCAATGACAATAAAGGAAGTCTAAGTCTAAGTCTAAGTCTATTTATTTTACATATTTATTCAACACCTTCAACAGTTTCAACAAAACAACTGCTCCATTTAGTTGCATATGTATAAATATATATATATATATATATATATATATATATATATATATATATATATATATATATATATATATATATATATATATATATATATATATATATATATATATATATATATATATTAAGCTTCAACATAATGAGATGAATTAAATGAATCAGTTTTTAATGTAGTTTTAAATTGCTGCCAAACAAATACCCCCCCCCCCCCCTTTGGTGGCCATAAAAAAGATGATGATGATGATGATGATGATGGTGATGATGATGATGATGATGATGATGATGATGATGAGGGTCCCAGAATCAAGGATCTCTTCTGCATCAGCACCAAAATGTATTAATTTCTAAATCTCCACATTACCAACCTATCCTGTAAATTTCATCAATATCCGTCCATAACTTTTTGAGTTATCTTGCTAATAGACAGACAGACAGACAGACAGACAGACAGACAGACAGACAGACAGACAGACAGACAGACAGACAAGCAAACTCTGGCAAAATCATAACCTCCTTGGCGGAGGTAAAAATTGTGGATTACCACAAACGCAGCACTGTGTCTTTCTGGGTCAGTCCCTCAATGTGTGTAAATCTCCCTGTATCATATGTACTCAGATGGTTTACACCCTAATAAGCTTTAACAGAAAAGCAGCTCAGTGCAAACACAGCTGTTGGTTTTATAAATACATACACAGCACAACAAACACAGACATTAATTTTTTTTATTTTTTTATTCATTTGCTCAGATATTATCGATCAGGATCCATTGTCCTGCTACTCACGGTGTAACATGTCCTGGTTGTGTTTACATGCCATATTAAAGCCTCTCGCTGTGATTTCCCACCACCAGTCAGGAGGTGAAACCGTTGGCTTTTTGATGGATGCCTGCGACTTAATGAGAAGTGAGAGTTGTCAATAGAACCGACAGAATCAATAGGCATGTTGATGCATATTTCAGCAGCCTCACTTTATACACATACTCCACCCTTGACTGGGAGCGATGCAGCTCTACAGAATACCCCTCGCACACATGAATACACATATGTATGGATGCAGAGCTCCCAGCAGACCACGCATTTACTGTGAAACTCAATACATCTGTGGACATTGAGCCCATGTAGTGACACTGACACTGCAAACTTGAAGTTGTTGTTTCACGTTAGCGTGCCTTGTCATACTTTTTACAACACTTATCATTATATACATTATTTAAAATTACATCACATATCTCAGAGAAACAAATCAATGCACTTATTTGGAGCTTCATGCATAAAGTTGCTGAAATACACACTGATCTGAGCTCAATTAACATCTTTCCAAACCTTATGATATTAACACTTATATATAGAGCTCCCATGTTAATGTACCTCCACTTGAAATGAAAGTGACCAAACCCATCTTTATGAATATGTAAAACAGTAATACTATACATTAATTCTATGGTAATTTCTTATGTAATTTTATGGTAATAATCCCTTTGTAACCACTTATTAGAAGCAATTTCAATGCAGTTTCCAGTGCAATTACATTGCAGTTTCTAGGTAATAGTGATGCAAACATTTTTTATTAATGTAGAAATTTCTATGGTAATTTTGAGATAATTATATGGTAATAAGATAGATAAGGACTGATTGGTAACTATAATAATCTCTCCCCACCAATGTTGGGCAAGATTAATAAACAGCAAAAGTGAGTGTTTCAGTCCAAACTATCAGGTGTTACCTTTACAAAGAGCCTATTATTTTATCTGTACTCCAAACAATTCAAGAATAGTTGTCATTTTAATCTGGAGAGGTACTTTGTAGGTGTTTTACGCAAAATCATCCTAGAATGGTATGGGTTAACGCATTAACGCCTACTGTTGCAAATATGCAACATACCAAAAATGAATCTATCTATTGTACGTGCTATAGTCAAATTAATTATCTTCACATAATTTAGCATTTACTTTATTTATATGCTTCAATTCAGGCATTGAGGGGTTAATAACAGGATTTAGAAGATTGTATGTAGTAACAGTTTTATCTCAGAATCCCACGTTACTGTGTTATATTGTATGTGGCATGATTTTGCAATATGATGATTTTTCATTTATGCATAGTATTCCACTGGGGAAATGGAAAGCACTTTATCTCCCCCAGTTGGTTGATGTTGCACCAATTCCCAGGATCATTCTTTTTCTTCCTTTTTATTTTTACATTAGTTGCACAGCTGCTCTACACTGTGACTGATTTTTGTTTTGTGTGTGTGATATGGAAAATATGTGTTTGTTAGTTCATGTCTGTCATTCATTATTTGACAGTCTATGCTTCACAATGTGTCAGATCCTCAGCTGATAAACAAAATAACATATTGTTTGTGTTCCTGTTAATATAAACATGGGACTGTATTAATAGATGCACTCCCAGTGGGAAGCTTAATACGTCTCCATTATGATCATTTCAGAAGGACTTTGATCGCTGACAGGAAGGTGTAGTTATGCGTTATTGTACGCAGTATCGTATGTGACATATGACACATTTGGTATCAGGTGTGTTTCAGAGAGTTGAGGGTGAACAGATGGGTAAAACACTGACGATGTCATTTACATTCTGTTCTTCTGTGTCTGAACCCTGCAGTGAAAACACTCAGCTCCTCCACATATTTGACTGCTATCTCTAAACCAGTTTGACAGGGCGCAAACATGAGTGTAATTAGCAATTAGCGCACACAGTCATCAATACTGCCAGAAAAAAACAAGCAAAAAAAAACCGCCTTAAACATTCTGTTAATGAGTGGTGGCACTAATTACAACTGGCTCCCTGTGACTTTTGGATTGACTTATTTCTGGTTTACAAAGAAGTCAACAGTATAAAACTCTCTGGTTTATTGACACAATCATTAAAACAGCTACTATATTGACATGTCATATGTTACTTCTGTATCTAAGGAATGAGTCAGTGTAAGTCTATTGGTATTTATAATTTATTATTTTCCTCCTTAGTGATCCCTCAGGCCACTTTTAATTTGGTGATCATTCTGAATGTATTACATGTTATGAAGTTAATTTCTGCAGAAATGTTTGTTTTTGTGACATATTATTTTAATCTAATGTGAGTTAGACTTCTTGCGCCCTCTAGCCAAAATTGTACATGAACATAAGAACTGCTTTGAAATCATCATATATCAATATTTTCCTGCTGTTTTCTGCATAACTTTCTTAAACCAATTCAACTCTGTTCAAAATTACTAAATATTTAATAATTTTCAGGCTTTTTTCCCCTTTAAATGCCACTTTGAATACATGATGCAATTAGTTTTTTTTTATTAGAAAACCTGGACAATATCTGACATTTTTCCATACAATACATGGGAATAGTTTTATTGCAGAGTCTGGGACCTTTCAGACAACTAGAGCACTCCAAGAGCGCAGACCTCCGCAAAGCAGCGTAAGTCTGGAAAAGTCATACATTTTGCAAATATACGATCATTTCATGTCATATGACGTCAAAACGTGATGTCATTGAGCTTATTGGTGTTACATCATCTGATGTCTGAAGGTCAGACGAAGTGCATGCAAAAAACCGCCTGATACTATCTTATCTTATGTGTTTTTGCTGAAATATAGACAAACAAATGCATATATATATATATATATATATATATATATATATATATATATATATATATATATATATATAATAGTATTAGTATAAATATTATTACCGGTAGTATAAATATTTAATCATGATTAATTGCACAAATGCAATACTTAACTCATGATTAAGTCATTAAAATTCATTGTAATACTTTTATCAATGTAGAAAAACAAATAGGCTTGGTTTGTTTTTTTATTAAAAAGGAACAAGTAGTGTTACACACATTAACATCTGCCATAATAAGATCTGACAAACTGAAAATAGGCTGATACAAAAGAATTGTTTTACCTTCTTTAACATAAAGCAATACTGTGGTGTAAAATAATATGTAATTTTATATAAATAGTATAGTAATATATATATATATATATTTTTTTTTTTACACATTTTATTGTTAATTTTGACACTGGCTAAAGAAGAAGTTTTATTCTAATTATGAGTGGGACCAAATATGATCTGAAACAGAGTTAAATTCAACTCTGTAAGAGTTAAATTGACTCTCCCTTTTTTTTTTACTGTGTGTGTCAGGAGGTTAAATAAATTAAAACAAATGAGATGCCTAAATGAAAATGAACATAGAAATAAACTTTGCAGACGGTTTCAGGAGTGAGTCCCATCTCCCTCCTTCATCTACAGATGGAGGAACACAGTCCCACAGACAGATGGCCGTCGTGATGTGGTTGGAGTGAATCATGCTGCTCTGTCGCTGCCAAAGGTAGCAGCAGCGAGCGGTGACCTTTACACAAGATCTGTACCATTTTTCATACACATTTAAACACTTTATGAGGAGCTCAGGAGGAAACTCTGCAACTTATAGATAAAAAAAATTTGAATAGGAACGGCATTGAGTTAGACAAGCCTCATTAATCACAAATAACTGCAACATAAAAACCTCATAATGAAAATGACGTTGCGTCTGCTCATTAAGCCTGTGCTTATAAATGAATGTTCTATTACAAATGATTTTAACAGTAACTGTATGTTTGTATGTGGTGTTGTTAGGTGATCGTTATAAAATGAATGGTGATGTCAGATTAACTTTATAAATCATCCTGATGCTGAGCTGTGAGTCTGTGGGCTGTGTGTTTTATTCTTTTAATGCAGCTGGAGTAGCATTGATTTGACTTTACATTAGCCTGTATAATGGAGGTGTTGAGGGTAATGCCACTGTGCATGAAGCCAAGGGAATAAGTGATCAGACTGAAAAGCTTTAGTGTTGCTACATTATTAATATGGTGTCATCATCATCACTGATAGAGCTGTGGGGGCTTAATCAACAACACCACACACATGTTAATGCTAGTCTGTGACGTTGGTGCTGCTGACATTAATGACCCTGTTCTATTAGATCCCTTTTCTTACTGAAAATTAATACAATTTGTAGGAAAACAGTCATTTTCAAACCTCCTGTCATGTTAAAGGACAAATTGACCCATTTTAAAGATTGCACATAGCGAAAAAAATAGTAAACAAGTATTCAGAGAATGCTTAATCTTGCCCCTATTTTCACCCTCAAGTTTCTATGACAACTCCTTCTTGAATTAGAGCCAATAATTTGATTTGGACCTTTCTGTTAAATGCGACTGATTGGTTATGAGTGGATGTATGGATGTTTTAGAGGACAGAAAAAAGGAAATTTACATTATGAGAATATTTACATTTACAAACGATCCCTTCAAACAATGTGAATAGCATGAACAAACTGAAAAAAGTAGAATTGTAACATTGTTAGGCTTTAGTTTCTCATTTATATGTATGTGCATATTATATATTACAACCACATAAAATATTCCAAAAGCGCTAGTTTCTGGCCCTGGTATCTGGGACCTCCACAGCAGGTACAGAGCAGTTATCGAAGTGATTTCAAGCATAGTTGAGAGGGACTGAATTGGCGAGACAGGTTTTATAAATCTACATTTCTATGTTTCTAGATGTTTCTATGTTTATCCAGCATCCAGACTCGGGTTTTTACACGCCACATCACAGGCGTACACATGTAAATTTGCGTTTGATGTGGCTGTATCATTACATTTCACAAATTCATCCAAAGGGCCGGACTGGACCCTTTCACAGGCCAGATTTGGCCCCTAGGCCACATGTTTGACACCTGTGCCTTATGTGAATCATCACTTACTAATGTTTGTTTGTAACTGGTAGAAGTTATGCTATATAATCCCTATCAAAAAAAAAATATTATGAAGTAAAAAATAATAATGATGATGTGTAATATTTTACAGTGTGGGGGTAAGGTTCATAACAGTGTTCAGAACCCACTTGACATAAGGATGATGAGGAGTTTGATGATAACAGTACTGGAAGTTCAAAGCTAATAACCTGCTACTCCATAGTCCAGATTGATCCTCAAAGCCTGAAGCCTTTCCTTCTTTCTTTTTTTCAGTTTAATTTTCTGTTCAACTCAAAAAAGACGTGACATCAGATTGAGAGTCCAACTTTTTTACTGGCAGGAAGAGGAAAGAAAAAGACAGTACAGACAATGTGTTCTACTTTTGTCTCTGTTACATTTACAGGAAGCCCTTCTTTTTATTCTCATGCAGACACAGGGGGGGACACGGACTGATATTTAATGGTCGTACCAGCAAATCAATCATTTTAAACATGATCAGTACAATGATTGGGCGGAGTTTTCCTCTGGTTCCACCTTCTAGACTGGACTAAAACATTTATGTTTGTTGCAGGTTTTTTTCAGTGTGTGATATGAGATCGTGACGACGTTTTCAAGCAATATGGTAAAAAAATTTCCCAAAAAAGATCTCCCACCCTACCTTTAACTTTGAGTAAAAGGAAACAAAGACACATGATCAAAAACAAGCGAAATCCCCATGAGATGAAAAAATACCCAGAAATGTTCAAAATGATCAGAATCAGTTTTATAACAGTTATATAATGTGATAATCCCTCAATAGAAGAAAAACAACATTCTTTCTTTCTTTCTTTCTTTCTTTCTTTCTTTCTTTCTTTCTTTCTTTCTTTCTTTCTTTCTTTCTTTCTTTCTTTCTTTCTTTTGTTCTTTCTTTCTTTCTTTCTTTCTTTCTTTCTTTCTTTCTTTCTTTCTTTCGTTCTTTCTTTCTTTCTTTTGTTCTTTCTTCCTTTTTTTCTTTCTTTCTTTCTTTCTTTTGTTCGTTCGTTCTTTCTTTCTTTCTTTCTTTCTTTTGTTCTTTCTTTCTTTCTTTCTTTCTTTCTTTCTTTCTTTCTTTCTTTCTTTTGTTCTTTCTTCCTTTTTTTCTTTCTTTCTTTCTTTCTTTTGTTCGTTCGTTCTTTCTTTCTTTCTTTCTTTCTTTTCTTTCTTTCTTTCTTTCTTTCTTTCTTTCTTTGGTCGTATACTGTACGTAGAAAGTCACATTTCAAAGTGTGACTGGAGTCTTTCACTCACATTCATTAAACAGCTGCTTCTGGGGAACTGGACAGGAAGATATTAATAAATATATCAAGCAGAGAGGGTTATTAAAGGGGCTAGGAAGTGCATTTCTATTAAGTCTTGTCAGCAGCTTTAAATTACCAGAGCATAAAGATAGACATTGGGGCAATGTAAGAGCTGATGGACACAGCTATATATTCATACTCAGCTCCACATCCTCTAAAAATCAGAGGAGAGTGATGGTGGTTCATTGCCTGCCATATGGGGAGAGACCACACTATATATTGGGCATAAACAGTGCATTAGAAATATTCTTGCTAAATGCTCAAAGAGGTAGAGAGAGAAAAGCAGAGCTCACCTTTTGCTTAATTAAAATGCACCCCAAGCTACAGCGTAATGATGCACCTCATGTGGTAAAAAAAAAAAACACCCATGTACTGTGGAGACGTCAGGCAAAGTTTGGCCATGAAGTGTTTTGTACTTCGACACCCGGTGCTTTGATCCAAAAAACTCTGCAAGTGACAGACTCATTAAAACATGTAGCTGATTGTAGTCGCACAGCAAAGACATTATGCTTCAATAGTCGTGTGGCGTCAAGAACAATACAGTCTGGTCAATATTCAAGTCAATATTCAGAGTCAAGCAATTTTTACCAAGATCACAGGTGTCAAACTCCAGCCCTCGAGAGCCGGTGTCCTGCATGTTTTAGAGATTTCCCTCTTCCGTGTGATTCAGTTTAACCCTTTAACTCCTGAGGTTTTAGCAATCAGTTTAAAATAAAATAAAATAAAATAAAATAAAATAAAATGAACAACATAACAAACAAAAATTAATAATAAGCTAACAAAATAATTGGTAACATGAGCAAAGTACGACACAAATGGCAGAAAATCAAAGAAAACAAAAACATTTAAAAAAAACAAAATGTAGAAAAATAAACAAAATCAGCAACAAAATGAACAACAAAATGAACAAAAAACTAATACATATTTACAAAATGAAAAAATAATGTAGAACATTTTGAAAAAAAACCCAAACTATTATTAAAATTTGGTCTCAGCAGTTTTAATTTGGCCTTTAATTTTTTTTAATTAAAAAAATGTTGCTTTTTGACACCTTTTCCATCAACAAAACTAAAGGGAAAATGGTAGAATTTTTCTGAATATTTAAACTAAATCATCCATTCAGAATGCATCAGCGCTGACACTTAAAGAGTTAATAAACAGCTCCTTATCAGTTCTGCAGAACACTGGTAATGATGCAATGGGCTCCAGGTGTAATGGAAGAGGGAAACATCTAAAACATGCAGGACACTGGCCCTTGAGGACCGCAGTTTGACACCCTTGACCTAGATAGATAGTCAGGACCATGTCCCATCCTGCCTTGTCCGGCCCCTGTGAAGGTGCATTATTACCAGTATGGATTTTTAATGTCCAGCAGGTGTCACTATTCAGTGACACAGTATCAACACAGTGTGTCATTGTGTCGACACTTTTTTTGAGCCCTCATCGACCCATCACTAGTAGTATATAGTAACTGTCTTTCAATCAAAACTAAATATCGATTGGTGAAAACTTTTCGTCAGTTCTTATTTTATTTCCCATAACCCCCTGCTTACACCTCCATCCCCTTCCTTCAGGGAACCTTTTTATCTCCAGGACACCTGCTGGTGGTGGGAATTGAACCGGTGTCAGCATCACTGATGACTTACCATCCACCACTGAGCCAACAAAGCCCCTTGGCAACACTGTAGGTTTTCTATGGGCTTTTAAATCTACTAATTGGGTGGTGGCCTTTAAAATATTGTGACACACACATGGCTTGAACCCACATCCATCTGGTATGTACCAAGGATTCTACCAGCCTGAGTCACAGAGGCTGGTTAGTAAGCTCTTTTTTTGAAGGTTTTAAATCTACTATTTGGGTTTTGGCCTTTAAAATACTGTTACATAGCCTAGGATCTAGTCTGTCCCCAGTGGCCGCAAATGGTATTTGCTACGGGAGACAGACTAGACAGCCTCGGATCTGAAAATCCAAAATGTACCGGGCCAATCAAATCGCGAGGGGCGGGATTGGAGCCCACCCTGCGTCATGACGACACAAATACGACACGTAATGTTGTAGTCGCAGAGACGTAGCAGCTAGCACACATTGCCGTAACACCAGTTGCTAGCTGCTAGACAACATGGCTCATCACCAGGAACAACCATTCGAGCTGGCTTTGGCAGCAACGCTAGGTGATTTAAAATTACAGTTTTCCCTGCGAGAGGAGCAGAAAACGGCACTTAAGCTGTTTTTGGAAAAAAGGGACATTGTCGGAGTTTTGCCCACCGGGTATGGCAAAAGTTTGATTTATCAGCTGGCTCCGCTAGTGGGACGACGCATGGGTCTGCACAACCCGCTGGTGATCGTTGTGTCACCCCTTTTAGCCCTAATGGATGACCAGTTGCAAGAGGCCGAAAAACTGGGAATACGAGCAGCACAACTCGGCAAAGGCGACCCAGCGGAGATCCGAAGCGGCCGGTGCCAAATAGTGTACGGGAGTCCGGAATCCTGGCTGAACCGGGAATGGTTAGACCTGCTCCATGTTCATCGCTCTGATTGGTTGGCTCTGAATGGTTGGCTCTGAATGGTTGGCTCTGACTGGTTGGCTCTGACTGGTTGGCTCTGACTGGTTACCCATCCAATAGCGTGGCGTTGTGTAAAGAGAAAATTTGACAGACAGCGGTTATCCCGCCCACAAATTCGCCTAGACTTTCTAGACTCTCCCCGTAGCAAATACCATTTGTGGCCACTGGGGACAGTCTAGATCCTAGGCTAACTGTTACACATACAAGACTTGAACCCACATCTATCTAGTACCTACCAAGCATTCTACCAACCTAAGTTACAGGGGGAGGTTAATGACTATTATTTTTTAAGTTTCTACATCTACTATTTGGGTTGGGAACTTTAAAACACTGACAGGCGTGAGACTTAAACTCACATCTATCTGGTATCTACCAAAACGTTCTACCAGCTTGAGCCACAGAGACTGGTTACTTTATTTTTAAAGGTTTTACATTGACTATTTGGGTGGTGAACTTTAAAACTGTCATTCTGTGGTTATTTCATTAATATTGCTATATTCTCCATTATTAATGAATATATTGTGTGTTGGTTTCCAGCTGTATTTGCTTGGTAGAAAAATGACTTGAGCTCGAACAACAGAGTTTACCTGTACTTCCTCGTACATGTCCATGACGCGGTGATGAGGCGTCTCTGATTTGCTCAGAATGCATGAAGGAACATTCCCCCCCATCCCCTCTCGCTCTCTATGTGTGTTTACCAGAGTAACATCCAGCTAGGTTTCGTGCCGTTGCTTGTTGCACTTATTGTAAAACATTAATTTATATGCTGCATTCTAGCTAACCCTTTTAACACAGTGAAATCTAAGATGAAGTAGACCCATTAAAGCTGAACTTCAGGAGCTTAGCTGAGGAATGTGAAAAAGCGACGTGTGTGTGTATATGTGTGTGTGTGTGTGTGTGTGTGTGTGTGTGTGTGTGTGTGTGTGTGTGTGTGTGTGGTCGTTGATATTCTTTGTTCAGCCAATAGGGGTGGTCATGAACAGATACTTAAACACACACACCAACAGGGGACTTTTTGTAAAAAAAAAAAATGTTTGTATGATTTAAGCCATGTCCAAGTGGGGACCTAAGAAATATCCCCTGTTGGTTATCAAGTCCCCTGTTTGTGAATGTGTGATGACACTCAGGTCCACACATAGCTCGGTTGGTAAGAACACACACACGCACACACACAAACACACACACATACTCATCAGACACAACAAATTGAAAGAAAAACATACAGAAGAGTCAGACATATCACAAATAGACATAGTTGTGGTAAACATTGCAACAGATATAAGAAGGAGGAACATGTCTGTGGGCTCTATTGTTTAAAGTGTCCATCGCTGCAGGGATTACATTCCTTCCCTGGTGAGCTTTGCTCAAGGATATTGTCCGGTGTCTACGGCCTGAGGGCAGCGGGATGAGTTATTGATCGAGTGGGTGTGTACTGTCCTGTTCTACTCAGACTGCACAGCATCTTATGGATCTGCTGCTGAGGTCTGTGAGGTTAGAGGTGTGGGAAGACTGATGAATTTGGTTGGTTGGCGACTGAGATCATGGAAGAGAAACACATGAAGCAGTAGAGTAGGGGTCCACACCCACACCCACACCCACACCCAGAAAGAAAATCAAAAATCAATAATTCTTGACAACTAAATGAAGAGTATTTTTTGTTGTTTGTGTTTCCATGTATGAATAATATCAATGAAAATAGAAAAATACTTAATTAGAATTTTCCGTAAAGTTTAGACACCAACAGCACCTCATGTAGGAAAATACTGAATTAATTAATATAGTCATTTATTATCACACTATATCTCTAGTTCGTATACTGTACAGAGCATGCGCTATAGGCTGACTTGGACACAGGAAGACTAATATGCGTCTTCCTGCACAAACAAGTGATCGACTGATGCCTATAAATTAGCAGCGAATAATGAATTGAAAACGAACCCGGAGTACGAGAGTGTTGAGAGTGGCTTGGAGCTAATTATAGCCAGCAGAAGGATGCAGCTGAAAGAATACCAGAGTAAATCTGTGATTCATTATTCATAGTACATACTGAACATGTAGTGTTGAATATATGTTCAGTGTGACAGCATCTACAGCAGAAGAGACTGATGCAACATCACACTCAGATAACAAGAAGAATCTGTTCTGACTCCAGTTCATACATAAACTGAAGAAAATACATTCATGCATTTCAGACATATGGGCTCTGCATATGGGCCACACAGGCGGGGGCCTAGAGAGAGGCTAAAAAAGGTTTCTAGAGGCTTCTGAAGGCTTTTAAAGGCTTCTAAAGGCTTAAGGGGAACGTAGGTGAAACTACAAATGCAGGGTGTCCCCTTAAGTCTTCATACATAGGACACATAATACATTCCATACATATACTGTGTGGTTTTAACATGTATTTCTTTATATTTCAGATATCCCGAAGAATGTATTTGAATAAAGAATAAGAAATTGAAATGTCAGTTATATAGAGCATATTATATCAATAGAAATGGTTTATGTAAAGAAATGGTTGTTTTTCCTGTGTATGAACTTTTATGGGATACTATCTGATAGCAACTCATGTCTGCTCTAATATGAAGAAATACAAGTGGACCCAATAGTGGAAAAGTAATTTTGTTTAATCAGATCTCTAAATACCTCATTTCTTGCATTCAGGATTCTTGGGTTTTATTCCCTAATAATATTAGATATATTTGGTGGGGAATTGTATTTTTATTCTCATCTGTTTTTTTTCCCATTTATCTACATTTTAATTTTTATTTGGCCACCTTTATCCTCCTTTATCTTGCTCTCATTTAATCTCACCTTCATAATGAGTATTTTTGGTCATATTCCTTATTTATGTATTTTTCCGTCTCTATCTCTTTGATCTTGGCCAACATTAGCCCAAACTGCTCTGCATCGACCGGAAACAAGAGCCCAGAGTCAATAGAATGATTTTATGGCCGAAAAGAAAGACCAAAAATAGATGATACACTAAAAATTAAGCCCTCAAGTCCTCGTGTCACTTTTTTGACAGTTCTTAAATATTTTTTCTCTCTATTTAACCATTCTTAAGTGTTTTATCACCATTTATTATAATATTATCCTCTGGATTTTAAATTTTTTTCACTCTAAATCATGTGCTTTCATATATTTAGCCCATAAAGATCCAGTGCTACTTTTATGTCAGTTCTTAAATGAATTTTCCTTTTTATTTAACCTTTCTTAAATGTTTCATCACCATTTATTGCCATGTTATCCTTGGTGTTTTGCAATTTCTTAACAAAAAAATAAATAAATCAGGGATTTCCCTATGTTTCATTTCCTGATCATATTTCATTTCAGGATTATTTTATTAAAACAGAAAAAAGTAAAATATATCATTAACTGAATGTAAAAATGAACATCTCCAAGAATTGATCAAACTCCATGGGTTTCACAGATGAATCAGTGTTGTAGGAGATGACAGTGTTTCCATGGTAACGGAGCCTCTGAACTCGCAAATGGACCATATCTGGTGACCATGAAAAGATGATAACCTGCATTTTCCACTAATTATTTACACATATTGACAGAATTAATTGATCAATCTTAGTCTTAGTTAACGACTACACCCTACTGTTTGACTCACTACAAATTAATCAATTCCCCTGTCGATTTTTTGGGTTAAATAGTATAAATATTATGTATAATATTTGTATTTATTTAAATGCTTTTATAAAACTGACTTTTCAAAATAAAAGCTCACATTTTTACTTAAGTTGATCAATAATATGTAAGAAATATCAAAACTTTGGTCTTCACACAGACTCAAAATCACACAGAAGCCTGCATGTTATTCCTTCATTTAACTTCAATAATCCACAGATTTTACTGTCCATAAATACACATAATGTACCCATCTTCTTTGTACAATTTCTAAACATCATATTCATTTTCTATATACAAACCACCAGAGAAAATGAGGTCTTTGTATTGTGTATTGTATTTTGTGTCGTCTTACTTGAGAGGAATTTACCAGAAAATACTGAATGAAAGATAAATTATTCAAATTAAATCTGTTTTCCCCAATGGTTCATTTTTTTAAAAGACTGATTAAGGATTCATATCAATGACCATAAAAGAACAACAGACGAAGTAACTGATCTCAGTAGGGGAGAGGGAGAAACAAGAGCCCCCCTCCCCAGTGAAAAGATCTTTGATGTTCCAACAGAAGGATGAACCCAAAGCCTCCTGGGAGTCTCTTCTGCACAGTCTACACACACTTTTCATCTGAGAATACAGGTTGTGCAGGCAGTGCATTATCTTTTTACCCTTTCACTCAGCCTCCCTTTCAGCTTCAAAAGTCAACTGTAAGCTTTGCTCCTAACAGTAAACCTTAAGCATACTAATATAAAGAGTTCCTTAAATGTTAATAAACTTCTGATTTATTCATTACATTGAAATCATTCAGGCAGACTACAGTTTGTCACGGTTTCAGTAGCGTTAGATGTCACACATTTAAGATTCATTTAATTACTTTCAGGAGTGCAACTTACCTGATCCAAAATGAAGACTGCAAAGCTGCATGTGGTGCGTTAGACGTCAAACACTGTCATCGGCGTTTTGCCTGTTAATTGCAGAAAACCACTTATTTCTCTGTGTTGTTTCTTTTGGAATATGACATAATACGATTCCCTTAGCAGGATCATGTTTTTGATTCCATTCCGACTGTAAAATAACGCTCAGGCATTGTTGGTTTCTTGCCATTTCTGGAGGAGACAGATGTTACTGGTGCTTCAGTAGTTAGCATTAACACCATCAAAATGGAGACGTTCTGTGATGTGACAACAAGTGAGAATCCCTTATAGTGGTAATGGGTACATCAATAAATTATTTAATTTTGGTGGTGATCCAGACTGGGGTCTAGTTTTATTTAAAAACCTTTGGATTTACATTACACTTGGATTTAGTGAGTGTATAACACTGTCATCTACTGCAACACTGAATTACCAATAAAACCCACATTGTTAAATACTTTAAAATCTATTCACTTTATCTCCATTTTGATATAGTAGCCTTTGAATTCACTCTGCTTTTATGAACATTTATATTATAAGTAAATAATAATAATAAAAAATACTGGATTTTCAGTGAAAGATGCAAAATACAGAGGATAATATTATAATAAATGGTGATAAATTGTTTAAGCTACAGGAAAATGGATTTATAAAGTTATCAGAGAAATATCTGTAGGTCTTTAAGGGTTAAACATAGCCCTAAAGCACAGTTGTAATGTTATAATTGCCAGTAGACGTGCAGATAACTCCCTGAGCCAATGAAAACCTCTTAAGTCAAAGCCATAACAGTATTTCGGAGGCTTGTTTTAGTCTGATTGGGAGCCATTTTCTACTCAGTGTTCCTATTTAAAAGCCCAGCTGCGCCAGCAATTAAATCTAAACACAGATTCAACACATCAGCTGCATCTGTTGCCACGCTGTGAGAGTTTTGGCTCCAATAGTCATGGCTCTCATCCACAACACTACTGAGAGCTGGAAATGACCACAAGTGCTTCTGGAGGGAAATAATGATAGGAGAGAGCGCTGCTGTCATGAACAGAAAAGGCTGAAAGCATCTGAGTTTCACAGTCAAGTCAGGAATAAAAACTTCCAAAAGTCCCATCAAGCTTTTTTTATATAGAAAGAGAAACAGTCACCGTTCACAAATGGAGTCTGAAACTAGGTGCATTTTTCCATTTGCATTTTATTTGCTACAATACGGTGAAGTTACGCTTTAACAGCCAGGTACATTTTATACTGGAAAATGTATTATGGTCATGGACGGTAAAGCATGAAACCTTCAAGAAAGATTGGAACAAAATCAATAAAATCTCTCTGGCTCTTGGTCTTTTACTCATATTAAACAACTACTGTGTGTGTGTGTGTGTGTGCTTGTATTCCTATCTTTATGGGGACATTGATATGTTTACACAGTCACGACATGGGGACCTCTGACACCATAGGGACCAAAACTCAGGTTCCCATGAGGATTACATAAAAAATATTGTTGAAATCAGTGTGAAATATGCAAATGTATGCAAATGGTGTTCACTATAAACACTTTTTTTCTGGAAGTCCCCATAAAGCATGAGGGAAACATGTATTTTTCAAAGGTTTAAAGATGTTTACTTTTTTCAATAATTTTTTTTCATTATTACCATCATTATTTTTTAAATTAATTAAATTGTATTACTTCATTTGTTTTTGTTTTTACATTTTTGAATCATATTTGTATTTCTGTATTTAATTTTTTATTTCAATTTAGATTTTATTTTGAATTTCAATTCATTATTTTTAATATGTTTTAAATATGTTTTTAATTGTAGAAGAAAAGAAATAATTTACTTATTAAAAAAGAGATGTTTACACTATACCTAGTTTACCTACAATTGATGAATACAAATTTAGGCCTCATAATGCATGTAACGAGTTTATGTGTGTGTGTGTGTGTGTGTGTGTGCAAACAAACAAACAAATAATCAGACAAACAATTATGACATATTTGGCTTCTGCAGGTCCTGCAGGTCCATGTATAACGTAGCCTACTATATAAATGCATCATGTCCGACTTAACATTTCGGTGACACCCTCTTGCAACCCCCCCCCCCCCCCCCCTATTAATTGTTCTAATAGAACAGGTTTATCCTATTAGAACAACTGGAAGTGTAACTGTTGAGCAAACAGTTGAATTTTTGTGACTAAATAAATCATAAATTTAGAATACATGACCAATGACACACCAGGGGTCAAAGGGTTAATATAATACAAAAAAATACCTCAGATCTGTCATATGAAACAGTAGAAGATCATCAATAAACTCCATGTGAGTGGTTTTATTCCACTGACCTACCCTCAAGTAAGATAAATAAATTAAGTTAATGAATAAATTATAAATAAATATATTTAAAAATGAGAAGAGAGAGACAGAGAGAGAGAGAGACAGAGAGAGAGAGAGAGAGAGAAGGATTGAAAAGCTCAGACATCCGCTTTTTTGGGTGAACTTGTATTATCTTGTCATTTCAGGTGTGTTTTCACAAAATGGAGTCCACACAGGTGTCTTTTACAGCGCTGGTTTGTAGCTGAAGTGTTCACACAGCTGTCAGCACAGGTGACCCACGTACCCTATTCTTTAAATACAACACATAAACTCCAAACAACACACCCCACATAGTAACACATATAATCAACTGCAGGCCAGAGGTGGTTTCCAGACAGCGTGCATTACTCTTACTAATAAGGTTTGTCAAAGTGGGAAACAATGCTCATCCATCACACAATAACAAAAGTGTCCACCTTGACTGTTTAAAACATTGAGGACTACATCTGTTTGTGTTCTTAGTGGAATACATTCTCATTGGGAACTTACTTTGACAGTTGTCTGGTCCAATGGTTGACTTGTTTAATAATCCTTTAACACACATACTTACAAATACATTTGTAAGACAAGATACGGTTAAAATCTTTAGTGCATATCAGTACATAAATCAATATTTTATTACAGTTAAGATCCAGATGAAAAGACAAAACATACAGAAGTGCAACAGAAACCAGAAAAAAAACACCCTCTATATCTATACACTGTATATTGGCAGGCCTTTTATTTATTTATTTTTTTACATGTTAAAGTCAAATTACACTGTTGCCCATGAAGTTAAAGTAAAGTAATTTTACCTATTGTCATGAAATGTGAGTTGTTCTTGATAAATGACTGTGACTGAGAATCACTCAACCTGGTTAAAGGTGATTACTGTTATGTATAAATTAGTGCTGTCAAGAGATAATTTTTAGATTAATTAATTATGATCTGTAATGAATTGATGTAATTAATCTCTTTTTTTTTAATTTTACCTAAAACAAGTGGTGCCCAGCACAATTAAAAAACTAAATGTGACCTTGACCTTTGACCTTTTGTAATATTGATAATTTCATTATATGTATATATGCAATGTGTAATATTATGATAATTTATCCAATATAGATTAAGTTATAGCGTGATATGTCTATGTTTCACATACACAAAAAGTGTTACAGAATTAAATAGAGTTAATTTTGCGACATGTAACGTTTAACCCCAAATAGATCTAAAAAACTATTGGCTGTAGATGATAACACCAATTATGACAATTGGAGAAATCTTCATTCTGCATCATTTGGTACCAATCTGAAAGTTCTGTGACCCTCTGTTCTTGAGTTATAATCAATAATGTCATGTTGACCTTTTAGTTAACTGTGACCTTGACCTTTGACCTTTTACTCAAATGGATCATTGCATCTGATGTGCATTAGCTATATGTATATGTCCATGTAATTTCATGGTGGTATCTCAAGTATTCATTGAGTTATAGCATGATATGTCACACATACATACTTATTGATTACAATAACCTCTCCCAACTAATATGGTGGGAGATTAACAACATTCTTTCAACATCCAACTCCTGATTTCTATGCTTCCATTATAGTGAACACCTCACACCAAACCCCCCCTCCTGGTTTTAAGAAGGAAGTTATATTATGTTGTTATACAAAGCTAATCTCCTTTCACAGCCTCAAAAAATATCACAAACTAAACAGAGTCTCTCATTAACATTCTACAAAGGCTATTAATTTATCTTCAGTTTCTTCAGCATCTGCAGTTTTCACCCTTTAAACATCATTCAATCACATTAGATTTAAATGAGATACTTTGATCTTGATTAATCGGAAAAGCTGCAGAAGATAAATGTTAGGACAGAAATGGATGGATGGGAAACTTTCCCTATTGATTCCAATTTGTGAATGTCATGTTGAAGCAACAAACAGCAAAATACAGTAAAATAAATAGACTCAATATAATATCCCAAAAATTTGTGTGGAACTCAAAAATGGTTTGATACAAATAAATTATCTGTGAACTGGAATAAAATTAAGTTGATGGTGTTTACAAATAGAAAAAAAGGAGGAACATGTTTCATTGTCTATTAGTGGGGTTGAGATTGAAAAGGTTTCAGAAATGCATTTTTTGGGTGTAATATAATATATCTTGAGTTATAACCGAGTTATAACACACACACACACACACACACACACACAAAGTGATTAGATATAATGATTAGGTATAATTTCATTACTTAAATGGAAATTATACATCTGTTCTATGCATTAAAAACCAAAGGTCATATGCAAATATGTATATATGCATTTAGTGTACTTTACATTCACTGATCATGTGCATTTTCAAGCCCATTTTCATCAACATCTCAGCATTTTATATTTACATATTGACACTTGAATAAATTCAGTCCATTCAGTCAGTCATTATTTGATTGCATTAGTCTTTCATTTTCTTTGGCATCACTTCCTCCATAAGTTTCCTCATAATGCTGATGAGCTACAGAAGTATGTTTCTTAATGCATGAAATAAATGTCTCTGACATTTAAAAGACAATGAGTTGTAAACGTCAATTTCAGACTCCACTGAGGCTGGAATTCATGCGCATCAGCCACTGTCTGAAAACTGCAAGAATTGTGCAAATAATCCTTCCAAATGTACAGTCCAGACAGACGGGAAAAGCAGAATGTCTAGTCAGGAGGGACAAATGTCGATAATGATGCTAATATCCCTTCTGCTCATGCATATAGTGATTGGATCTATAAATGCGTTCATCTGTATTCAAACCACAAGTGGAAACTGCTGAGCTTTGCATCGCCCAGACCATCAGTAGTGTATTTATTTGGCTTTATATTGGTCATATTCTTATTCATTTCTTAGGGCAAATACAGATGGATGGAATTGTATGAATCATTTATGACCATCAGTGACACAAATGGGGGACAAATGAAAGTAAAAACCTGATGGAGTGGAATTTTCTAGCATGAAAAGTCTTCATCTGTAGAATATGAGATCAGATTTTAACACAACTGAACATGTGTAGGAAGTTTGACGAACAAAAAAAAATACAAATTTTGCCAACTACTCCCAAACTCTCGCTTCTGAATTTTTAATTTAAAAAAAAAAAGGCTAAATTTATTCCTGTGCCAAAGTTTTCCATTTATATTTTCAAAACTTTGTAAAGAAACAAAATTAATGTGGCTTTATTGAATAAATGGACAATTTTATCAACAAATAATTACTTAATAATAAATAATTACTCAATATAAAATAGAAATGTTCTTAAAATGTTACCAATGCTTAAAGAAGATGATCGACAATAAAACTATTATATGAATGTATTTGTTGTGTTTTGTATTTCAGTGATGATTCATGATTCTCAATATTCATTTTGTATTCAGTGCATGATGACTAATTAAATGTATTTTTCCAAGTATCTCCTTCTGAGGAAAAATGTTCTAGAGGAATTATGTCCACCCTTCCTGGAGACTTCTGTGAATACGACAGTTTTATGTTATTTCAAAAGACATTTCCATACTAGAGACTTGTTGTTTTTTTTTACAGATTTTCAGGTTAATGAGGGTTACAAGTACCAAGTGTCACTGTACTAATGGTCTTCAGTTTGACAGACGCCCACTAACAGGGGCTGTGTCACTCATCTCAGTAGCTGGATGACCTTACATGTTCTAAAATACATATCTGCTGCAATTATGGGACTGTTATCATTTCATCCAAAGTACTGGGAAAACATTTATTACTGCACCTCAGGAGGACACCTTATGGGAGTAGTTTATAGATCATTAAACCAACTGTCTCTATCACAGAAGTGCAGGACAGTGAAGCTCAGGTTAGACGTCTAATGTCTTTAATAAAATGTTAGTGTCTGTATCTCACAGACCTATCCATCAAATACAAGACAAAACATAAAACAACTGGTGATGAAATGGGGAACTGAAAGGTTTTATTCTGTCCTAAAATCAGTCATTATTGTTTGTTGATGTTGACCTTTTTCATAATGTGTGAGCAGTGGCACAGCAGCTTCTTTTTAGGATTTACTAGTGACAGGGGAGAAAAAACAAAACATTGTCTGACGTTTTACTATGTGTTGCTTAGATGTGATATTTTTTGGTTTAATATATGTGTGTGTATATATATATATATATATATATATATATATATATATATATATATATATATATATATATATATGTATTTATTTACTTTAGGTGGCCATGGCTCAGTTGATAGATCATCTATTAACTGAAGGTGAAGGGTTGGTGGTTCAAGTCCCATATGTGCTGTTGTGCCCTTGGGCAAGACACTTCACCCTCCTTGCCTCCAGTGCCACTCACACTGGTGTATGGATGTATATGAATATTCAGCAGTGGTCAGAGGAACCCTCGGTGTAAATTGGCAGCCACGCTTCTGTCAGTCTGCCCCAGGACAACTGTGGCTACAAATGTAGTTTACCACCACCAGAGTGAGAATGTGAGAGTGTATGAATAATGGATCAATAATGTAAAGCACTTTGGGTACTTTGAAAAGTGCTGTATAAATCTAATCCATTATTATGTTTAATAGAAGTTTTACTTTTTACATGAGAAACCCACAGAGGAATTATACATTCTGGACAGAAATGTTCTACACATTTGGTCTGAGGCTGCAGTTACAAAATTGCCTGATGTCACATACAAAATGATGACATTCTCTCAGTTTTCCTGTCTGAAACAGTCTTTATTGAAATTCCCTGATATTCCAGAAATTCTCTGACCCATGGTAACCCTGATCCCAGCACCTTGTAGATGTTTTTTCAGTTCATCACAGTGCTGAAATAGATAATCATAACAACTGCCCTCTCATTCACACCTATGGGTGATTTAGATCAACCTATAAATATTTGAACAGTGGGAAGAAGCTGGAGAACCCACACACATACATGGAGAACATGCAGAGAACCTTCTTACTCTGAGGGGAGGGAACTAAACAGCACAATTTACTTCACAGTGAGTCCAAGTGTCTGCTGTGTTAAATGTGATTTTCTGTTCTGTGTTTCCAGGCTTTATGTCTTTATTTTTGACAGTGGTTTAACTGATGCAACATATACTATAGCAGATCTAAACACAACCCACAAAACACTGCAGACCCAATGTACATAAACTCCGTTATATTAAAAAAAAAAAAAAAATTACATTTGAAGAAAAATAACAAACGTGTATTTGCCTGTTTTCTTTCATTTTGTCCAGTGTTGACCAAGTTATTTCCAAACTATAATACATTACAGATTGATGTTTAAAAGTAATTCCGTACCTTACATCAGGGCTATTCAAATCCGATCCTGCAGGTATCTCCTGCATGTTTTAGATGTTTCCCTCTTCCATCACACCTGGTTCAATTAATCATCAGCTCATCCTCATGCTTTGCAGAAGCCTGATAATGATGTAAAGGCTTCTAGGTGTGATGGAAGAGGGAAATATCTAAGACATGCAGGATATCCACCCTCCAGGACCAGATTTGAATTAGATTAAGATTAAGAACCTTTATTCTCAGCGTAAAGTACTTTTTTTCTTTTTACCTCACACTGAAATTTAACCTCTGCTTTGAGCACCACTTTAGAACACTCTAGAACATGCAGGAACACAACAGTGTAAACTAGCAGCAGTGGCTTTACCATAGGAGCCAGGAGAGGAGATGGGGGGGTTAAGTGCTTAGCTCAAGGGAATATCAGCCTACACCTTTTCTGTCAGTTCGTGGAATTGAATCAGTGACCCTTGGGTCACAAGCCAACTCTCTGATCCACTGGGCCACAGCTGACCCCAAATAGCTCAGCTTTACACTATTACTGTGACACAACTGAAATGTGTTACATGACTCCTGCATTCCTATATCCCCTCCCTCATATGACAGCAGAGCCTTTGGACCAGTGTTTTCTAACCTTGGGGTCAGGATAATGACAATCATAAATAAATAACTTAGACTTTCTTTTATTGTCATTGCACAAAAACAACACAAAGTGATATTTGGCAAAACTTGCATCTCGTCTCGTCATCTGAACCCGCTTTATCCTCACTGGAGGCCTCATCCAGCTGCAATGGGTGAAGGCGGGGTACACCCTTATGAGTCTCCAGTTCACCTCAGGGCTGAACATATATAGACAAACAATCACTCTCACATTCACGCCTATGGGTAATTTTAGATTAACCAATTAACCTATCAGTGCATGTGTTTGGATGGTGGGAGGAAACCAGAGTGCCCAGCGAAAACCCACACGGACACGGGGAGAACATGCAAACTCCACACAGAAAGGTCTGGTGTGGGATTTGAACCAGGGTCCTTCTTGTTGTGAGGCACCAGTGCTAACCACTGCACCACCATGCCGCTCAACTTGCATTGTTTTTCAAAATTTGCTACATTTTCAGGAACAATTACCACTACATATATTCCTTCAGCTCAGACAAAGCTCAGATGGAAATTTAACACAGACATTTATCTCTCAGTTCTACACCAGTTTATCAATAGAAATTGTGATTGTGCTCTATAGCGCCTCCTACAAATTCACCTTTACTAAAATGGCTGTAGTTCAGATATACAAACATAGATTTGGCTGAAATGTGACTCAGTTGTCCGTCTCGCAGGTCTACATCCACCCAAGACACAACATTTAAAATAAGTCACTCTATAGCACCCCCCCGACAGGTTTTTACAAAACCGTCGGCTGTCATCAGGGAGGCGGTCGCGGGGGACGGTGAAGGCCTTTGAGACTGCTTGCAGTTTTAATATTTTTTTTTGTTTGTTTTTTTTCATTTGAGCAATTCAATTCTGAGGGTGTTCTAAGTTTGTGCACTATTGAGCATGTATGGAAAAGTCACTAGTAGTGCCTTACACTACTGCATTATAGCAAAAAGTAAATCTATTACTGTAATGCATTACTTTTATAGCATGTTCTTACCAACACTACTTGTGTCACCTTTCCATCGCAGCCTGAAGCTGAAGAGTGTTACCTTGTCATGTTAGAACTGACTAGTCCACTTTGATTTTCAACACAGGACCTACACTTGCAATTAAAACAATCAAGTTTGTATTATTTTAATTACATTTACAGGAAGAAAAAAAGTTTAGGAGGTAAATCAGAGATGCTGAATATCTGAAAGGATTTTTTTTTTTATTAGTATAAGTTTCAGCCACTAAACTACAGACCATCAGCAATGAAACAATAGTTAATATGTCAAATATATATATATATATATATATTAAAATGTATTTCACCAGTGAAGTTGCACCTGTGTTTACACATTTGGAGGAAAGCTTTTCACCAAAGGCTGTGTTCCATCTGTAAATGAGCTGTTAATGCTGCGTGGGCCTTTGTATATGAGTGCAGTCAGTACATAATAGTAATACTTAACTATTCAAACACATAAGGAACTGAATAATTCACAACCCAACTGATTTGTTCACTGCTGGTCTGACAGGCAAGAACAAATATCTCAATCAAAAGTGCATTATTTATTGATTTGCAGCCTGGAAGCCCATCACATGTCACCAGAGGTACAGGAAGGCCAATTCGCAGAGATCCGGAAAATTGCTTCTTCTTTTTTTCCGACACTATGTTACACTGTGCTTTTATTGGTTTGCAACAGCATACAGAAAAATCCTATTCACTGTTTACTTTTACTACTGAACCATGTTATCCCTCCAGACCACAATGCAATATTTGGTTGAAGTCATTTATTCTTTGTGAGGGTATATAGTATTTCTGAGGAAAATGTCAAGAATCTACCTTTTAAGAAATCCCATCTCAAATTGGCAGGGCTTGTCACAAGGTAAAAACAGTGAAGATGTTTTAGATCAGATCAATAAACTGTGTTCTGCCTCCACTTATCTGCTGTGATTTAATTAGACCATTTCTTTTCCGGCCTCCAGCTCCAGGGGATTAGGGTCATCTTCTGTCTGTCATGTCATGTCAGCTCATTTGGAAATGATTGAAGTGGACATCCTTAGGTGTGTCACACAAACTGCCCGCCCACAGCGCAAAAAGCAAACCACAGTGGCAGGATGAGAGAGGAGAGTTTTAAGCAGATCAGACACGGAGGCTGGAATCTCTTCAATAGAGTTAATCTGCACGGTTTGACCAAGGTTAATTAGAAGCTTTTACTGCAATTATCATCTTAAATGGATACGTTCATGATTATCGCTCTGTTTTAACCTTTGATGGGAGCGGCTCCTATTAAAGCTCAGTAAAGGATTAGCATATTTGTGTGTTTACTTGAATGTTGACTGGACTCTGAGCCTAAGGACCACTTTATAAAACACTTTTACACAGAGATCCTGGGGAGAAAAAAAAGGCAACATTGTGATCTCACTTTTTTTTTTCCCAATATTGACTGATTTTCCACAGCAAAGCCAAATGTGTCACCGAGGTGTGACTGTTACACAGCGGACCTGCATTCCAGATCAAAGGGGATGACACAGCTAGCACTTATTTTTAAATGTGGCAGAGACATTGGAAGAATATAGAGCTGGCATGTCCAAATTATTCCACAAAGGACCGGTGTGGCTGTAGGTTTTTGTTCCAACCAAAAAGCAGCACACCAGACTGGAGTCAATTAATCAACTGATCTCAGTTTTCAGAGAGTCGATTGGAGCTATGAAGGTCAAAGGTCAAGGTCACAGTGAAGGTCAACAGCTATAACACATACAGTACAGTAAGTGGTGATATCTCAGGATTCCAGACTAGATAGTATCAGGTGTTTTTTTGCATTCACTTGGTCTTACCTTCAGATCAATCAATCAACCAATCAATCAACTTTATTTATGTAGCACATTTAAAAAGATCCACAGGGGAAGTCAAAGTGCTGTACAAAAAGTAAAACAGGGAGGAAAACAAGCTAAAAACACACAATAATAAAAGACACAGGTTCATGTTAACTTGGTGTTTGCAGATGCCAAATAAGAGAGGTTTAAGAGTTAAAAGCTAAAGCGAAATAATGCATTTTTAACTGCAATTTAAAAATTGGGAGAGAAGAGGTCTGTCTTACACCGACACTGTTAAGACAGATAACACCAATAAGCTCCATGACGTCACGTTTTGACAAAATGTATATTTGCAAAATTTATGACCTTTACCTTAAAGCAGGGTTATTGACATTTTTTGTTAAATCCACCAATGTCTTGTGCTTCATATTTAACATTAGATCTAACATGTGAAATATGGTCGTTGTGTGACGTCCCATAACGTCATAGTGACATCACCAAGGATTTCTTTGAATTTTTTAAACCCTCTAAGGGATTGGTAATGACCGATAAAATAAATCATTAGGGAACACGAAAAACACCAGTTTACAAATACTCGATGGTTGTATGTTCGAGCTGAAGCAAACTTTCCCGAAAACTTTGCAAAATTTGCGACAGTGTAGCACAAAAACGATGCAACTTTTCCAAATAAATTGGATAACTTTTGATGTCCCCCTTGTCTAGATCATGTTCACCGATTTTGAGCTCATTTGGCCCAACGGCCAAGGAGGAGATAGATAAATTCCAATGACAATGAAAATCCATGACTCTAAATTTTTAAAATTTCAATCCAAGTTGGCGGACTTCCTGTTGGTTTATGGGTGTGACCATCATAGGGTTTTTTGTTCATCATCATATGATGAACATGTGTTCTGATTTTCATAGATCTAACTTCATGAGGGCGTGATCTGGCCTAATAAAAACTATTTACACTTTTCTAGGACTGTAGACACATTTCTTTACCAACGTTTACGAAACCTATAAATACTCACCATTTTTCACACTTCTGAATTGCGTGCAAAATTTGGTAAGTTTTCATGCATGTTCAGCGGGTCACATTAGAGCTCAAAGAGCTGAATCAGATCAAACTTCAAGCAGTATCAATAGGCCTTGCGCCTGCCGTGGTACGCGGCGAAGGCATAATAAAGAAAGAAAGAAAAAATCAGAAACCAAGCAGGAACAATATAGCGTTTTTCTGACCCCCCGAACTCGCCCTCAGATCTTTCGACTTTCCCCACGTCACTGGGGGGGTCAGAGGTCACATTTGACACACTTCCACTCATGTCAGTGACCCTGACATGATAAAGACAAACATTTGGAAATGTCATTATTTATAGATGTTATTAGAGATCAAATTGGGTTAAATGTGGCTCCTGAAGAGAATAAGTTTAAGACCCCTGTTGTAGCTGGTTATTATAAATACAGAAACACAATGATTAGTTCCATTTTAGATCAAAATTCATAGAGTAAAAAGAGAGAAAAAAAACATTGTGCAGGTTGTAAATATTTGATGTTCTCCCACACACAGCCCACTTCCTCACACTTTCCTCTACTTTCTCTTCTTGCCATCGTTTCTTATTCTGTCCAGGCTACAGCAGGCTGAATATGTAGGGAGCCTACTCTTCTCCAGTTTTTACAGTTCTGAATAGTATTATTATCAATTCTTTGCTCTCTGCTCAAAAATCCAGACTGGTAACTCTAAAATACAAACATAAAACTAATAGAAAAAGGCATCCAAAAGTAAAATGTCACCTGTGTGGGCATTTATTTCCTCTCCTATTTGTGTTGTTCAACAGTTAGATTCATATATTTATAAGGGAAAATTAATATTTTAAAAAACAATTACGCTCATTGTTTCATCCGTAAATAAGAAATGGATTTATTTGTGACACTTTCTACAAATGCAGAGCTCAACTGTGGGTGGTGTTGGTTCAGTAAACATCTCATGCACTGTGACCATGCAAACATACAGGATTCAGCAGGCGGTTAATGAATTATTTTCACAGTTGGATACACCAATAGAGCAGGGGATGGAAAGATGCATAGATGTTTTTCTCTGTACACAATAAACAAAATTCAAAGCTCCAATTTAAAAAAATGACAGAACTATTAAATTATAAGTTGAATGTAATAAATTAATAACACATTCACTATCTACGTAAGTAAGTTGAAGAGACAACTCATTGACTACAAACTGATGAATAAATCTCCATGAATATTTATCTGGACCCTCTAGTAAGAGATCTGATGTTCTGTCTCTATGTTACTGCTCCATAGGTGAGATGGGTTAGATTTGAAATGACAAGTAATTGGTCAAAACATTCTTTTGCTTGATCACATTTTAATCAGAAGACCGTGGCTGTGTCTGAAATAACCCACTCACTCCCTATCAGTGATGCGTGGGTCGATGTATAAACACATATTTATATCACATATTTTACATTAGAAACATCACAAGGCACATTACCAAAGAAAAATCTTACCAAAATACAATGCAAATCTAGTCTTGATTTACTTAATCAGTGCAAAACCCAAGACTGTTTAAACACAAAGCTGACACGCTTACAGGAATTTAAGAAAGTCAACCACAGCTGAACAGCTCTGAGTGGATCAGTGGTGTATGCTGTTGTATGGATCTATAATCACACTGCTCACTTACAGTACCGATAACGTGAAATTACCTCATTTCTCATGCCACACTGGTTGGGAAACACTGGTATAAACGACAAGCAGCTGACCACTTTTTTAACAAGCCCGCCGGTAACTCTGCCTGCAAGAAATATATTTGAAAAGGACGCACCTGACTTGCTTCTTGACCTGCATTTTTTAAAAGTAGTCAATGGTCTTTGTGAGCATCACATACCTGCATTTATTTCTGTTAAAATTCAATGTCATTGCTTGTAATGTCATTGCTTGTAATGTCATTGGTTGTTTCCACAGAAAAGAAAACACTGGGAGCCGCTCATCATCTTTAAAAATCTCAGTGAATGTTTCCCAAACCTTACTTTTTTTGTTTGTATGTTTCCGGAGCTTCCACTCTCCTAACTTTCTCTGTTGCTCCCTCCATACCGTAGGATACTTCCAACATTGTAAGTCACCTTCACAGAAATTCAGTTACTAAAGCATATTTACCAGGTTATTTTAACCCGTCCGACTGCAACCTGAATATCATTAAAAATATTTTTCAATGAACCACAACTGCGGGTGACCATGGGCGTCCAAAAGCACTTAGGGTCAACCCGTGCATCACTGTTCCCTACCCCCCTACACAGTAAATTTTGCAGTGTTAAATCAACACTTAGAGAGTTTATTTAACTTCTTCTAGAGTGTATTTGGTCCCATTGTCTCCAAATTAACACTGCAAAATCTACAGTGTACCCCCTACATAGGGAAATAAATGTAATGCACTACATAATTAACTCCATTGAAAACTTTCCCGACACTACTACAGCATTACAAAAAAGAAAAAATTCCAAGGCACTCTCTTATAAAAGCCTTTATTAAATTGGCTTGATTACAAAAACCTATAAAATTATATAAAAAACCATATAAGAACCCCAACCTGTTTTGGCATCATAGCCTTCATCAAGGAGTCAGACTTGTCACAAAACAGGAAGAGGTATTTAAAACAGTGTTAACCAATCACAAGCCTACACATAGCAATTAGGTAAAAAGTGTAGTATAAAAAACTGTGTAATATATAAAACCTCCACCAGGTGTCATCCTTAAAAAAGTCAATAAGACATAAAATAAAATTGTAACTAAATACAGGGTCTAAAAAAACAACAACAACAAACAAGTTAAAAACAAGAAGAGAAAGACAACCACATAGTAAAAGAGTAAAACCAAAGAGTAAAAAAAAAATATTTTACAGCGTTGTTTAATCGCATCATCACAGGTGAACAATTAAAACACAAGTATCGTCTCTCACAAAATTAAAAGGCTTATTGTCTGTGCAAAAAAATTAAGAAACATTTAATAAACTCAGCTCATGACTGTTTTACTGTTATTAACTGTTAATTAACTCTTGTTTGGCACCTGTCATCCAACAGCGTTAATTAACATTTACCATTACTGAACAGCTGTAGCTCTGCCGGTATGACGTCTAATCTCATTCTGTTCATGTTTCTATTAACCATTCATCTCTCCGTCCTTTGGCCATTTTTCGATTCATGCAATGCATGATGGGATATCGTACATTGGTTAGTGACCATCGAATGTCGTGGTGGATTGTGGTTCAGTTGGGCGGCTGTGGTTCAGTTGGTAGAGTGGGTCGCCCAATGACCGAGAGGTTGGCGGTTCGCGTCCCGGCTCTGGCTGTCCACATGTCGAAGTGTCCTTGGGCAAGACACTGAACCCTGACTTAGGCCCCCAGTAGGACTT
Source organism: Siphamia tubifer (assembly GCA_020466265.1). Lineage (NCBI taxonomy): Eukaryota > Metazoa > Chordata > Actinopteri > Kurtiformes > Apogonidae > Siphamia > Siphamia tubifer. The sequence goes on along the minus strand of CM035802.1, from coordinate 26,661,102 downwards.
ACTGTAAACCTTAGAAAACTACTGGTGTATGAGTGTGTGTGTGAATGGGTGAATGAGAGGCTAATGTAAAGCGCTTTGAGCACCATGAAGGTGGAAAAGCGCTATATAAATGCAGTCCATTTACCATTGTGGGATACATTGAGTTCACTATATAGTGCTTATAAATAGTTCATTAAAGATCCGGACAGCCCTACAAAATGTCGTGGTTAGGGAGTGATTTCAGACACAGCCAGTGTCGTGGTGTAGAACAGGCATAAAAAATAACTCACTTATCAAAAAAATGGACTTAGAATAAGAACTATGAAATAAAATATTTTTCGATTAAAAAAACGTATTTAATCGACTGGCATGAGGTCAGTTTTGGGGTATAGGAAAAATGCTATATTATGCAAAGCTGCAATGGAAAGACTTTTTTTTCACAACTACAGTCAGGTGAATTAAACACACAGATGTTGAGGGGTATTACAATGAGTGAAGAAGAAGTGTTTTAACCAAAACAGGCATAAAAAATAACTCACTTATCAAAAAAATGGACTTAGAATAAGAACTATGAAATAAAATATTGTGAAAGTGTGATGTTTTTCTATAATGACAACTGTAAATGTCTCATTCTCTTGCATCTGTCTGTTACATCTTCATTATGTTTTGCTTTGATGTAAGACGTCTTCAGTAGGTCGGCCCACATGTTAGACATGATTGAAATTTGAGAGTAATTTCAATGACAAACACAGTGCGCGTCTAAATAAAGGCTTGAAGAGCAGATGGATCATTTTACTGTGACTCATTGCCTTGAAGAGATGCCTCATACAGCGCTTCAAAGAGAAGCTCAGCCAACGTGAAACTGACAGGAAGGACTCGAAAACAATAAGAACATCCATGATCAAAGATGCTCTGATTACAGGTGGAACATAAGATTAGAAGTGGGGTACATTATAGAAGAATATAAATTGACAAGAAATAGAACAAGAGACATTCATGTGTATTCAGTGTCAGTATTCACACAAAATTTGGTAAATTTTATGTCATTTTAATTAACAGATAGTTCAGATCATTTATGTAATAAAAGAATAAAGTCCTTCCTCTTTCAGTATTCACTTTTTCATTTACCCTCCAACTGTGCTAATAGAACATGCGCATAAAAATTCCCCCTCATGGAAAAATAACAATTTCAACAAAACTCTCATTTTTCGATTAAAAAAACGTATTTAATCGACTGGCATGAGGTCAGTTTTGGGGTATAGGAAAAATGCTATATTATGCAAAGCTGCAATGGAAAGACTTTTTTTTCACAACTACAGTCAGGTGAATTAAACACACAGATGTTGAGGGGTATTACAATGAGTGAAGAAGAAGTGTTTTAACCAAAAAGACCCAAACAGCCACCAATGACACACACCATCTACAAATATAAAAGGTTTAATACCTCCTTTTTCTTGCCGAGAAGGAGGGTCTAAAGACAGGGGATGCTTGGGACATCATCTATTTCTGTGGTTTTCTCCTGTAAAGTCCTGTGAGGCCACATGATTTGGTGCTCAATAAATAAAAATTTAATTGTATTGAACCTGTTGATCCACTAAGCTGATCAATACATGTATAAATAAGTAAAGTCTGACATCTTTTCACAGTCACTACATATGATCCATTTGGATGTTCAGAGGCTCCATAGTTACCATGGAAACACTGTCATCTTCTATAACATTGATTCTCCAGTAAAAGCCATACATTTGGATCAATAACAGTGGATCAATACACTGGTTTTTACATGAAGTTATTAATAAATTTGCTGGAAAAGCCACTTTCTCTTCTTTTCTCTTTGTTTTGACATTTCATTTCATTTATTTGTTTATTTAAACAGGTAGAATAAAATAAGTAAAACGTACCTAGTATTTGTGCTGAAATTAAAGCGACACCTCATTAACATCCTAGATAACTATACCTTGTTCCAAAGGGTGTAGGATGAAGTTAACGAAACTTATCTAGCCCAACGCCTTTGTATTACTAAGACAGAGAATGTATATACAACCAAAATGAAAGTGCACCATACCTCTCTCAAGAGTGATTAAATTAAATTATCTTCTTATCCAACACATTACCAGATATCTGACACTAATTCTATGTTCCATACCACCCACCCCCACACTCAAGCTGCCATTCTTTTGTTGCACCTTGTATTGTGTTACTATATTGTTAGTTTTGTTAATAAATCACTGTCATATATTTACCTCCTTTTCCCTATTTTGTCACACTCTCACAGCCAGGTTATGACATACGTATAAGTGAAACCTTCAATTAAATGGTTAATTTTTCATTGAATTTTTTCAGATTTACCGTATTATTTTTTCAGTCCAGATTGTGGATTGACAGCTAATCTCCATTTTTTTTTTTCACTCTCTATGACATAAGCTTCATAAACTCTGTGGCTTCTCATATACTGTATTAGCACTTTTCATTTGACTTTATGTTTCTCTATGATCGATGCTTTCATTTTGCATTCTTTACGTAATATTCTATAGGAACATGACATTAGCCTTAATGGGATTTTGTCTGATAAATGATCAAATCCCATATTATTTTTGCTCTATTGTCACATGGTATTATGACTGAGATTAATATGAAAAGTCAGACTATTGACACCTTGTCAGTGCAGATGATGAATGTGAAGTCAAATTTTTCTGACATTTTTCATTATTAAACATTTCACATTTGATACTGTTCTTCTGAGTTGTTTAATGTCTGTGACGTGGCTTAGCTTTGAGAATCCAATTACATAGGACTCTTCTCTTCTGTTTTATGACTCTAAACCCAGAACAGTAAAATCAGTGAGTGGTTATAGCAGTTCGACAGTAAAGTCCCTTCTGGCTGTTGCAGTATTTTTAGACGTGTGCACACGCTCCTATCAGTTGTACAGTCAAATGGATCTGACAGTCATCTGATCACATCTGCTCTGACTGCATTATCCACTCTCCCAGGTATGCAGGTATGCATGCGTGCATTACAGAGAAATATCAGTTGGATTTGTGGCTGTGGGTTTGGAGATGGAAGATTTTAACTCCAGAAAAACCATTTGTATCATATTTGCAACAAGATCAATACTATACTTAACAAATTGTGGCCAGTACCCCCGCCCCACACATTTTACCTGGTTTACCCTATCTCTTATCATTGTTAAAACACATTTTTGATGACTGTGACCTTTGATCTACAGTCACCAAAATTTTATGGAATTTATTCTGGACCACCTTACACCTTCTCTTAAAATTTCATGGAAATTGGTCCAGTAGTTTTTACATAAACCTGCTTACAAACAAACAGACAGACAAAGAAACCGTCTCAAACACAATGCCCCCCTCCCCTACTTTTTTTTTCTTTTTTGGGGAGGGGGGTGGTGATAGAAGCAAGGGTCCTGTAGTCCAACAGCATATTTAAAAACATTGATTGATATTCTTGTGACTTTTCAAAATCCCTCAAGATGAAAACACATATGTGTCTTCCTCTCAATTGCCAATAGTAACAAGTATTCAGAGAATGCCTAACCTTGCCCCTATTTTGTGCCAATTTCAAGTTTCTATGACAACCCATTCTTGAATTAGAGCCAATAATGGGATTTTGACCTTTCTGCTAAATGCGACCTTGACCTTTGACCTTTTGTAATATTGATAATTTTGTTATATATATATATATATATATATATATATATATATATATATATATATATATATATGCGTCAGTGCATGTAATAGTATGATAATATATCCAGTATTGATTAAGTTATAGTGTGATATGTCTATGCTTGACACACACCAGGAGTGTTACACATGTCACCTTTGACCTCCAGAGATCTCAAAAACTATTGGTTGTGGGTGCTAACACCAAGTATGAGAATTGTAGAAATCTTCATTCCGCATCGTTTGGTACCAATCTGAAAGTTCTGTGACCCTCCGTTCTTGAGTTATAACCAATAATGTCATGTTGACCTTTTAGTTAACTGTGACCATGACCTTTGACCTTTACTCAAGTGGATCATTGCATCTGATGCACATTAGCAATATGTATATGCCCATATAATATCATGGTGATATCTCAAGTATTCATTGAGTTATAGCATGATATGTCTCTGCAGACACACACACACACACACACACACACACACACAGTGATTACAATAATCTCTCTCAACCAATGTTGGGAGAGATTAATTATATCAATATCTTAAACCACTTTCGAATGACAGTAGTTTGAAATCTGTCCCATTATAGAGAAATTGGAATTTATTTAAATCATGAAGATTCATAAAGATATCTAATAAAAAAAAAAAAATCGGTATTTCCAATTCTTTGAGCAAACTTGGTAGAACTTACCCCAGATATGTTCCATAACAAATGATGGTTTCAGAGAATATTCTTGAAAAACTGTTTACAAATGTCAATAGTCCATTTCGGGTCATTGGACTAAAAACGTGTCTATTAGCTGATATGTATTTTCTGCCCCCTGAAGAACCATCATCCACTGGAGCTAGTTAAAGGGCTTAGGGTTTTTCACCTTTTTCAATATGGCTGCTATCATTAAATCATCTACACACATTTTTCTGGAACATCTTTGGTAATTATCAAAAATGTAAGTTAAAAAGAACATTTATTATTCTTTTTTTTAGTGCTTCATATACTGAGACAAAACATAGTTACTTTATAGTACAGTTAAATTGTGTAAAAATGTGTGTATTAAATTTGACATTGCAGGTAAATACAGTGTTTTATAAACAAGTGGCATCAGACATAACAAACCCTGACCTTCACAAACATTTTAACTGATTTGCCTCATCTCTTATCATTATGAAAACATATTTTTGGTGACTTTGACCTTTTACCTAAATTCACCAAAATTTAATGGGCTCTATTCTGGACCACCTCGCACCGTTCCTGAAAATATTATTAAAAAAAATTGGTCCAGTATTTTCTGTGTAAAGCTGCTAATAAACAAACAAACAAACAAAAAAACAAAAAAAACAAACAAACTCAAAATCAATACCCCTCTCCCCTTTGGTGGTTGGGGTAAAAAAAAAACAAAAAAAACCTTAAAATGCATATATATGTTTTTAAATAAAGTGAAATCTTGAAGTATAGTTATCTCAAAATAAAATCCCAGGTTGAGTTTCTTTATACAGTATAGCAGTTAATGTACAGTGTTAAGTTTGAATAATAAAACCATTTGTCCTGAATATTCTCCTTCTGCAGTTTGTCTCTGGTTTTTGTGCAGCGCTGAATTGTACATCCAAGATAACTCATGTGAATTTCGTATGTTGTGTAGGTGATATTTCCATCCTTTAGTGTTTACGTCAAATCAAACAACCAGAAAATATCTGCAAAATGAAGATAAAGTCACAGAGCGTTCAAGTGAGTGAAATGGAGAATATAATTGATGTTCATGCCTCATCTGTGACTATGACTGGACGACACAACAGCATTTATGAAGCGTGTTTGTTAAACCTATTTGTTTGTTTGCTTGTAATTTATCACCATGTTTAAAAAGACTATATAAATGCATTTATTCTAGTGAATGTGTACTGTATATGCATCCCTCTGAGAATAAACTAGCAGGGTTCTACCCACATCTGTTCTTTTTAAAGGTTACTTTGCAGCAGGCACTTCCTGTAGTCACTCTGTGCATGTAGCGAACACAAATATACTCTTAAATACTTGGATATGAAAAATGAATCAGCGTACTTATCACGTATGTATCTCCATTGTCACATTTGATTGCAAACTGTTGTCAGAGCAAATGTTTTCCAGCAACACGACTCACACTCCTCTTGACTTTTCAATCTTTTATGAGCAAATTTGCATAATTACATTTTTTTTCTAGCTCTTCTTATACCATCAGTGGATTTGAGAACTCTCGATTATGACATGTTTGATATTTATTATACGGCTTTGAATGGCACTAACTGGAAGGTCAAAGACCAGAGCAGGATTAAAAGCTCTCTAAATCTTCTCTCATCTTCTCCAGCTATTTATTTTCTGACTCATCTCCAGGTCATTTCTTAAATGGCTCCATCAGACACCAGGCTGACCAGGCTTTAAGCTCACAAACCAATCAGGATGTTATTTAGCTGAACACAAACATAGAACTGAAGGAATGAACCATGATTTTCAGAAACACTTTCTTGTACATTCGTCTCCAAGGTTCAAGGTTACTTTATTCGTACCCGTGGGTAGATTTGTTTCGCAGTCAGGGTGAACATTTGATACAACACACAAGACATATAATTAAGGTACATTGGTCGAGTATGTAAAAAGTACAAAAAAACAGAACAAAGTGCTCAGTGTTCCACCATTCATCAATAGAGCAGCATGGTTTGATAAAAGAATAAAATAATTAACATCAATCAATCAATTAAACTTTATTTATATAGAGTTAAAATGAATGGAATAAATACATAAATAAAAAATAGTAATAAAATAAAAGTAAATACATAAAATTGCAGAATGAAATAATGTTAAGTGTAAAATTTAACTAAACACTAAGTTAAAAAGGTACGTTTTCAGTTTACGCTTATATTATATGAACACTCGCAGCGGACCTCATATCCTCAGGTTGACTGTTTCATAGTTTGTGGCCATAAAAACTGATCAAATTAATAAAAGACAAATGTAATAAAAACAATAAAAAAACAAAAAAGACAAAAGTCAAGAGTAAAAATAAATAAATAGAATTTAAGAGTTTAGAGTCACAATAATAATGATAATAAAAAAAACAGAGCCAGGCCATGAAATAAATAACTAAAATAAGTGAATAAAGTGCAAAAGTGCAATGTCACTGTTTCTTGTGGAGCTCAGTGATGGCAGCAGGAACAAAACTTTTTTTGTAATGCTCTGTCTTGCCTGTCCCACCCTAAACACTGTCTGATATATCATCTTTATATTTTGTTTATTCATTGACAGTCAATCCACAAACACACTATAGCCTCCTGAGACCCCGAGTCCACTTTCAGGGATAAGACTTTTACAGCTTTATTGGAGAAAAAAAAAGTTCCCTGGAAAGGCCATATCAACTTATTTAATTTTTAAAAAAGGCAAAATAAAAAAATAAAAAAATAATAATAATCCAAAACTGAAGTTGTCATTTAAATATTAAAATCCTTGAGGTGTTTAATTAAAAATAAGAGCCTAAAGCTGCTGTATAAGTAACCTACTCATATAATTAAAGAAGAAAATAACTAAAATAGACCTTAACAGTTCATATAAATCACAGTAACTTGGAACATAAGTCATAACAACAACAACAACAACAACAGTTCAGGGTTTTCAGTCGTGGATCTGCATAAAAAATATCCAAAGCAGTGTCTTTATTTGCTGAATAACTATGTAGGTTCATGTGTGGATATACCCAAAAAGCTACATTACTATCTGCCCAACCACTCTGCAACAGCTTTGAATACTTATTTTCCACTTCAGTGCCTGACACCACCAGCCCCTTCCCCTGCATTTCTCCTCCAAGTGGTTAATTCACCTCTTCATCCTCTTGAGTAAAGTTAATGGAGGATAACTGACTCAAACAGAAGCCTCCAGTTGAAGCAGCTCCAAGCAGTTTGTGCATTTTATTGCTATTTTTGGAGCTATGGGTTTTCAGACCAGCCTGAAAAAACAGCTAAAAGAGCAAAGTAAGTCTAATACTTGAAAGCAGGGGTCTCAAACTCATTTTCTTCAGGGGCCACATTCAGTCTGATTTCATTTCCAATGGACCGGAACAGTAAAATGAAAATATAATGACTTATAAATAATGATAACTCCAAGTTTTTGTCATCGTTTTAGTGCAAAAAAGACATTAAATTATGAAAGTACTTTTATAAATTATCCAAATGTAAAAAAAAAAAAAAAAAAGTTCAATTTCAGAAGGAAAATAAGGGCAATTTTACATTTTAAAGTATTCTGCTTCAATGTATTATTTGTCCATGTGTATTATGGATCAGTTCTACAAAGACTCTTAGTAACAGAAGCAGAAAATGGTTAAAACTTTGTCAAATTTTCTTCAGACATTTCAAGTTATTCATATTTTATTGTTACAGGATAGTTTGTAAATATAAATATTTTCACATTTTAATCTTTTTTGTTCTGCTCTTCATCTCATGGGCCGTATTGGAACCATTGGCTGGTCCCATTTGGCCCCGGGTCACATGTTTAAGACCCCTGCTTTAAAGGCTCAATGTGTTGTGTTGGGAACAGGTTATCTCGTTACATGAGTTAACTCTATGTCTTCGCTAATGATAGCCTGTGGAGTCCAGGACCACAGTAGAGGAACAGAAGGCACCAAGACACAAAGAAATGAGCATTCTGACAAAACTCAACTCTTCTATAAAAAAACCAGCAGGCTGTTTTCACAGCAGGCAGTCAAATGAGTCAGTCATTAACGTAGAAATGGGGTCAACCATAACCATTAAATGACCAAATGCCAGCAAAAAAGGCTGTGCTTATGTCTCATTACATTTATAATTTCGTGCAATAATGTGACACTAAAGATGGAAAGATGATTTTAGAGCTGCAGGCATCATAAAAGGATAGTGTTTAGTGCTGTTCTGCTTTTTATAGCTCTCAAAGGAGAGTTTCACAGCATCACATTCACCCATTGATAGGATGCTAATTAGTGATGAATCCAAACTGATGCTTCTCATTGAGTTAAAGGGGACATGTTATGTCCATTTTACACACGTGTCAAAATACCACATTGATGCAGTGACATAGCAGCCTCTTCAACCTTTTCAAAACGTTCTGTTTTAGTGCCTCATGCTTTGATTTGATTTTGATTTGAATGCTTTATTTCGAACATTATTTCGAGCAACAATAATCAATACAATAATAATAATAATAAGAATAAGAATAAGAATAAGAATAAGAATAAGAATAAGAATAAGAATAAGAATAAATAAATAATTGAAGTACTAAACATATACATATATCCAAAAAAACAACAACATATATTTAAAAAAAAATTTGCTTTCATGCAAATGAGCCACAGCTGACTCCGTCCCTCTTTTCCACTTGCTACTGAGATGAAGAAGAGAAAGGGTTAAAAAAGGAGAAAGAAATGGGACCTGAAAAAGTTGAGGCAGAGATAAACAGACAGACACTGATGAAATGAAATCAGCTGGACTACACTAAAATGGTCTGTCTTTGTCAGGATTTTGGTTCTGTTTTTATTAAATCTGATGACACTCCCATTCTGTACTCAAGTAGAAGTACATCTACTTGTGTGAAAAAAATACTCTGGTAAAAGTAGAAGTACTGATCCATCTCCTTTACTGAAGTAAAAAAAAAGCACAACTTCTCAACTGTAATAAAGTAAAGCTGTATTTTTTTTCTCCCCATGGATGAAATACTTATTTATTTATTCATAAGTATCCAAAAATAAAGCCTTTAAAAGTGAATTTACTGTGTAGAAAATGTGTTTGATTGGGTCACAGTACTTAGGTTTGTGAGTATGAACAGGAAATTGAAGGAAAAAAATGGGAGAAAAAAGTCAAAATTGAGATAAAAATCATCATATTTAAAAAGTCATGAATATGGGATAAACATGCATAATTATGATAAAAAGTCCAAATTGTGAGATTAAAAGACAAGGTAAGGTAAGGTAAGGTAAGGTAAGGTAAGGTAAGGTAAGGTAAGGTAAGGTAAGGTAAGGTAAGGTAAGGTAAGGTAAGGTAAGGTAAGGTAAGGTAAGGTAAGGTAAGATAAGATAAGATAAGATAAGATAAGATAAGATAAGATAAGATAAGATAAGATAAGATAAGATAAGATAAGGTAAGGTAAGGTAAGATTCCAGGTTTACAGCAGCACAGAATAGAGCAGCAACAGATTCATAATGTAATAAGAAATGAGTAATTATGAGAAATTATTAAATTATGAGATATTCTGAGAATGTAAGGAGTATAAAATACAGATATTTGTGTAAAAATGTAGGGAGTAAAAGTAAAAAGTTGCCAGAAAAATAAATCAAATAAATTACAGATACCTAAAAAAAAAATCTACTTAACAGTAATGAAGTACTTTTACTTAGTTACTTTCCAACTCTGCAAGAAATGTCAAAGACTGAGAAGCTCCCAGTGTCATACAGATATATCATAACTGCTGCAGGAGGAAGGAAAACAATGGTTCATACATGCATCTGCTGATAATATAAGAAGTTGCATTACTTTGACCATTCCTGTCTCCATTAGAAGATGAATATAGACAAATCCTAAAATACAAGCACAGTGGAGATAAAGGAGGTGAAAGAGGATAAGCTGCTTCTTCTTCTTCTTTTTTTTTTTTTTTTTTTTTTTTTTTTACTACCTCACTTCGACATTCCATCAACAAGCTCTCACCGTCTCCGTCCAATTATTTTGGAAGAACATTTTCCCTTTCCCTCAACCTTCATTCTATTCCTGAGAGATCTCTAATTAGCTGGCATCTTTTCTAAGTCTGTCTGCAAGAGAAGAATTATACGTCCGACCAGAGTAATGGAGGTGGCAGAACATTAACTCTAACTCCTTTCTTGACAAATCTTTAATACAGTCTGATCTCACCAGAATGACTGTGCCGAAAACTTCTAGATGTATAGTGTCAGTGCTTCTGCAGACGCCTGTACTGGATATATGAGTGGTCAGAAACAAAAAAAGACACCTTCAGTTTAACCTGACAGCTGGATGACATATTAGACACCACCAGAAACCAGAGGGAAACTCAACAAATGATTTCAGTTTCTAAGGTGAATGATGAAAAACACATCAACGACTCAGCTGTGAGTAGATAATAGCTTTATTTCTTCAGATGTTTGCTTTCGTGCTTGCTGCGGATAGTGTTGCTGTTTGGCAGTGAATGAAGCATCACACCATTAACTGCCTTCCATGTCTTTCACAACACTGTTTTCAAAAAAGATAACGCAGACACATCACCACAAGGCTTCTGTACTGAGTTTTATTATGTTACAGTCAAGTAGTTCTATGGGCGAAAAGCACTTTAGGATACAGAGAAGACTGGCCATTCAAAGCCCTGATCTAAATGTTGCATTTATTTGAAATGTAGTCATAAAAAGAAGATAAAAATGAGGTTATTTTAGAAATGTTTATGAGGGAATATGTGAGATCAACGTTTATTTTAAAGGTTTGATATATAACTGATCAACCATGACATTATAACCATTGATATTATAACACTTCTGTCATTCCTCAGAGTGTTATGGATGATTGTTGCATATATTTATCATTTATTTTCATTTCTAATGCACTAATGAATTGTAAGATGTATTTCCAGATATGGACACTTTCCTTAACTACCTTCATTGCCTTCACCCATCATAATGCCCTTGATTGTTTTTGCACATCATTAAAATGTTAGTGTCCAATACTATTATGAAATATTTACCCAAAAATATTGTTTGTGTTTCAAAAGATGTGGCTGCATCAGACAAAACAGTTGTAGTTCCTATAATCTTTTTAGTTCCTCCTGGCAGGCTGGGTATTTTTTAGTTCTCCAGGAACTATATGACGTAGGTGTTTGGTGATTGGTAGAGCCCAGGCCACGCCCATTTCTGCATTTCCTCACCTTGCAGTACCACTATCTTTAAAACCAATGGACCATTTACACGGTTTGTTTTTTTGGGTTAATGTTATGACATTAACATTTGCCACTGGATTCTTATTCTCCCAACTCTGTAAACTCCTACATTCTTAAAATTAGATGCTGTTTTTAACCATAATTAACATTCCAGCAATACAGAACATAAAAACTGTGGCCTCCTCATTCTCTATTCTAGTTCATAGTAGCGTAGTCTTCTACTTCTGTGTATAATTGTTGAATTTAGTGCTTAAAGAATACATCACTGTGGTGGATGTTAGTGTCATATTAAACCCACCCATGGTTCCCACTGCCCTTAAGTATATAGTTCTAATAACTTAATTCTAGAAACTAAATCGTTCTTAGAACTACTCTGTGGGAAAACAGATGCAAATGATTTTCTAGTGTATTGGATGTTTTTCTGCTAAAACATCCAGTTTTTTACCTGGACAGAACAGAGTACGTGCAGAATGAGCATGTGGGTTTGAAAAAGAGAACAATACTGGGTAAAAATGTAATTAGAGTCAAAATTTCAACTTTAATCTTATCATATCAAAAATAGTTTTTTCTTCACATGTGGCCCTAATACTCCATTGTACAATGCTGTACACTGTAGATTTTGCAGTGTTAATTTGGAGAAAACGGGACCAAATACACTCTCTAAGTGTTGATTTAACACTGCAAAATTTACTGTGTACACCTACATCACATATAGCAAACTTTGCCAATATTGTGCAGCCCTAAACTCAACCAAACACTTCAATGATCTGCAGTCGACTGTGAGCTCTTATTTACTGAACAACAGCACTGGTCAACTTTTCTTTTTTTTTTTTATCTCTCCAGTGGTGTTTTGGCAGACAAGGAAAAAATCCCTGGGGATGGGTTTTAAAATCCTGCAGGAAGCCTGTCCTAAAAATGGACATTTTGTAGTATATCGATGCCCCTTGTTAGAGAAAACAATGGCTGACAGTAACAAGAGTATAAACTTTAGTTGTCTTCATACATTAATTCATATATTTATACAGTTTTCCCTCATTCATGTTGCTGTATTTCTCCGAATATTAAATGTTTGCATACAGAACCTTCAAATAATTTTGCTATAGAAAGTGAATCTATACCTGAGATATATCATTTCTTCGTGTCTTTGTGACAGAGTGAGTACATGTAGCATTAGCTTTTCTTCTGTATTTCTCATGTAAACTATGGTTAAGGTTTGATGACAGTGATTTGCATAAGGAAGCTGTTATTCTGCATCTATCAATGTTCCTAGTATAATGTCAGAGGTTATTATTCATAGGAGAGAGAAAGAATTGACAGTCACATCTTTATTATTTGACTGTTACTAAAGACAAGACTGTGTACAGTACTAGATGCACAAATGCCATAATACAAATCTAAACACAAGAAACATCCCTCAGGCACAAGTGTATAGTGCTGTAGGGGAATTACTGTGTAATCTGCTCATGTTTCCATCTGTCAAAGCAGATTTTCATCCACATAAAAACATTGTCTCATACTGGAGTGCAGTCAAAAGAGACAAAACACACACACACACACACACACACACACACACACACACACACTTCCAGCTCCTTCCCTCAGGATGGTGCTTCAGGACTATCAGATCCCACACCACCCAACTCACCAACCGCTTTTCCCTCCCAAGAATTCTGTCTCCTGAACAAACACCAATAACCACTGAACACATTATACTGTTACACACCACTGCCTGCCTCAAAGTTCTTATCTATTTATTTATTACAGAGGTTATGTTTTACCTCCCATTTGTTTGTCTGTTTGTTTGTTTGTTTGTTTGTTTATCATCCATCCAGAACTTTTTATGGATGGATATGACGTCAAGCGAATGGTATATTTGCTAAATTTATTACCTTTACCTTAAAGCAGAATTATTGACATATTTTGTTAAATTCGACAATATCTTGTCAGCTTCCTGTCACAGAGAAGCAACAGAATAGAATAGACTATGTTCATGACACAAGTTGTGCAGTGAACTTACAGGAGAGAAATACATGCAAATTAAAGGTAAAATTACAAGGTAAAATTATATACAGTGGTACCTCTACTTACAAAAGACCCAGCTAACGAATAATCCAAGTAACGAAAAACCTTTACCTCAATTTTTGTCTCTGAATATGAAAGAAAATTCAATTTATGAAATAAAACTCCAGAGACATAAATATGTACATTACTGTATGTAACTACATAATGTAGGAAATACATCATTTATGTACTGTACGTAGCATCCCATTGGCTACCCATGATGCTTTTCGTGACCCTTTGACCCTCATTCATCACAGAGTTACTGTTGTTTTGTGAGTTTTTCCCAGTGTGCTCATTTACAGTATGTATTCGTTATTCATCATGAGTCCAAAGAAAGTGATTCCTGGTGTGAATGAAAAGAAGAAGTGGGCTGTGTTATCAATAGAAGTGAAACAGGAGATATATATGAAATAAATAAAATAAATATGAAAGTGACACACAGTTGAATGATATCACAAAGGAATATGGCCAGAACCCGTCTACCATTGGCACGATATTGAAGCAGAAGGATGCATTAAAAGTAGGAACCCCTTCCAAACGCATCTCTGTGACATCCAAAAAAAGGTCATCACTGAACGACCAGATGGAGAAACTGTTACTCATTTGGATAAAAGCGAAAGAAACTGTGACGGAGATTATTGTTTCAGAAAACGCATCCACCATATTCACTGATCTGATGATGGAGGGTGGGCATAAGGGTTTCTTTTACTTTTAACACATATTTCAAACAAAATTGTTAATTTATTTTTTTTTTTCACAATTTTTAAAGGGTTTGAAGGGTAGTATTTGGGGCCTTTTACATATAAAATGTGACTATTTACAAAAATTTCACGAAAAATCCACTTCTATCCACTTTAATTAATTACATAAGTAGAGGTACCACTGTCTATATATTCATGTGTGTGTGTGCAAATATAACAATGTAAATACACACCAGAATGTGCTACACGTTGGTCAATACGACATAAGTATGTGAGGTTGGAAAAAAATAAACATAATAATTTGCTTCAGTATTCCCATGCATTTGGAATGTCTTCAAATGAGACAAATGACCTAAATGATTATATATTGTGTCGTACTTTTCATAATTTGAGTAAAAACAAACTGAGTGTTAAGACCAGACCATGAACCTTCCTGCACTACATACTTCTACTGTTTATACATTATACACACTGAAACACTGTACGGTACCTTCAGCACCATGATCTGGTTGGTTTAGACAGAATTATTCACCAGGCGCACAGTACTCAGATGAAAACGGAAGCATACATTTGAATTCAAGTCCTGAATAAAATATAAAAATCTAATGTTTACTACTCATCCTAGACCAGTAAAATCCATCACTATGATTTCACCTGCCTGCATAAAATCATAAGAGTAATGCTCCACGCTGCAATATGCTATCACAACTTACTGCTTTTTACAACAAACCCCAAATAAGCAGCTCTTTGCAGCTAAAACTTCAACAACCATCAAATCCCCAGAGGAAAATAAAGTATGTTGCTTCTGCAGTTGAGTCAACATTTCATCCAAATGCAGTCAGAGGTCTCCATACAGTTGTTCCTTCTGTTTCTCTGCTGCAGGCAATTGGTCATTGGTATAGTAGAGGCAAACCAATTTCCGCCTGTACAAAAGCTTTGCTCGAAATTAAATTGGAAATTATCAGCACTCCTGAGACAGTCAAAATTGTTCCAGTATGCACATTGAAGAAAAGTCTTTCATTATCATATGGCTATAATGAAGTAGTTGAAAATCTGTCTGTGTGTTTTTTGTCAGACAGGTGATAAACTGACAATATGTCCCAACCAGACGTGTCCAAACTAGTCCACAAAGGGCTGGTGTGGCTGCAGGTTTTTGTTTGGACATGTCTGGCTGAGACTGTGACCCTAGAAATTATGAATCTGTCTGAAAATAGGTGTAAGTCAGGTATTTTCTGCTACCACAGTCGATATCTGCCTAAAATATTGCGAGACTTCATCATGTAGGTATCGCACGATTTTACACCGGTATTGTGATATTTGGTCTGCCATACTTTACAAACAGGTTGGCTGCACTAATACCAGGCAGGTGTGGGAGGTTAGAGTTGCTGTGGCTACCCTATTTAATAATGCATAACAGACAAAATCTGCAAAATAGTTATCTTTATTTTTTAACAATTAGTAGTTATATATACTGTATGTTTTAAGACTGCAAAACTCCTCAATACACATGTTACCAGGAAATAATACACATGAACAATAAATGCATTTTATTTGATAGAGAACGAATTTTATTTTTATTTTTTTGAAGGAATGAGAAAAAATTTAATAAATGACAACACGCTTGTGACTAAAAAGACCCACCAGAAATATGAATGAAAGTAAAAGAAATCAATGTTACAGGGTGGTTCTTTGAGCATAATACTAAATTTTGTTCTATTGTAAAACTGCTTCAAAACCCCCAGGATCTTAAATAAAATCATCTAGTACTAAGAAGTAAAAGTTCATACAAGTTGATAGAATGTCGAGTATGAACCCAAATTAAAAACAGTAGTGGTGATACTAGAGATGAGATAGGCACATAACATTAGTACACCACACTTGCCATTTGGGTGCCTTTGAACACATGTGCTTTTATCAGTGAAGAAAGTTTTGTCAACAATGTAGGTTTTGTCAGGGAGAAAACTATCAAACATACAGCATTTCTGCATTTCAGAGTTACACTGCTAATGGTGGAACATTTAGGTAAATTTGTCCAAACTGAATGCATCCTGTACTGTACAGGAGACAAGGCACCACAGAGGAGATAGGGAGCCTAAATCTCCGCCCCTTCCGGTCGGTCCACTGGGCCTAAGTTCAGGAAAAATTTAACATGAGAGTGGATGAGGAGAAAATAATTATTTTCTGGTCCACTTTACTTTATACCCTGAATCACACATTTGCTATACTTAAATTAAAATCATAGCCAATGATGTGCGTTTGGAGTTTATTTGATACGTGTTTTGTGATTTATTAGCGTGTAAAAATATGTCATTATTTGGACTCTGTTTGGACGTCGCATAGCTGACGTCACAGCAGAATCTTTCCCTGCAAACTTTTCAAAACCTTATACCGCCTTTTCTATTTTTCATTTGAAAATGCCTGTGTGCTTTATGCCCCGGTGTAATCACAACACCATTTCCACATGTTCCCTCTACCACTTCCCGGCTGACGAGAGCTTGTCCCGCATGCTGACTCTCACTCGACCAACTATCTCTCCCCCGGAGTAGCTGCCACTTTCCACATGCCCCGATTTAAAGTGTTTTTCTCCACGTTTGATGCTCTTACCTTCGTCCTGAAAGAAGGAGGTGAAGCTCGCCAAAGTCACAGCCATTTTCAAAGAGTTTGATGGTGAAGTTTGGTGGTGACGTCATATTTGTGAGACGAACGTTGTATAGTCCATTACTTACTCTCACATAAAACCTAACGTAACTTTTGATGCCTGTCCAAAGTGAGTGCTTTGTCAATGTGAAAATCTATCTTTAAAATTCACAGACATCATATGTGAAAACCGTAGCACATTTCAAACGGGACCAGAAAATTACTTTTATCCCTCCACTAACTCGCCTTCATTGTTTATGACACTTACGTCCCATTGCCTGGAAATCGACCAGAAATAGAATCGCGTCACTTAGGCTCCCTGTTGATTTGCAACGGTCTACAGTCCCTTAGCCAATCACAATGCAGTAAAAAAAAAAGTGCTAGGGAAAAAAAGGATGCAATCAAAAAAAAAAAAGAAAACAATCTGAGAAACAGTGAGACCGCAAAAGGTGAACCGTGTCACAGTGCAGGACAACTGTAGCCCACTACATATAACGGGCTGCATCCATTAAGTTTGTAGAAAAGTAGACAAAACAACAAATCTGTCAGTAGTAGAAGGACACTATGAGACCCTCTCTACCCACCGCTCATTCAATAGCAGCAGTTCAGCATGACCAACCAAGCTGTGGGGGTGAAAGGTGTTTAATCAGACAGATAAAATAAAAAGAAGAGTCATTACAGCAGAACCCTCTGTGGCTCTGAGATAAAGTAAAGTTTCACCCTGTGTGCATTCTGAAAGTACAGCACAAAAATGAAAAAAAAAAAAAAAAAAAAGGGAATAATGGCCTGTAATGAATTGATCACAGACTGAGAAAATGAGAAATAGAATAGTGAACATGCAGGTGACTTCACATCTTATATGTTCCACTCTGTTGGAAATGCCATCAGCAGGTGATTTGTTGAAAATGCTTATAACACAGTGTGTTTTTGGTACTGCTGATATTCACAATGCATGTAGATATGGTATGACTCCACTATCCATCAGTTTATAGGTACTTACACCCGTGTGAAAAGATGAACAGATTCAAACATGTGCTTCCAGATCCAGTAATAGATCACAGCAGCCTATAAGCAGTTATGTCACAAGATGGCAAAGTTCTTTAAAGAAGTAATTCCTCTCAAAGATTACTAGACACGATTGACGATGAGGCTAAAAGAAAATGACTCATGTATTGGATTTATTTTATAGTTGCACCATACGTACAGATTGGAAGGGGATGTACAGTATATTCATCCTTCGTTGCAATCACTGCTTCGCATATTTTCACTGCTACATTTGCAACTTCAGCTGTAGATAGTATCAGCCCACAGGATGAGCTGTTCATGAGGAAGAAACTCCAGTCCATTTTTATTTAGTTATTACCCAGTTGCCCCAAAAGGTTCAGTTTGTTAACAGGGTGTGGTTAAGACCCAAATGCAACACAATTATTTAAAGTTAAAGGTTGATTTTATGAAGAGAACTTCTTAATGAGGGCAGACACAAGCACAAATGTAAACTGACACTGTATGTCGGACCCATGCGGGTCACTTCAGGGACGCATTCTGTTCACATTCAAGATTGATAAAAGTCACAATTAATGTATGTTTAATATGAACGAGCACGCACACAAAAAAAATCTGATTTCACCCCCAAAAAATGTAATTGTGCATTAAGACCTGCTGTGTGAACATAGTCATTTCCATTGAACATTTCGGCAAAAGGTACTTATAGGAACCATAAGTAAGTTTTCTTCTGTATTTGTGGGTCGGGTTGTGTCTGTACACGGCATTGGTGCTCAGTTGAGGAGTGTGTCAGTGAGTGTGCCATCTGTAGTTATTTGTAATTGCACTCCTCTAGTCTTTTGAATATGGTATGGGGTGATAGTTTGTGGTGACCACTTTGCTCTGCTCTGCTCCGCTGCAATACCACATTGTATCATTGTCATTTTTGTTATTTTACATGGATGTATGTAAGTAATGGAAACTTCTGTCTACACTAGTGAAATTAAAATGGTGAAACTGAGGAGGGAGCTGGAACCCATTTAGCCCACTCTGGCTCAATGGGGGTTTTTTTGTTTGTTTTTTTATGGTTCCTGGTTAGCCACAATATTACTAAATATCAACAAAACAGAAGTGCATAATGTCCATTTTTCCATTAAATCACAAAAGAGGAGGATAGGAGAAGTCATTCCATCAACACGGTGATGAACATACAGTGGCGATTGAAAGTTTGAGCGCCCCAGGTGAAAAAAAATTGCATTAATATGCATCACAAAGCCGAGGAAACATCTCCAAAAGGCATCAAATGACAGATGAGATATTTCTTATATGTCAAATAAAGTTAGATTTTCTTTCCATCACTTACACTTTCAACATAACAGAAAATAAAATGAGACTTTTTTTTAATACATTGTACTGTATCACAGTTTGTAAATACTTTTTGGAGCTAATCAAGAGTCTTTCAGGCATTGAAGGCATCTTCACTTATTCTTTCTTACAAAAGTCTTTTAGTTCTTTCAGATTTCTTGGCTCTCTGTCACACGTTGCTCTTTTAAGGTCTATCCATAGATTTTCAATTATGTTGAGGGTTGTGAAGGCCATGGCAAAACCTTCAGTTTATGCTTCATGATGTAATCCACTGCAGATTTTGAGTCGTGTTTAGGATCATTATCCATTTGTAGAAGTTATCCTCTCTTTAATTTTAGCTTTTTCACAGATGGCATTATGTTACTGTCCAAAATAATCATTTTTTCCTTCCCACTGGTGAAATGTTCCCTGTGCCGCTGGATACAATACAACCTCAAACCATGACTGATCCACCCCCATGCTTAACAGTTGGACAATGGTTCTTTTCATTAACTTCTCTGTTCTGTACAATTGTTGAAATGACTTCTGTATGTTTACTGGAGCTGATAAATAAAATAGTTTATTGTTTTTAGCTGCAATCGTCCTCGTCCTCCAGAATCACTGAACTCAGGGTCACAGACAGAAAACAGGTCAGGTTACCAAGACTGAGGTGAAGATCAAAGGTCACAAACAGGAAATTAATAGATCAATAGTTCAGCTTAATAAAAAAAATATTAGTTGGAAGTACTTAAAAAGACGAACATGTCACAGTAACGTAATACATTTGAGTTAGTAGTACTATTTCTGAAACTTTGAGTATTCATAACTTTATATATTTAATTATTTTGAAGGCTCAGGTTTACAGTGCAGTATACAGAGTGGTAGAGAAAACCACTCTGGTAAAAGTGTAACAGAAAATTAATGGGAAATAAATAAAAAATAATAATAATACATTGTTGGATGTGTTTACAGTATGAATATTGCACACTCCATTATCATGATAACGATATTGTTTCAACATATTGTGCAGTTCTAATCCATGGCATTCTAATTAAACAAATACATTTTATTCAGTAGTACTTCCAGTCTGGTCTATGTTGTACTGACCCAGGACCACCTGCTCTCATCTGTTTTCCATGTCAGAAACACTGAAAAACATAAAACATTGAATCAACTTAAACAATCTTCTTCAATTTTGAGTTTTTATCTCATAAATTTGACTTTTTATCTCATATTTTTTGGCTTTTTATCCCAGAATTTTGAATTTTTATGGTCACACATAAAAAAAAATCTAGTTGAGTTAACCAAATTGAATTACATAGGGTTAGGTTTATTTTAATTTAATTTGATTCACTCAAATAGATGTTTTTATGTGTGACCTATTAAAGAAGAATTTTAAGTTGATTCAATGTTTTACTTTTTTCAGTGCAGAAGCTGTATAGTTTACTTTATATTCCCGTTGGAAGAGCCTGTGTTTGCTTTATCCAATTTTATTACACTTTAGTTGCTCTCTCTGCTTTATTTCACCTCGTTCTAGAAAAAAACACACACACGTGGGTAAATGGATCTCTAGCGCCATCTGATGGAGGTGGACTGAACTAGACCTGATGGGCAGAGGTGAGGAGGTTTACAGATGTTTGAATTAATTATTAAAAGACTTGGTGTTCACAAGTTTTCCAAACTTCAATAATAATAATAATAATAATAATAATAATAATAATAATAATAATAATAATAATAATAATAATAATAATAATAATAATAATAATAATAATGAATTCAGATTGTATAATGCCTCGTGAGGTTGAACATAAATACATGTATGTATTTATGTATACAGAAATAAATGTAAGAGGTTTTCTTTATATATATATATATATATATATATATATATATATATATATATATATATATATATATATATATATATATATATATATATATATATATAAAATTTACCAATGCAAAATCGAAAGTTTAACGTCATTACATAATCATCAACAGCATATCTCCAAAACCAATAACCCGGATCAATAATCAAATACAATCCTGATCCGTGTTGCACTGAGGTGCAGTTAGTTTCGTGCCAGCCTCTGTCTGTCCTGGAGAAGCCATTTCTGTAACACACAACATTGTGTTCTGGCCGCTAATTCACGGTCTTTATCTGAAAAATCTTTTCACACTTGCAAGGGGCGCATGCGCAGAAAGGAAACCAACTGGTTTGTGTCAAGTCGAGGCAGACGGATGTGATCGAGCCAAAAATCACCTGTATTCTGGCATTCATGGTGACACAGTGAGTACGCGTTTATATTTAATTTGCTTTGAATAGTGTGGGCCGATGGGAATGCTTACAACGTGCATCTTTTCTCATTTTTATTTATTTATTTTTTTTATATATATATATAATTATAAAGGCGGATAAATTTCAAGCAGTGAGGATAGAGCATCTTTACTGGATATTCCACAAACCATGGATAATTCGTGCATGTTTTACTATGCATTAAACCACATTAGAAATGATCCTATTCTATCCTAATGTTTGCAGATTTATTGCTTTTAGAGACAAACCTTGACCACACATTATATTATCACCTCCCCTGATCAGATAATGACATTATTTCTGTATAAATAGCAACATTACCGTTTGCTTTGGACTGACTGTTTTTTTTTTTTCTTGAGTCGACAATTTCATTTGTGCATCCTCCTGTGGATGCGACTGATGGATGCGATCTCTGCGGTCCAGGAGTAACGCCTTGTCGCTATCATTACCGCTCATCCCTCACAGACGCACAACCAGAGGAGGAGGAGGAGGAGGAGGAGGAGGAAGAGGGGGATGTTGCTCATCATCATTGTTTGGTTTTATTACATTCAGCATCATGCATTAAAGCACTGGGGTGTTTGTCACTGGCTCGTGGAGGTATCTGCACAGATACATATGAAGTTTGGATGCATGATGCTTCCTCTGTTCTGTTTTAAATCTGTGGATTATTTAGGGGCGGCAGTGCGCACAAGTTCAGGCCACGCGTCATGACCGTGAAGTAGTCGTGCATTCCGGTGTGTGTGTGTGTGTTAGGAAATTAGGCAAAACACAATCACTGCCATTAAATGTCCAAGGTTTTTCTGCTTCAGAAAAAAACAGTTTAGTGTATTTTCTCAGAAGGAAAATGATTGAGGCCTTCTGGAGAGTCCTCTGTTAGGTGCGCGTGTGTGTAATGGTGTATTTCTATCTTTATGGGGACATTAAGATGTTTATTTACACAGTCACACCATGGGGATCTTTGGCACTATGGGGACCAAAATTCAGGTCCCCACGAGGGTTGCATATTAATCAAGGTCCCCACTTGTATTTTTTTCCCCAGAAGTCCTCATAAAGCATAAGGTGTAAAACAAAATATGTATTTTTCAAAGGTTTGAAGATTTTGTGTGTGTGAAGATTTTGTGTGCGGGGACATTGATATGTTTACACAGTCACACCATGGGGACATTTGACACTATAGGGACCACATTTCAGGTCCCCACGAGGGTTAAATATAAAAAAGGTCCCCACTAGTAAAATAGAAATGATGTGGCCCTATAAATACATGAATTTGTTTTCTCCAGAAGTCCCCATAAAGAATGGTGGAATCAGGTGCAAAGTGAAACATGTATTTTTCAAAGGTTTGAAGAAAGGTTTTTTTTTTAAGTATCTATTTTTATGCCTTATTTTTTTTGTTACTTATTTATCATTTAAAAAATAGATGAATTTATTCATTTGCATTTATTTATTTCATTTTAAAAATGATTATTATTTTTTAATTTGTTCATTTTTTATTTTTAAATTCCTTCCGAATGTACTTATTTTTCATACTGTCACGTCTGTTTATTTTTTAAAAACTAATGAGTTTATTCTGAGAATGTAAGGACTATATAGTACAGAGGTGGGAAGTAACTAAGTAAAAGTACTTTGTGACTGTACTTAAGTAGATTTTTTAGTATCTGTACTTATATTTATTTTGCTGGTGCCTTTTTACTTTCTTCTCCCTACATTTCTGCATAAATATCTGTACTTTATACTCCTTACATTCTCAGAATAGACTCTAAATGTGGCATAACAAAAAAAAAAGTGGTTTCGAGGGGAAATTGTGACTTTCTATATCATAATTATTACTTTTATCTTATGATTGTGACTTTATCTCCAAATTTTGACTTCATCTCATAATTTTGATTGTAATAATTATGCATTTCTTATCTTATATTTTACTTTTTTTATCTCATAATTAAGACATTTTTATCTCATATGTGCCATTTTAACTCATAATTTTGCCCCTTTTTGTCATAAATATGCATTTCCTATCTCATATTTATGACTTTTTTCCCTTATACTTTTCAGTTTTTAGCTCCAACTTATGCATTTTTTTTTCATATTCATGACTTTTTCATAATAATTAAACCTCTTCTCAATTGTGACTTTATTTTAAATTTTTCCTAAATTCCCTGTCCATACCCACAAATCTGAGTAGCTGTGACCTAATCAAACACATTATCTACACAGTAACTCACTTCTAAAGACTATATTTTTGGACACTTTTGAAAGATTTTATAATTTTTACTTATTAAATAAGTGTTATTTCATCCATGGAAGAAAAAAAGAAAATGTAGTTTTACTTTTTTACTTCATTACGATTCAGAATTTGAACTTTAAAGGAGTAAAGTAGTTGAATCAGTACTTCTACTTCTACCAGAGTATATTTTCACGCAAGTAACTGTACTTCTACTTAAGTACAGAATGGGAGTACTTTGACCACCTCTGATAAAGTACAGATATTTCTACAAATGTAAAGAGTATAATGTACAGATATTTATACAAAAATGTAGGGAGTAAAAGTAAAAAGTCGCCAAAAAAAAAAAATACTCACATTTTACTTAGTTACTACCCACCTCTGTATCCACATGATTAGTAAATGAAATATAGAAAAATATCATGAAACAATACTAAATAAAGAGGATAATCTTACAATAAAAGGTCACAAATCACTTTAAAAAAAGGTCAAATATAGAGAAAAATATATATAGTGAACTGTCACAAAAGTCACCCTGGGTCTTATGGGTTAAGGCAGTAATGACCTTCCAGTAAACCCCCCCCCCCCCCACCCTCCTGTGCTTCTCACTCCAGTATTCTGTTTCCTCCTCAGTCCATGGGCTCAGAGCGGGTGGAGATGCGTAAGAGACAGATGCAGGTTCATCAGGAAGCAGCTGCCAGTGTCCTCCAAGCCCGCCACAGAATGGGAAACACCCCCACCAACGCCTCAAACGCCTGCTGCTTCTGCTGGTGCTGCTGCTGTAGCTGCTCCTGGTAATAACACTACTGCACACACACACACACACACACACACACACACACACATTTCCATGCCTCATGACGACCAAGTTTGTAATCAAGTAGCCACTGGGAAGTACATGTAAAGACATCTTTAAAAAAAAAAGAAGTAAAACAATAATAAAAATATTTGAAAATTAAATAAAATAAAAAGTAATTAATTAATGAAAAATATGAATTAATAAAATAAAATAACTAATTGTAAAATGTATAGGATAAATAATGATAGATAAATAAATACATGAAAATGAAAAATTAATAATAAATGAAAAAATTCCTAAAAATAAATACTTAAAAAGCTTAAATGCATCTTCAAACCTTTGAAAAATATACATGTTTGGCTTTGCATCCGTTTCCTCCATGCTTTCTGGGGACTTCCAGAAAACAATAAAATAAATCATTTTTAGAGCCAAATCATTTCTATTTTACTAGTGGGGACCTTTATATTTAAACATCATGGGGACCTTAATTTTGGTCCCCATAGTGCCAGAGGTCCCCATGGTGTGACTGTGTAAACACATAATGTCCCCAAAAAAATAGGAATACTTGACCCATTATCTATAATTCCTGAAAGTTTCATCAAAATCCTTTCAGAACTTTTTGCATAATCCTGCTGACAGACAGACAAACAGACAGACAGACAAACAGACAGACAAACAGACAGACAAACAAACAGACAGACAGACAAACAGACAGACAGACAGACAGACAGACAGACAAATAGACCTGAATTTAATACCTCCTTGGGAGACTTAATTACTTCATGAGAAAGTGTCATAGTTGTTCTTTTATGCAAAAAATCATTTCATTTTTTTGCAAACTTGATTGATAATAAATCTCCATCTCCATGGAGAGGTGAAGTCATGTCCTTCTACTTCTGGTCCATGGGTGCTTAGCTCGCAAAAAATTTGAATGGGAGTGAATGGAGCGAGTCAAGCTAAATTCTAATTCTGTTTGACAAGTGCTCTGAAATTCACATATGATAGCAATTAATAATATATGTTTGATGTGTCATAGACAGACCACCTGTTTTTGATGGGAAGCAAACATGACATTAGGTTTTTTGTGGACGTAGTAAGAGACTACAATGATCACGTATGTGACGTCACACTCCGCTCAGCTGTGATGTGGAGTCTGTGGTGATGTCACACACACGCCAGGCGTGAGGTACAAATTATTAACAGGTTTTACTCACAAATGAATCAGCCTCTGATCTCAGGCCCCATGAGCCTCCCGGAAGGGGCGGAGCCATAAGCTTCCCATTGCTGTGAAGTATCAGATTAAAGTCATATTTCGTGCCTTTTTAACACATTACTAACATGCACAGGATCTATAGCCTCCACATCCCCACTGTTTCTAATGCAGTACCCAGAAGAGCAGATCCACCGTGGTTGTCGGATCTACCCTGGGTCTCATTGAACGGAAGCCTCGGGGGTGTTGATCTGTTTTGGAATCATCAAGCATTTACTTCCTCTGAGGACAGTCGACCTGTTGTGTGCAGCACATGGCAGTAGTAATTCACTCCGCTGGGGTCCAATAATACACTTTGTCTCTACATCTATATGAATCTATTTGTTGCACAGCTACAACAGCCTCATTCCCTGATGGGGGAGTCCAGAGTGGACTCTCACCTGAGCCAATTAGGTTAAAACCAGCTGCTACATCAGGTGTTGGGAACATTTTAATTACATGCTAGTGATCCCAATGGGACCATGTGGACAATTGACATGCTTCATGGTATTTACATTCTCCACTCCCGTTGGACTGTTGTCAGTGTCGGTAGATGTGTTGTGCTCTGCTAATCAGTACATGGCTTTTTTTTTTTCTCTAGATAAACTAAATGCAGGGTTCATACACATTGTTCAAGGTCAAATTCAAGCACTTTTAAGGGTCATTTTCAAAATGTACCACCTCATCACTGGGATAAACAAGTATTCAGTGTCACTCACACTAGTGTAGTTTACCACCACCAGAGGGAGCATGTGAGAGTGAATGAATCATAGGTCACTAATGTGAAGCGCTTTAAGTGGCCAAAGAAAGCACTATATAAATCCAATTTATTATTATTATTCATTCTTTTTGAATAACACTGTATATACTGTGTTTTTTTTTAGCTAAACTATCTGCTTCATCCACCACCAGATACAGATGTGTCATTATTTATTAGCAATTCAATCATTTGTCCTGCCTGAACTGTCACTGTGAAAGATGTGAAATTAGGTTTTAAGCAATGACAGATGTTATTTTTAGTGTAGAGGGTCGACTTTAAAGGGCTTTGGTGCTATTTTAAATGTTCTAGGTTTTGTGTGGTGTAAAAAAAAAATACATAAAAACTTGTATGCGGATGTTCTGTAAATAGCCTGATCAAAGTAACAACTCTACTTTTTATGTTTTTTTTTTTTTAACTTCCAGTCTCACTGTGAGGAGTGAGGATGAGACGATTCAGAGGTCCACTTTTGAGCGCAGGACAGAGGGAACCATTAATTGTGAAGAAAGGTACAATAACAGTTCAAACTGCCAATAATACCTCTGGGAACTGAACACAGGAGCGGTGTATTCAATAAAGCCTGTCATTTATTTCCCTTTTTGACCATTTCAGCCTCAAGCCCACTCTGGAAGACGCACGCTCTTGGTCAATGTCGTTTGAGAAGGTGATGAAAAGTGCGGTGGGACGCGGCTGCTTCAGGCAGTTTCTGCGGACGGAGTTCAGTGAGGAGAATATGATGTTCTGGCTCGCTTGTGAAGAGCTGAAAAAGGAGACCAACAAGACTGTGGTGGAGGAAAAAGTTCGTCAAATATACGAGGACTTCATCTCAATCCTTTCTCCAAAAGAGGTACAGAACCCACTGGGAAATGAATGATCCACTGGGAATGATGGGTAATGATGTGGTTTGAATTCAACTAATGCTGTCGTAATGTGCCATCGGGAACATGATCCTTTCTAATGATATTTATGTTCTTTTCTTGTATCAGTATTGGCCTGTTGTGTTTGCCGATACTGTACCCTCAGAAGTTCACAGCACACTGAACAAAAAAAATATTTTTGATGTAATATTTATTCCTTCCGCCAACGAGGTTATGTTTTTGTCAGTGTTGGTTGGTTGAGTGATGTACTACATAACTGGAAAACTAATGGATGAATTTTGATGAAATTTTCAGGGTATGGTGGTAATGGGGAGATCAACAGATGGTGGGGGTGGGGGTATTTCCTAACCTGAAAACTTCATCAAAATCCATCTATTAGATTTCGAGTTATGTTGTACACTAACCAACCAACACAGGCAAAAATGTAACCTCTTTGGCATACCTCCCTTCATTCGGTAGGGGTGTGTGTCCTGCCTTGGTGAAGGTCTGCGCTCTCAGACTGCTGTTCTAGTTAGGTTAACGGTCAGAATTTGTATTTTCTAATTGTAAGTAACATTTGTTATTATTTTGACAGAGAAAAAACAAATCAGTATCGACTCCAAATATCACCTTAGAAATATTGGCAGTCAATGGCTCACTGTAAACCCAAATAAGTAATACATTTAATACATTTGAGTTAGTAGTACTATTTCTGAAACTTTGAGTATTCACAATTTAATATATTTAATTATTCTGAATATTCGGGTTTACAGTGCTGAGGCCAATGTTTAATTTAAAACAAAAAATAAATAACTATATATATATATATATATATATATATATATATATATATATATATATATATAAACACTGTATATCAGTCCTAAAAAAAAAAAATCACTAATCCTTTCCACCTGCGAATTCCAAATTGCTTGTGTTGTGTTCAAGTGCTTTTGTTGTCATAACAAAATTCAGAGAATGCCTAATTTCTAAGTTTCTATGACAACCCGTTCTTAAATTAGAGCCAATAATGTGATCTTGACCTTTGACCTTTACGCAAATGGATCATTGCTTCTGATGTACATTAGCTATATGTATATGCTCATGTAATTTCATGGTGATATCTTAAGTCGTCATTGAGTTATAGCATGATATGTCTCTGTAAACAGACAGACACACACCGATTACAATATTGGTGGGACTTTATCTACTACAGCGTTATGTTATTTTAATTCATTCATTCATTCTTTGAACTTTATCCTCCAGATTGTCGCAGGGACATATACAGTATACACTAGGCCTGTTTACATGCACATCAATACTCCGATCATTATTTGATTTGTGGAGTTATCAGATTATTCATGTCAACATGTAAACAGGATAATCTGATGTGTTTTATCAGATAACAGCAGTAATCTGATTGTGAGAAATCAGATTAACCAACCAGGATTTGTCCCCAATAGTCTGATGTCTTCCTACATGTATACAGGTTAATCAGATATATTTGGTTATTTTACATCTGTACATGTGTAAACATAATTAATATCATAGAGAACAGAAAGTATGTAGTCAAATGTGAGTGGAAGCTTGTGTCTACCATCACTATGTACTTGTCTCTAGTCCAAAAGAAATCCGATAATTGACTAGTGATCGATCGATATCAATTTACGGATTGTTTTTACATCAGTCTTATCCAATACAAGCCCATTTACCATAATTCCCACAGGACCTGAAGGCAGCATAAAAAATCCTTTTAACATAAGAAACTTTCCAGCTGTAGTTTTAAAATTTTATATTTATCATCAGCACACTGCAAAAGTCCAAATCTTAACAAGTGTATTTTTCTCATTTTTAGACAAAATATCTCATCACACTTAAAAATAAACATAATCACCTAGAGAGCAACTTGCAATTAATATAAGAACTTATTTTTAGAGAACAGATCTTGAAAATCTTGTTTCAAGAAAACTGACAGAATGTAAATGGCTACAATTGCATCTGTTCAAATGTGTCTTTATAAGGTAATTTTTTTTGTTATATATCAATCTTGATTTGCCATAATAATGTAATGAAAATACCTCCAGTTGTGGAATTTTCTCAGAGGTGAGATTAAAAAAAAAGATCAATGAATTACAGATCCTAATTAATTAATCTCTAAATATTTTTATATTTTAACAGCACAAATAATTTCCACTTGTTCCATTGGAAGATTAAGTCAAACAAAAAAAAAAATCTTGATTTAGGCAGAAAAATAATCTGTCTGTGGAACAAGTGAAAATTATCTAAGATTTTCAAGAGCCATTGTCTAAAAATAAGTTCTTGTATCTCAATTATAATTTATTCTTTACGTGATGATGCTTTACTTTAAGTGTGAATTTTTTTTTTTTTTAATAGAAATGAGAAATGGTAGTATTTTACATTTTGCAGTGTATCCAATTTTATTTTCAGCTGCTTCACATACAGTCTTTAGATTTGATTATTCTGATGATCCCCTGCAGGTTAGTCTGGATTCACGTGTTCGAGAGGTGATCAACCGCAACATGCTGGAGCCGACCTCGCACACGTTCGACGACGCTCAGCAGCAGATCTACACGCTGATGCAGAGGGACTCGTACCCGCGCTTCATAAACTCTACGGCGTACACAGATCTGATGAAGAATCTGGAGGAGCCGCCCCCTGAGCCATAGACTCTCACACTGCCACACACTCTTTTAGCTTTCACAATGGCGCATGCGTCCCACCCGAAGGAGTTTTTGTGTTCCTGTTGGAGTCCTGCTATTTAGAGAAAGACAGACAGGAAAATGAACACTACTTAAAACTGGTCTTTATCCAGCTGTAACTGCTGTTTATTTACCCATGATTAGCTTACCAAAATCCTTGGCGCAAACAAGAACAAATGCTAAGTCCAGCACCAGTTACTTGTTCGACAACATATCTATATTTTTATATATTCCCTAGCGCTTGACATTGCACTTTTCTACCTTGTTTAATAAGGGAAAGCATGTATCTGTGAGCACTGCATTTGTATTTAGGTATATTGTGAGCCTTAATGCATATCCAGTTCTTGTAGAAACTAGTAGATTTTCATTTAATAGTAACTTAAGAAGAAGGAAAGTGCCTTGGAATAAGATCTTCTACACTAGCACCTTTGGTCTAACACAAATGGTGCGACAATGACTTCATATGTTGGTGCTTTCAGCTCTTCTCAAAGATACATTTTTACAACTCAATGAGCTGATTCCCGAAATATAGATCTTGTCTGTGTATTTCAATACTGTGATATTAGTCATATTCTACTTCATTTAAGCGAGACAGGGAGAAATAAACTGAATACATGACCATGACCACTGATATATTTGTGTATTTAAGAAAAGAAAAGGGATTTATGTGAACTAGCTATTTGAATTCTCACAAATTAAATAAAGCACAATCGTATGTTGTTTTTGCCGTTATGTGTCGTGAACATTCTCACATTGCATAATACGATGTATGGGAAGTATACTTTCAGTGTAATATCAGAGGATGTGCTTTGTCTGCAAATGGTGTATGGTGAATTATGTTTAAAAGGCATCCATGTCACAGATCAGAGCTGCCAAATCTATATTGCTTTACATTATTTGCTTGTCTTTAAGATGTTAAAAATACTCAAAAGTGTTCTGTTACATTTCTAAAAGCCAGAGCTGATGCTTATTTTATGCAACAATACCCCCCCCCAACCAAATCATTTTATACTTGGAATAATTTAAGCAACGCAAAATAGCCGATCTTAAAATCAGAGAAGAATAATTCAATACAATTGCTTTTTAAAAGTCTTATCTCTGTCAAATATTCAACTTAATTTCTAAATCCTAAAACAGTCTACATTAATTTTTAAAAAAAACATTAAACAACAGGCCATTTATTATGAAATAGAAGGTATTAACCAAATAGTTTAGCCCTAGTTTTTCCGATACATACGTTTCCTGCAGAAAATGGCTTCTTAATGGCAAATACAATCAAGCAACTAATGTTACTCTACTGTGACGCTGAGGATCGTGTGTGGCTCCAGGTCAGGATGCAGCATCGTTTCAGTCCCGTCTGTCCCAGGCTCAACATGGAGCCCCATGTTCAGTCTGGCTCTATGAGTAGCAGCGTGGTTTTTATTGTCAAGTAAGTCAGTGTTTCTTCAAGTCTGCAGAGTCTCGCTGGAGTCACGCCTGAAGGACTCTGGTGATGCCGTGCGGGTGTGTGCAGCCATTTCCCCGGTTCATTCGTCGCCAAGAGCAGGAAGCTGCTTCTCGATGAATCGCTTGATGTCCACCATTTCCTACAGAGTCGCAAAATAAAGCAAGAACAAATATCATATCTCTCATACAGAACTACGACGATAACTATCAAGAATCAAATGGGACTTGATCCACCACTGACTTCTGGACAGGCGCTGTGAGGTAGACCCCGGTATGACTTAAAGGTGACGTTGGCTGGATTAATGAGGCCTTTCAGCTTCTCTGAGGTCTGACTGCCAAATACAAAGGGAACCAGGGGGTCCGAGTCCCCGTGGCATTGAAGCACATGCATGTCCTTGTTTGCGCTGTTTGCAGCCGCCTGCGAATAGAAGAGATTAGGATTATTCTTATGATCAGATTATGATTAAGTTCAAATACTTCACCACAGTGAGTATGTGAAGGAGGAGTAGACTGTGCATTTTTGCATTTAATCATTAATGTAGTTCCAATCTAAAAAATGCAAACCTAAACATCGAGTTTACATTATTCCAGAGAATAATGTCATTTAAAACGTATATAAGATTATATACACGTCAAAAATTATGATTATACTTTGGCATATACTTAAATCACCTGGACATAAGAAAACACACAGCATATAATAACCACAGCCATAATATAAAATAAACAGAATAATTATCAAAGATATACTGAACAAGTAACACACATATGATTTATAGGTGACATTGTTAAAATATTCTTATACCATTTCAGGGATCCATAATTAATGGAAATTAATCACAATCTTAAAGGGATAGTTCACTATTTTTCACATGAATTTGTACAGGTTTTGGTCAAAGCGAAAGTAGTCCCGGCAGGTTTCCTGGGGTCAACAAAATAAAACGTGTCTTCTCAAAACATTATGTAATTTATTTGCATAACACAACCGTCACGGAACAAAAACTCGCACCTCGTAATTGCTTGGAGCTACTTTCTCTCAATATGAGAGATGATGCATGCACATTGTCTCTGCTAACAGCTGTGCACCTTAGCAAACTACTTTCATCAGTTGTTCGGCAGTGTTTGAGGCTGCTACATGCAGGCACACGCGCATTGATCACTATTGAGAGAAAGTAACTCAAAGTAATTACGAAGTGTGAATTTTTGTTCTGTGATGGTTTTGTTATGCAAAGAAATCAGTCAAACACATATTGTTTTGAGAAGACATACGTTTTATTTTGTTGACCCCAGGAAACCTGCCCGGACTACTTTTACTTTGACCAAAACCGGGCAAGAACTGGGCTCACAGGACACTGTCAGTGATAAGTCACTGTGGGTGCACCAAAGTAAAGATGTTGATCCCATACAGATTCATGTGAAAAATAGTGAACTATCCCTTTAATCTGTGCCATTACATAATCCATAAAGGCTGCAATTGGAATAAAAAAAGTGCATGTGTGGAGATGATAACCTATTGTATATACATATAATATATACCCATTTATGCAGTGCAGCATATGTGGTATAGTTACATGACTCTCAAATGTGTAGAGATGGGCAAATTAAAAAGTTGAAAATAGCCCTTACTGCTCCCCGATGCCCTATTTATGCAGTTTTAACTTTCAATCTTAAAAAAAAATACAACATTCAAATCTTTGTAAAAAAAATTATATATATACAATTGAAACAAAAAAATAATAATAATTGAAATCCACCCATCAAACTTTACACTGCACCTCTCCTAGTGGTTAAGAAAATGTGTTTCAAATTACAACAGAATTAAGTTAATAGTGTGCAAGAAATCGAATTACATACAGAATTGGTTGGTGTATGATGATATTTTCGATGTTGTGACACTGAAAAAAACGGTACTGTAACTGAATAACTTCTGGTGCAGTCCTTTTATCTTTCATATAATGTAG
Organism: Siphamia tubifer; assembly: GCA_020466265.1. Classification (NCBI taxonomy): domain Eukaryota; kingdom Metazoa; phylum Chordata; class Actinopteri; order Kurtiformes; family Apogonidae; genus Siphamia; species Siphamia tubifer. The sequence goes on along the minus strand of CM035802.1, from coordinate 26,627,466 downwards.
TCCAGTAGATGCACATATATTACATTTGTATATAGGTCTCTACCTGAGGGAAGGACTTGCGGAGAGGAAGCCAACAGCTAAGAGCAACCACTCCAGCGAGCTTCTGCTGGGTTGTTAGAGCTGTGTAGAGGGACAACGCTCCACCCTGGAAAAAACAAACCAAAGATTATTTTTAAGAGTTAGTGCATTACTTTACTTACAGACTTGAACAGATCATATAGTAACCCCTTTAATTAGATATGTGCCAAAACATAGCCCCAGTAAACACAAGACTTAGTTTCCGTACTCCAAACTACGAGACAGCAAAACAGGAGCATAACCATTACTTATTTTTCCTCAAAGTGTAGTACTATAAAAAGTTATTTTGAAACATTTTATGACATATTAATTTCCTAAGGGAAACATGTAAAGCATGCAGCTTCAATTTGAACATTTCATTAGAGTTCATACATGAACAGTTAATCACTGAACTGTAAAAAGACCTGTTATGTAACACACTATGTAGGCCTAATCCTTATACATGCCACACCAACCTGTGAAAAGCCACCCAAGAGAATTCTGTGGGAAGGTATTCCATTCTTCACCTCTTGATCTATCAAGGCCTTAACTGTAAAATGAATGACATAAACTTTAACCCAGACATAAACAGACTTGAGGCATATTTTTGCTTATGTAGGTTCAATATTAAGGAGTAGTTTGTGCACATACTGTTCTCTGATGCTCGTTTAATACCAAGCTCATCTTCATCTGAATCTGGGCTCAATCCGTAGATATCAAACCTGGAGGGCAGAAAAACAAAAGTCAGGATTAATGTGTATGTGACTAATCCACTGGTTATTAAAATATACTTGCCACTTTACTCACCAAGAAGGCATGGACATTCTCATGTTCAAGGACACAGGCATGGTGGGACTGAAATCACAGACAATACAGTTAATGCAAAACTGACAATTCAACGCTGTTCTTTAAAATGACTGTAACCCGGAATAGCAGGTAAGATCAGATCATATGCATTTGGAGCCAATCCAGTGCTGTTTTAATATGACATTGTCAAAACTTGTAAAAGGCTGGATCATTGCACAGCTGCTGTCAATACTTACGCATGAGGACAGATGTATTTCACATGTGGTATCCTGATGCCTGCAAAACCCTCAGCCCAGCCATGCCTGTCACAAAGTTCCAACGTTTTTAACACTTTAAAATGTTCAACATGATTTACTTTAGATACAAACTGGACTATTATTGCTGTAATAAAAAGATATATTAATTTCACCTACCCAGTATCACCAAGGCCGTGCAGAAATATTACCTGTACAATAGGACAGGACATAAATGAATAACACATGTTGGGAAGTGCAGCTGTGGAGGTATCACTGAGGATCCGCAGGTGTTTCTAGCGGACATGAAGTAGCATTACATGCCTATTCACAGTGTTTGTGTGGCTAACTCACCGCTGCAGTGGCTTTCCGGGCAGCAGGCACAATGGCAGGTAAAGGCGCTGACATGTTATTGCCGCACATACAGCGCTGAGGCAGCCGATATGCAGGGAGAAGTTAGCTACTGTTAGCTAATAACGATATCTCCTATTGTCAATCTGTGTCGATCGCGCTGGGACTCTGCTTGTCATATAAGAAACACCCGAAGGACAAATACAGACCGCAAATGGAGGTCAAGGTCTTACCGCCTTGTTGTAACGCTGGTCGAAGTGGATTTCTCTTTGGAAGTTGAATTATGTGGGAAAAATTAGACGGACAAGATCACACTAACAACTTGCCAGTTGCACCAACATGTTATATTGACCCGCCCCCTCTCTAACACGATTGGTCATTATTCAAGGCACTTTGTAAATGCACAATAATCATTGGTTATTAGAAATGTCAATAATCGCTGCTTTAATCAGTTAAATCCCGGACAATGACAGCAAATCACACACGGGGACATTTGTGTTGAATTATTTTATATTATTGTATACCAATACGCCATACAAAACTAAATACAACATAATAATTTTAGAACGATACATTTTATTTTCACCTTTCACACAGGATATTGACAGCACTTTTTTGTATTTCCTGTCGTCTTTTCTTACCTTTTTAGTAGCCATATTTCAGTGGAATAATATACAGTTATATTAGAAAAAATATTCACGTAACACAATATATATATATTTTTAAACGCATGGTTTATTAAGCGCATTGGTTCCTTTACTTTGAAAACCTTCACCCTAAGAAGTACTTCCGCTGACCCCTGTCACGTGATGTCATTGCCCTTGGTTTGGCTAACTTTGACATGTGAGGTTTATAAACATGCCTTTCCCCAAAAAACCTAGTGATAAAGCAATAAATGTTTTGAAAGAACTACCCCGTATAACTCTGGCAAATCTGCGACCAGAGCCAGGATCAAAGAAGTCGGTACGTTGTAATGTTTTAATGTAATCTGTGTTGTAGCTAAACAGTATATTGAGGCTAGCACGGTTAGCGTTAGCCAGTGGGAGTTCTTTTTTACAGCCTCTGTCAAGAACATTATACAATGCAATAGCTGTCTAGACGAAAATATGTTGAATATCTCTGCATTTTAGGAAAAACAACGGGGCAGAGGACAGCACGGTGGAAACAGAAGCGGACGGGGACATAAAGGACAAACCCAGAGAGGAAACAAGCCCCGACTAGGCTTTACGGGGGGATCCACTCCATTTTATTTAGCTATTCCAAAATATGGCTACAACGAAGGACACAGGTAGCAACTACAGATTCTACTGCACACAAGAAATAAAACAATATATGTTTTGTATCATCTGTCATTGCACATTTATCTTATAGAACAGGGTATGTATTTGCACAATAACAAATCAGTTCAGTTCAATTTATTTTGAGCACACAAAATCATCAAATGTTCAATCAAAATGGTCAACAAAAGAATCTTTCTTACACTCGAGAAGTAGTGAGAAGAAGTCAAATTTATGAACTCCCACCCCGTTTTTACAAACTAATAATCCAGTAGTTTCTGCATTCTATGGTTTAACACACTTTTTATATCTATTTATCCTTTACACAAAACATCCACAATCATTTATATACACATTGTTTTATGTCACCTCACACAATCCAATTTGTATAATGAACTATAAGTATATCTATAATTGCTTCATATTTACTACAAATGCAGTATTTAATATGATATCTCCTAATCATGATAGTTTATATTCATTCTTCACAATACAAATCTTATTTTATGCATCCTTCTACATTACAATTGAATTGTCACTTATTCAGATAATATTCTGTATTTTGTTATTATACTAATTTTATATATCCTTTTAAAAACACAAATTAAAATTTCACAGAACATCATGCAAATGAAAGACATCACAGTGAAGCACAAATCAAATATAAGGGCAAACAAATAAATACATTGTGCAGGTGAGATCAGAAAACGTAGCGGGATTTATTCAATTAATCTCACTTCATTGTAGCATGAGCATAAAACTGACACTAGAAGTAAAACAATGTACAAGCTACAACTAAAATATAAAGAAATAATAAAAGAAAAGAGTATATGTCAGTGTGTGTAAGGGTGGGAGAATGTGTGTTTGAGGAATATTTAACTGTTGAATGCCCTAAGACAAGCCGAGTCTTAAACTCCCTAAGTGAAGTAGACTGAGATGCGATTTGAGTAGGACTGTTCCATAACTGAACCTCAGAGAGAACTGACTATGCTCAGTTCAGACTTTTGGCAGATGCAACAAATTGGCATGACTTGTGTGAAAGTTATGTATATCTCTATTAAATTGGAAGAATGCATTACAAGGCAAAGAATATATAGCAGGTTGAATTAAGATTTTATAAAGAAATAGATATTTATTTAAAGTAAAAAAAAAAAATTGAAAGGATATTGAGCTCTTGGAAAGAGAGGCTGTGTGAGCAGGTAAGTTAGTAAATGTAGACATCCTACAGAAATTTTCTTTTGCACCATATAGAGTTCATGAAGAGGGAAAGGATAAGTTGCTCACAAACTGTATTGCAGTATGTGAGCTATAGATAAATTAAACTATAATAAAAAAAAATTGGGAGATACTTCCAATGAAGAAATCTACTGATTTTACCAATAATGCCAACTGACTTTGCTCTTTCTTAAAAACAAGATGAATATACCTCTTCCAGTTCTAGTTTTCATGATTCAAGACTCGAAGGAAACTTGAGTAATTAGGGCATCTCCTATACCTATTTTTAGTGTAAATATGATAGAATTAAATTTTTTAACATTAACAGATGATTTATTTAATGCACAAAGGGATGATGACATAAATCTAGTAACATATATCTGTGTTCCTCCTCAGCCGCCGTCCTCAATACCACCCTCTGTCTTTGAAACGCCTGCAGTACCTTATTGATCTGGGACGGGTTGACCCAACTCAGCCCATCGACCTTACCCAGCTTGTCAATGCCAGAGGGGTGACAGTTCAACCTCTGAAGAGAGACTTTGGAGTCCAGCTTGTCGATGAGGTACAGTATAGCCTGTCACAGACTAAACACTGAGTCAAAATACGCTTCAACAGTTTTCATCATGTATCAGGAAGGTTCTTAACTATTTCACCCTTCTCTATTAGGGCTGCAATCAACTGTGATTGTAGTAATTTTCCTGACTGGTTCATTGGTGTGAATCATGATGTTGTTTCTCTTTTTTTCTACAACACATTCTCTAATCATTAAATTATAAAAGTAACAGACCCCCATGACCCTAGTGAGAATAAAGCGGGTTCAGATGATGAGATAAGACAACCAGAATTTAATCACTGAAATCATAAAATTAAATGTTGCAGTTCAACTCCGTATCATGTCTCCTCTTAATTTGCAGTGTAACAAGATATAAAGTAAAGACCTTTGGGGACATGTGATTACTAAATAAGTGTCTGTAGTGACTGGTAATACAAGAAAAGTGGATGTAGAAAAGGAAGAGAGAATGTAGCCAGATATTTTAAAATACAGGATGTTTAATTCATTAATGTTACAGATAGAAAAGAGAAGGATGAAACACGAAAGCACTAACATCACATGCGGCTGTGGTTCAGTTGGTAGAGTGGGTCGCCCTATGACCGAGAGGTTGGCGGTTCACGTCCCGGCTCTGGCTGTCCACATGTCGAAGTGTCCTTGGGCAAGACACTGAACCCTGACTTAGGCCCCCAGTAGGACTTACCATAGACCTTAGAAACCTACTGGTGTATGAGTGTGTGTGTGAATGGGTGAATGAGAGGCTAATGTAAAGCGCTTTGAGCACCATGAAGGTGGAAAAGCGCTATATAAAAAATGCAGTCCAAAAAAATGCAGTCCATTTACATGAAATAGTGTATAAGCAGGTGACATTATTGTTAGAGCTGCTGTGAAAGGTGCTGATGTCCTGATCATGTTGTGCCAGTAGGTGGCACCACATAACCATCACAGTGATAGAAATGTACCCTCAGCTCTGCTTGAGTTTCACCTCACATCTGTTTGTTCTGTTCCAGGGTGCTGACATTTTTGCAGCAAAAATCAACATTGAAGTGCAGAGAGCTTCTGAAGGAGCCATCGCTGCTATTGAGAGGAACGGTGGGGTCATTACTACCAGCTTCTATGACCCGATAAGCCTCGGTAACTAAGAAGCGAACTGTTAATGGCACTCACCCACTAAATGTGTTTAAATGTCACATTTTCAAAATCATAGGCTGAAAGATTTCCACTGGTTTTTGCAGATATTGTCATCAAACCCGTCCCATTCTTCCTGCGAGGGCAGCCTATTCCACGGCGAATGTTACCAGGAGAAGATATGGTCCCGTATTACACTAATGCTGAAAATAGGGGTTATTTGGCCGACCCGGAGAAAATTCAGCAGGCCCGTGTCGCCCTGGCGCAGAAGTATGGCTATATTTTGCCTGACATTTCAAAGGATGAACTGTATCACATGCTCTCCATGAGGAAGGATGTCCGACAGCTCTTCTTTGGCCTCTCTCCAGGGTGGATCGTAAATATGACCGAGAAGAAGATTCTCAAACCCACAGATGAGAAACTGCTGAAATATTATAGTTCGGAGTAGATTTTTGTGTATTTCTGGGGTCTGATTAAAAGTCTGGCTACTACCTCTATCCTGTGACCACATCTCTCATAAATAAATCTCACCATTTTATGTGAAACTACAGAAAAATAATTCTGTTTGTCTTCTGTTTCAGATAATAAAACTATAATCACACTTTGTCGATAACCTAATTTAATTCAAATAATACACATTTTCTTGTTGTAACATACATATTGTAATTTATTCTACATTCATAAGTAATTATTACTTGGTTTGGTTTTGTCCTCGTATCAAATCATAGTTGACCCATGTGGCATGATGGAAGGAACGTGAACTGTAACAGGTGAGGGGGAAATAAGGAAAATAAGATAACTCAAAGAATGAAAACAGGAAACAGATGCCTGGTGATGTGTGTTACTTGTGAAATGGATTGCATAGGCCTAGAAGGGGAGTTTGAAATTAGTCATAGGCAGCTGTATCCTGGTCTGGACATTCAAAAGACCCCTCCTGCCCCCTCCTCTTGGAATACAATCAGAGGCAAACATACGATTTTGCCCGGTTGTGCATTAGTGACAACGCTGCCATGAAGAAAAGGATGCAACACATTTAATGACAGAGTTTAAAGGAATTTAATTGATTTTAGTCAACAGGTTTACATCACTTTTGACCCAATACGTTCATACTATACAAACAGAAACATGAAATGTGTCAAAAGGATTACATATTATTCCTAGAAACCTAGTTTTAATCCATTCCTTCTTTTGACACATAGTTTACATTTCTGTTTCTGCTCCCACAAAAGCTTTTTAGTGGCTTTTTTTTTTTTTTTTTTTTACTACACAGAAAAACCTTTTACCAAAAACGGGAAGGTAAAAGTTAGTGTTCATGTCATTTATTTAATATAATTATAATTACAAGGGAAAATAGTTGTGTGCTTTTTTTCTTAACTGTAAATTATATACAATTAAAAACAAACCTCATTCATTATAAATGTGATTTTAGTCACAAACTTCTCGAGTACTAAGTGGCTCAGAAAATGAATGAATGATAGTAGTTGTCATGATGTTTGTATCTGTTCAATCTGAACTTAAAGTTGATGTAGTATTGAACAGAAGTCAAACACTGACTCCACAAGCAGAGGGTAGAATAATACTTTTAATTCCGAATGGGAAAATTACAGGTAGATGTTAGGGATCAAGTAGCAACAAAAACAATAGTCACTCATATTTAACTATGGAAAGGAAATAAAAGTGTAATTGTGTGTTTCATTGCTAATTGCACTGGATTGATGAAACATGTTATGTTATATTATTATAAATACTATTGCAGTAAATATTCTTCTGTTAAATTGTTTAAAATATTTTACATTTCTGAAACATTTGTCTGATTTTGAGCATAAATAATTTAAACCACTAGTAATCATCTGGTTTGTTCAGTTCCCACTCAGGAGTTAAAGTTCAGATTGTCATTTTTATCATATTATTTCAGATAAACAACAATAGAAGTTGTAGATGTGATGTCTCCCAATATTTTTGTCCATACAGTGTATCAGAAAAGACACATCTTCCATCTTATTTGTTCATTTTGTTTTCAAACACTGCTTGAATGTAAAGTTTGTCGTAATTTTACACTTTTAATTTAATGCTGTCATTCCTTTTACACTGTTCCACTATGAGTGAGTGTTGCCTGAAAATAAGATTCAAACAAACAAACCTTTGTGAAGGGTTCTTTTATTATTAAATATCATGTATTTTAGACAAATAAATTAAAATGTTATTAGAAATGATTTTTTTCTGATGTATCTGCTACAATGTCTTCAGTTAATGCACCCTATAGTTGGAAAATGTAAAGTCATGTCTGCTTTTTGCGTCTGATGAGAACAAAAAACATCATTATTTTTCACCACTAGAGACATAATATAGTTAAAATGAGAACTTTAGTGAAAACATTTAACACTGAACTGCAGTTTAGAAGCTCTATCAAACTAGTTTTTCTGTAGATTTCAATACCCATTCCTTCATATTTAAAGTCTCTGTTGCACTCATGTTTATTTTTTTGAAGGCAAAATGGCACATTCACTATAAATAACTTGGTATTTTACGCAGATATTGTCTGAAGGGACGCTGCCATAGAATTTGTGCTGGTATAAAAACACTTTATCAAAGGAAGCATATGTTTGTGTGTGTCTGCAAGACTATGAGCATTGTGTTTCCATACAAAGTCCCCTCTGCCATGTTAGTTATTGGTGGGCAGCTCACCATTATGCAATAGTCAAAAAGTGTCAAGAACAAGCAATCCGTCAGTCAATATAGTCCTAATTATTAAATCAGCTTTTATATTTTGCCTTTTTAAAATACATTTCCTGGCAGTATTTGTAAATGTTATCATTTCCTAGTGTATGAAGCAAAGGTTACACTTTGATGACTTTGCTTATGGTTCTGCGAATGTTTTCCTGAATCTCAAGTATCCAATAAACTACACACAAGTAGTGGATACATACACAGTCGACCCTGCCAGGAAAACCAGCCCAAATCCTTACAGCATAATACTTTAAATAAATCACACCACAGGAAAGAAACAGCACAATCATTGTTTATGGCAGAACTACAGCGCTTATCTTCAAAGCAGCAGATCCTTTTGAATCTGTATCAGGTCTCAGACGAGCAGGAGTGAGCTAAGACATCTCAAAATACATACTTAACCCTACTGTGGGGGTGTAGTTCTGAATCAATGACAAAACCAAATTAGGCATTTTCTCTAATCACAATCAAGAATCAGCCCTTCACTTTGATTAAAACCATGGCTTAGACTTTATTGGTTAAGTGTTTTGTCTTTGTTTCTGCTTCAAATAATCCAATGTCTGAGTAGTTCACACTATTTAATTAAACATTCAGGCATGGCTGCTGCAGTTGACCAGGGCAGATTCTTTGGGTTATCTGCCACCTTGAATGAGCCGTTTAGGACAGACACAGATATCATGGTGTCTCACAGGTCTTGGTCTAGTTTCAGTTAATAATTAGGGTTAATTTACAGCTAAATGCAGGCGTCCTTCTCCTCTGTCTGCCAGAGTAGGACATGTGGCAGAAGTCAGCCTCCAACACTAGGACAGTATGGGATTAAAAACTGCATACAATGGGCGAAGCTTCACTGTGTGTACAGTAAAAAAAAAAAAAAAAAAAAAAAACCTGTAAGATTAATCAAATTCAGCAGATAAGACTCTTATCAGTCGTCAGTGCAGAATACAGTCGCTAATTTACACAGAATAGTACTGTTTTGTGACATGAGGAAGGCTTTGTTGTTTTTGTCTTGACTTGATCAAGTCTGTGTGGAAAAAAAGATGAAAGAGTTTTGTTTAAGTGGCAGATGAAATGATGGTTTTTTTTTCTCATATGTGCATCACAAATACATTTCTGATTGATATTTTTAAATATTTAGAGCTACATATATTCTTTTTTTTTTGTTTTCTGTTGTATTGCTAAATTCTTTCCTGCTACTTTTTTTTTTTTATTATACTTGAAAAGATCGACTGTAACACCCAATAATGTCCCACTGTGATTAATAAAATATTCTGACTTTTGATTTGTTTGCAAACTACAGGCTATAACTGGTTCATAAAAAGCCAAAATAGGTCACTTTAACATAATATAAACCAAAAAAATAAAATAACCCACAATAAATCTTGATGCTTTTGACAGTTAATTATTCCAAATGTATTTATTTATTTGTTTATTTGATGAGGACAGTGTATATTAACGAACAAATAAGAACATTATTTTGTGGAAATATGACAGATTTACCTGGGAGCTATTTTCCACCTGTAGTCCTTAACATTTAAAAACACACTAAACATACAAACAAAACAACACCAACAACAACAACAACAATAATAATAATAATAAGAAGAAGAAGAAGAAGAAGAACCGTTATTTCTAGGTGTTATTCTTGGTTCTTAAGGACACTGTACAGTAAATAAAAAGTATAAAAACAAGCAATAAAACTGTTAAAATAAAAAAAAGCATGTTAAAAATTGGACAGTGTATTCACAATACTTCATACAATACATTATTACTACAGTAAATACAATACAATACAATACAATACAATATTTGTCCCAAGAGTAGTTTTATAAGGTTTAATTCTGAAGTGTGGTGTCACTAGTGGTTGAGCCTTTATGATTGATTGATTGATTGAATTTATTTGATCATTCTTGAAGTAAAACATGTAACAGCAACCTATGCCATAGACCATATAAAACAAATAAGACAGTCAGGGATAACACAAGAAGCTTATTTTCATTGTGGTACATTGTGGTTTATTTCTATGTGTAAGAAATAAATAAATACTTTTGCTATTAAATAAATAAATGCTATTTATTTCCTCTTTTTATTGCATTTTTAAAAACATTAATTTTATCTTATGGACCTTAATAAAAAAAAAAAAAAATGGAATCAACGTAAAACCACCAAGAAGAAAAGTACAGAAATGTGATTGAAACATTGAGCTGACATCATAGGTGATTATAGGTTTTATTTGACTTTAATTATTGCTAATCATCTAAATTAAGACCAAATATGATGAAATATTGGGAAAAAAAAATTGGTGCAAAACTAGACTTTGACAGTGAGTGTTCATGCAGAGCTCTACCTATAAGTGTTTGAAGTCTGGCTGAACCTGACATGTGATCTCTGCTCTGAGGTGGGGGCATCATTGTGTTCTGCTAATGAGGCTACATTAAGCCTGTCTACACCAGGGGGCATGTAATCCTCTCAGCTGGCCTGTCGTAGGGCTGGGCAGGGCGCTGTTTACACTGGGAGTGTGGAGGCTAGCACTCAGGACCCCTGGACCTCACTCTACTGTTGCATGTGCTCAAACAAGTGATTAGAAGAGGAGCTGGGTCGGGGTCTGGTTGGAGGGGGGGGGGTGTCGTAGGCATAGAATGGTGTCTGAATCTTGGCTAAGCATATCTTGATGCTAACCTGCTGGGTCCATACAATATGACACTGTCCCACACCTGAGACAATGGTGTTATATTGTCCTCACACATAAGACAATGCAGCTCTATATGAATGAGCCACTGTCAGGAGAATGTGTGGGATGGCACTGCAGGAATACAGGGGGGCATTAGTGGAGCCCAGGACACAGGGGTCTCTGCTCTGCATTTTTACAGGTCTCCAGTTGCGTATCAGGACAGGCCTCAAGTCAAACCCTGCGCTCAATATTTCATAACCTCCTTTTTATATATATTAAATAATTGTCATTGCGTTGGGTTTTTCTTATTTATTTATTTTTTTTACAATGATGCTGTATGTGGAAAAACAGAGGTGGTTAAAATAATGACATTCTGTACTTAAGTAGAAGGTCAGCGACTTGTGTGAAAAAATACTCTGGTAAAAGTAGAAGTAGTGATTCAACCCCTTTACTGAAGTAAAAGTAAAAAAGTAAAACTGCATTTTTTTTTTGCTCTGAATGAAATAATACTTATTTAAGCAGGAAAAAAAGGAAAAAAAACATATAAAAAATAAATAAAACCATTACTGTATAGATGATGTGTTTTGTTGGGTCATGGTCAGTTTAGTGGGGATGGACAGGACATTTAGGAAAAATTCAAAAGTAATAAATAGGAGATTTTTTTAAAAGGGGGGTAAAAAGGCATAATTATGAGTAAAACTCAGTATTATGAGATAACAACTCAAAATTATGAGAAAAATGTAAAATTATGAGAAAAAAAGTCAAAATTATGAGAAAAAAAATCATAATTATGAGATAAGAAATGGATAATTATGATATAAGAAGTCATCATTAACTGTGTGACAGTAGCTGTTTTTCCTTTTACCCTCAAACTGTGCAAATATAACTGGCACATGAAAAGGTACCTAATGGAAAAAGAAATATTTCAACAAAACCCTCGTTTTTCATTTAAAGGTTTTTGCGCTGGTGAGAGGTGGTTATTTGGGCATGACGCAAATGGTATATTACACAAAAACGAGAATGAAAAGACCTAGACTCAGATGAATAAAAAAAAAAAAAAACAGATGTTTACAGACATTACAACAAGAGAAGACGACAAGTTTTAACAGAAACATAGTGTGGTTTGTGTGGACACACCAGGAAATTACATCATTAATCTCACCCAACATTGGTTGGGAGAGATTATTGTAATCACTGTGTGTGTGTGTGTGTGTGTGTGTGTGTGTGTGTGTGTGTGTCCGTGTCCCTACAGAGACATATCATGCTATAACTCAATGAATACATTAGATATCACCATGAAATTACATGTGCATATACATATAGTTAATGTGCATCAGATGCAATGATCCATTTGAGTAAAGGTCAAAGGTCAAGGTCACAATTAACTAAAATGTCAAAATTATCGGTTATATCATTATCGGTTATAACTCAAGAACAGAGGGTCACAAAACTTTCAGATTGGTACCAAACGATGCAGAATGCAGATTTCTACAATTCTCATAATTGGTGTTATCACCTACAACCAATACTTTTTGATATCTCTAGAGGGCAAAGGTGACATGTCGCAAAATGTACTCCTGTTTTGTGTGTGTCAAGCATTGACATATCATGCTATAACTAAATCAATACTGGATATATTATCATAATATTACACACACTGATGCATATATACATATAACAAAGTTATCAACATTCCAAAAGGTCAAAGGTCAAGGTTGAATTTAGCAGAAAGGCCAAAATCACATAATTGGCTCTAATTCAAGAACAGGTTGTCATAGAAACTGGAGATTGGCACAAAATAGGGGCCAGATTAGGCATTCTCTGAATACTTGTTTCCATTGTGGTCCCTTACAAAAATAAAATACATTATTAAAACAAGTTAAAACAACAGTAAAAGAAATAAAACATAAAAACACAACACCAAATGTACACAATAAAATAATTAAGCATAAATAAAATCCTGTCCTTCATGACACTCTCCGTTGCCGCCCATTTTACTGTAAAAAGTTGCAGTTCCACTGGTAGCGGACGATCGTGGACAAGTGGAAAATGAATTGGGGTATACAGGGTTAAACGCTACATACTTTCTAAAGTACCTGTTCACTAGATACCAAAGATATTTTTATTTTTGTAACTTTGCTATGTATTTTATACCAGAAGTGAAACTGAAACTTACTCACATGCTTTTGTTGACCTACAGATTGAGATTTTTTTTTTCCTGCTACACGCTAGCATTCAGCTAATGGGTGCTGATTAGCTAGAGAAGACTAGCGACTGTGTCACGGATCGGGGTGAGGTGGAACAGGAGGACTCCAATGCACAGTACTGAAGGGCAAAATAATTTAATAACAAAACTACAACATAAAGACAAGACAAACACAACCTGGGAGTGAACGGCCAGAGTCCGTGGTGATGATGAGTGTCCGGGTTATGGTGATTGGGGAGATAGCAGCGATAGTCCGGGTTATGGGGGTGACATATCTGAATGGTCCTGCACTGGCAGCTACAAGCCTTACTGCTTATATAGCCACCGATTAGGAACGGCTTGCAGCTGCGCAGTGCAGGACCAGGTGAGTGTGGAGATTGGGGGAAAGGTCACTGGAGCGGAGGTCATGACAGACTGTTTACGACCAGAACCTGCAAACATGAACAAGCACTTCATCTACACACATGTGAACACGTCCACTTACACTACATAGACTATAGCAGTAAGTACAACAATGGATAGCATTATTTTATGTTATATATCATTATAAACTTACATAATGGTCCCATATAGCTTCTCAAAGCCAGCTGATGCTGTCGACCAGATGACAACGTACCAGCAGATGGAATGAAACTATGCCCCAAGGCGAGTAGAATCAGGTAGAAGTGATACTAATGGAAACACATCTTTAGAGGTCTCCATCTTTGTGCCAGGACAGGTTTCAAGTCAAACCCTGCACCAAATATTCCATAATATCAGCGACTGTGAGGAAGAAGATGTCAGTTTGTGGCATCTGCATTGACACCCACAGCATATGCTCATCCATCCCAGCATCTGTCCCAGGTGAAGATGCTCCAAAAGTCAGCTATGTGTAACGCAGACACCATCCGTTTTAAATCCAGCAGGTCCATCCATTATAGAGAATGAAAACTCCTCAGCAGCTTGACCAGCCAGCCTCAGTGCAGCTTGACCATCACTGACCGGAAGTAAAGAAGCAGAGGACATTCCCATATGTGAGTTGTGTCCACTACAATGGTACATTGTGATCGGGACAATCCCCATTCAGACAGCATTGTACCCACTCAGCTGCTGCACTGTCCTTGTTTGGCTATGATGGTACCTACTGTCAACTCACAGATTAGGATCATTAAAGAGCTCAGAATACAGGAGCAGTGACACATTTATAAACCATACAATCACCTCAATCATTAATTCACTGATGGATTAACATTAAAAGTAATGATAATAGTTTGAAGGTAAGTTTTATTTTTCATACACCATTCATGATTTCTTAGAATTAGGATCTCTGAAATAATGAAATGGACCTAATGATGAATTTATGTTATCCAACCCCTCCCTTTCATGCATGAATTATGAGAACCTTCATCAAGATGTTTTTCTTGAGTGTTTTTTTTATTCCTCTTTAGGCATGAAAAAACAATGTGAGTAAACGTTTCTTATGAACCTATGTTCTATAAAGTTACAAAAATGTCTACTCAGCTGGATACAACGCATTTAATTTTTAAAGTGACATACTGTGTGAAAACTATGAAATAGTTTTTTTTTAATACTGCTAATTTGATGTTTTATCAAATGTTGACACACTGGAATACTACTTATACACACTCAGATAATATACAATACCATCTTTTTTGCTTAAAACGTTTGCATTAGTAATTAATTTATACACAAATATGTTAGTGCAGATCAGGTTTATCTCATAGGGTGTACCCCGCCTTCACCCATTGTAGCTGGATTAGGCCCCCACAGACCCCCATAACCCTAGTGAGGATAAAGTTAGTTCAAATGATGAGACGAGATCAAGTTAATCAAGAATGTTACAGTAAAGGTATGAGTTGCAGTGTATGGGATAAGGAATGGCCCCATCTGTCCATGACACATATTTAAAATGTTTTCTTCTGTTTACTTTTTTCATCTCTACATATAATGTAATTATCAAAAGGTCAAAGGTCAAGGTCGGATTGAGCAGAAAGGTCAAAATCACATTATTGGCTCTAATTCAAGAACAGGTTGTCATACAGTAGAAACTTGAGATTGGCACAAAACAGGGGCGAGATTAGGCATTCTCTGAATACTTGTTCTGTTTTATTGTTTAAACAGTGAATAGGCTATTATTTTAACACTGTGGTCTTGCAATTTAAACAGTACAACATTGTTTTTCAATTTCTTATTCCCACAAAAGAATAGAAACACATTATTACTAGATTAAAAACAGGTTTTATTCATACTTTCCCTGTAGAAACTACAGCTATGTTTGATTAAATCATTAACACAAAAATCTTTTCAAATAAACAACTTTGCATTGTATTTTCACATACATTATTTTATGTTGCAATTTTACAACTTTCTGCAGTTAATTCTATTATTTTTTTTTTACACTTTACTGAGTGCAATGATTTATGTACTAACCAAAAATGAATGTAATCATACACTGTAAACCCGTTAACAGAACTCAAAGTTTAAGGCAATCGATTGCCTTAATTATTTTAAGTTGATTAACTTAAAAAATAAAATTTTCCAGAACTTAAAATTTAGATGTCATGCAACTGATAACAGGTGAATTAAAAGTGGTTATTTAGCTCAACTCAAATATGTGCAGTTAATTTGACTAATAGTTTCCAATGAAGGCAAAACTATTCTTTTCAGTTCTATATACTTAAAAATGACCAGTGGAATAAGAAAATATTCAGACCATTTGGTAAATGGACTGCACTTATATTTTCAATCATCTTTATTTGAAACAATAGAAATAACAGTACAATATCATTCACAGCATTTAATTACTTAATTCCACTAAGTTGAACCTCATCTATGTTTTTAAGTTATGTTCACTTACCAATACCAATACCAATACCACATACCATACCAATATTTGGATGTTTCTAAAATGTACATACCAATTTTTGAATAGGAAATTACATGAC
The DNA here is from genome assembly GCA_020466265.1 of Siphamia tubifer. Lineage (NCBI taxonomy): Eukaryota > Metazoa > Chordata > Actinopteri > Kurtiformes > Apogonidae > Siphamia > Siphamia tubifer. The sequence continues at coordinate 26,611,302 of CM035802.1, read as the reverse complement.
ATTTGGGAAACAAAAGGACACCGTATATTCTGGACTATAAGGACTCCAAAAACCATAGTGCACCTTATGGATTCATTGTGGTTCTGCTTAGTGACTGGGAATTTAGACTTTTTTTCCCCTCATAATTTAGACTTTTTATCTCATAATTTGGCCTTTTTTCCTCATGATTTTGACTTTTTTATCTAATAATTTTGACTTTTTTCTCATGATTTTGACTTTTGTATCTCATAATTTTGGCTTTTTATCAAACATTTTTGACTTTTTATCTCATAATTTTCACTTTTTATCTCATAATTTAGACATTTTATCTCATAATTTAGACTTTTTATCTAATGATTTGGACTTTTTATCTTATGATGTTGACTTCACTTAATATACTTTATAATCCAATATGAAGAATCTAAAAAAAATAAACCATTCATTGACAGTGTGCCTTATAGTGACTAAATATTGTCATCAACGAACATTTATCACGTGACAAAAACGAGACCAAACTAGACATAAATGTCAGTCTTGTAACGATAACTATTATTAAATATATAATGCAGTATAAATGACCAATAAAAACCAGACAAAATGTGTCTCATGAAATAAAAATACAAAAAAAACATTCCTAAAATGTCTCTTAGTTGTTGTTGACAAAAACCAAAACGAGCCGTTATTTTCATTCTGTTAGCCGTGTTAGCTTATTTTTTTAATGTCTTTATTGTTGCTGTGTCTCGCGAGGTAGTCGTTAAATTAAGTCCCCACCAATTTCAACATCATGAATACTCTCATGTTAAACTCCTATTTTCCACCTCTTTAACCCATTGGGTTCACAGATGAGGACAGTCGAAACTAACATTATTCTACTCACGCTGCGTCCTTCAAACTAATTGATTAAATCCATTAACGTTTTTCACAGCGCATTGAAGCATGCGTTCAGATTAACATGTCGGATGTGGATTCAACCTCTAATCTGACATGTGAGGAAAAAGACCCCCCCCCCCCCCTCCCCATACCCTACCCTATACCTTCCCCCTTCTCACCTTTTCCTACTTTTTTTTTTTTTTTGGTAGTAATAAAACTAAACACACTGTATTTCAAAAGCATCTTATTTCTGCGATTTGATTGATTTACTGAGTCTTAATGTGATCTCCTGAGGTTTGTTTATCTACTTTGATCACTTCAGTTAATGAATGAATGACACTATTGATTTATTGATCACTCTGCCATTTGGATTAAAATAACAGGTTCATGCTCTGGTCTGACTATGTGAAAAGTCTAAACCATACCCATTCATATTTAACATCTTATAAAACCTCATTATGATGCCTTGATGGGACTGTGTTCACAACTCTGCAGTCAACTATATGTGGATTAAAACTCTGTCAGGTCTTTATTTTAATACACTGTATTTACAATACAAAGACATATACCATAAGTGGTTCGTCTGCAGGTGCAGGACTTCACTGAGGCTGCATGGGACGTGTATTGTAGATTGATTTTTGCAAATATCCGCGTAATTATAGCATCTATTGTTTAGTAACGCGTGTCGTCAGTGCCAAAGAAAGATATGTATTAAACTATAAGAGAACACCTATAATGGCGTCCTGTTATTTTAACCTATAAAGACCCATTGTTATTTTTGTGTCAGTTCACTAATGGATTTTCCTCTGTATTCCACCTATTATAATAGATATCATCCTTTGCAGAGGTGGAAGTAACTAGTACTTTCTTTACTGTACTGAAGTACATTTTTTAGGTATCTGTACTTTACTTGAGTATTTCTTTTTCTGGAAATTTTGTACTTTTACTCACTATATTTGTGTATAAATATCTGTACTTTATACTCTTTACTATGGGAGTAATCATGATGTTGACATTGGTGGGGACATAATTTCACGACATCCTCGCGAGAGACAGCCACAATAAATAAATAAATAAATAAATAAATAAATAAATAAATAAGAACACGGTTAAAAGAATTAAAATAAGGTCTCATTTTGTTTTTGTCAACAAAAACTAAGAGACATTTTAGGAATGTTTTTTTTTTTATTTCTTAAGCCACATTTTGTCTGGTTTTTATTGGTCATCTATATCCATTATATATTTAATTATAGTTATTGTCACAAGACCGACATTTTCGTCTATTTTCATCTCGTTTTTGTCACATGATAACGGTTCGTTGATGACATTATTTAGTCACTAGAAGGCGCACTGTCAATGAATGGTTTATTTTTTTTAGGTTCTTCATATATAAGGCGCACTGGATTATAAAGCGCATTAAGTGAAGTCAAAATTATTAGATAAAAAGTGAAAATTATGAGGAAAAAAGTCCAAATCGTGAGGCAAAAAAAAGGCAAAATGATGAGATAAAAAGTAAAAATTCCCAATCACTACCAGAATGAATCCATATACAGTATAAGGTGTACTGTGGTTTTTGGAGGAAATTAAAGAATAATAGTCCAGAAAATACTGTAACCTTTGGTTTCCCAAATGTCATATAATTTCCTATTCAAAAATTGCTATGGACATTTTGGTATGGATTTTGAATTATAAAATCCATTGAATGTCATCACTGATTTTTTGTTTTTGCACTGAAATTAAATATCAGAATTTATTTGTCTCTGAATTCAACCATGTTCATCAATTTAGAATAATAAATAAATTCAGAAGCAAAAAAAAAAAAAAAAATCAGAGGCAAGAAATTTGGCTGCAAAACAAATACCAAAAAAAATTATTAGTGTACATTAGTGCTACAAATTCAGTGGGTTTCATAAATCAAAGTCTGCTGAGACAAAGTTATTTCCATAATGCAGGGTGAATGTGCATGTGTTCTTATTAATTATTTTGTAGTATTAGTCCATTCCTGTTCCACTGAAATCATAGTAATAGTAATACATGGTCTATAAAGTATAATTTTAATGCATAAAAATAAAACATAAAATGACACAATTAAGATAAAAAAGTTTTAAAAGTTTTAAAAAAAAAGAGTTAAAAAGTCACAATCATGTCATAGAAAGTCACTTTCTGTCCTCCACTGATTTTCCCTCGGAAGTAATTTATTTGACACACATGTATCTTCACATTAGTTTTTAGTTTGAAAAAGTAACAAGTCTTTTCTGAAAGGATAAAGTACACATACTTATGTAAAAATGTAGAGAGTAAAAGTACAAAGTTGCCAGAAAAATACAGAAAAAGTCTACTTAAGTATGCATTCATTTTCAGTAAATTAGATTATTGTAATGGTGTCTTCACTGGTCTGAACTAAAATTCAATCAGGTACCTACAGCTGATCCAAAACCCTAGTGCCAGAGTCCTGACCAGTACCAGGAAACTGGACCACATCACACTGGTCCTCAAATCCTTACATTGTCTTCCTGTGGGTCAAAGGGTAGATTTCAAAATCTTACTTCTGGTCTATTAAGCACTAACAGCCTTGGACCCAAATACATCCTAGACCTGCTGGTTCCATATGAAGCATCCAGAGCCCTGAGGTCAAAGGTCATCGGGGACAGGCCTGAAAACATTATTATTTACTGGAGATTTTACTTAAATTCTTAATTGTCTTTTAAATTTTTCATGTCTCTTATTTTAATTGTCTTTTAATGCATTTTAATTATTTTAATTTTCTTATATTTTTTATGTAAAGCACCTTGAATTGTCCTGTACATGAAATGTGCTATACAAATACATTTGTCTTGCCTAGCTGTGGGTACGAATAAGTGCCACCCTCAGTCTTTTTGCAGATCTTTCTATAACTTTCTATCACTAAGTGTATTTAAAATCAAATTAAATTTTTTTTTTCATCAGCCTTTGAAGGGAGATAAAAATGGGGTGACAATTCTGTGACCCCATTCTTCTTTATATTTTGTGTGTAATCAATTTTTTATGTATTTCTTATTTATTTTATTGAAATTGTATAATGTACGTATAATCAGTATAATCAGTATATAATACTTTTGTAATTTTCTAATTTTGTGGAATCAAATCTTAATGTATTTCTTAATTCACCCTTGTCTTAGAATTGTATTTTAATTTTTAATCAATGTGAAGCCCTTTGGGCTACAGTTTTTGTATGAAAGGTCCTATATAAATAAAGGTAATTAATTAATATTATTATTAATAATATTATTATTATTAATATTACTATTATTATTATAAGTCTGTATCTCTGCTGGAGTTTTGAGTGACTTCAATACACTTCTGTCTTTTTAATTATGCCTGTCTTAGTCAGAATGTTAGTCTTACTGATGACAGTAAAATAAATAAATAAGTAAATAAATAAAACATTCCTATTTGTGAGCTCATCAGTCCACTTTGGTACACTTCTATCAGTTTGGTGTCGGGTAAATATTTGTAATCATGCAATAAACGTGCCTTGATCATGTTTGTTCCAGTCTTGTAAAATACACTTTGATAGAGACAGTGGATGGCAGATAAGAACTGAGAGCCTCCATGTAATTAGTAACCAGCCCTGCCTCCTGGAAACTTTGATGTCCAGTTATCAATACTCTGGCTGTCTTTCAACATTTATTGATTAGATTCCATTTCTATCAATAATGAATAACTTTGTGATTTCATTTTACTAATATGGTTTTCTAAGTGAAGGGAGAAGATTTTGTTCTGGTTATTTATACAAAAACAGATGGAAAGGAAAGGTTCAGGAGGGAAAATATTCAGATTATATAGTGGATGAGGTGGTCACATGACACAGAAAACCTGCAGGCTTCAACCCTTAAAGACCCAAACATCCACTAGAAACCAAAACCATCTACTGATCTAACCTGTTGATCATAGGTCAAATTACAGGTCGTACTGGGGGTTGAAGACCCAGTACCACCCACCCCCTTCCAAAAGAGGTGTTCAGGTCATTTTGCTGATATTGTGAAATAATAATAATAATAATAATAATAATAATAATAATAATAATAATAATAATAATAATAATAATAATAATAATAATAATAATAATAATAATAATAATAATAATAATAATAATAATAATAATAATAATAGACTACAAGTCAACTCCCATTTTCACTGTAGGAACATTTTAATGTTGCTATTTCAGAACCTTTATTTTGGACCAAACCATTGTTACCTTTCCCAAAGACGTTATGTTTTTGCCAGGGTTTGTTTGTCTGTCTGTTAGTTAGCATTAACAATATAACTCAAACACTTATGGGTGGATTTTGATGTCAATTTCAGGGTAGGTTGGTAATGGGGAGTTCTAGAAATTGTTAGATTTTGATTTGATTTATGATTGCATGACATATAGGCAGTAGGCTTCTTGTAAATGTATGTATAGTCTGTCTCATCATCTAAACCCACTTTATCCTCACTAGGGTCTGTGGAGGTCTGTGGGGGTCTAATCCAGCTACAATGGGTGAAGGCGGGGTACGCCCTGTATGAGTCACCAGTTCATCTCAGGGCTAAACATATATAGACAATCACTCTCACATTCACACATATGGACAATTTAGATTAACCAATTAACCTATCAGTGCATGTGTTTGGATGGTGGGAGGAAACTTGGAGAAAACCCACACAGACTGTGGGCAGAATATGCAAACTCCACACAGAAAGGTCTGGTGTGGGAATCGAACCAGGGTCCTTCTGTCTGTGAGGCACCAGTGCTAACCACTGCAGTAGTATTTCACTGTATTTAACTTCTTCTTCATCTTTTGGAAGTTGATCAAACAGACGTCTTTTGGATCTATAATGAGATAATATAATGAGCAATAATGAGCTAAATTCTGATTTATTTTTCATACACTCATATTTGTTTAGTTTGAAAAAGTAAAGAGTCTATTATGAGAATGTAAAGAGTATAAAGTACAGATATTTATACAAAAATGTAGGGAGTAAAAGCAAAAGGTTGACAGAAAAATAAATACTCAAGTAAAGCACAGACAGTAAAGGAAGTACTTTTACTTAGTTACTTCTACCTCTGAATAAAACAATAAAACACATGAATATATGAAAGAACAGCTGTAGACATTTCTTGGTTTGCATGACTGGTTGGTGTGTGTGTGTGTGAAAATGATAACTAAGGTGAATAGATCCCAAGGACTTGATTTATTAATTTTTTTTTTCCTCATATATCATGTTGACAGGACGTTAAAATTAAAATATACATTGTTTTTGAGGTGAAAGGGTGGGGTTAAAAAAAAGTTTTCCTTCCTCCTTTTCAAATGTAAAAAAGAAGCACTGTATTGTTTTATTTTGTTGTTGTTGTTGTTGTTTTATTATTATTGTGGTTGTTTTTATTTACTGCACATTCGAAATAAACATATTGAATTGAATAACTGTCCACTATAGTGACCAGTATGCATGAAAGGGTTACTTTTTTATTTTATTTTATTTTTTTTGTACTGTGAGTTATTACAGGCTGCCATCTGAAGTTCTGTGGGGTCGTTGATTTGGGGGGGTAGGGTGTGTGTGTGTGTGTGTGTGGGGGGGGGGGGGATTGGTCAGATGTGCCTATCACCGACTTGACAAAACACCTTAAATTCACACCTTAAATCCACTCCTCCTTCTCTCCTATTGGCGGAGGGGCATCATATAGCAGTCAGGATGATGACAGCGGCCTCCACCAGGGTCCGACCCGGATCACCCTAGACCAGCATGCATTTCTGCCAAGACCCCACTGACCTGGAGCTGTGCACAAACATGTTCCATAATGAAGACCCCGGGGAACAGGTGACGGAAGTGCGATGTCCCAGTACAGGTCCATCCAGTCCACAGTCTGTCCACTCAGACTCCAGCTGCACGAGCCCTGAGGGGAAGTCTTCCTCACCCCAGAAGAGGGTGAGAAGACCCCTGAATGCATTCATCATTTGGACCAAAGAGGAACGCAGGCGTCAGGCGCAGCTCAACCCGGACCTGGAGAACACGGATCTGAGCAAAATACTCGGTAAGTGGAAAAAAAAAAACAACAACCAAAAAATAGCTTGTTGCTAACAGTGGCGTAGCTAGGCTCTCTGTAGGACCCCAAACAACAAACCCTGAACCCCCACCTCACCTGTGCACACGACAAAAATGATGTTTTTGGTTTTGTTTTGTTTTGTTTTGTTTTGTTTTTTTTTGTTTTTTTTTTTTGCACAATTTCTGGGACATTTGAGATGATAACAAAACAAAAAAATTAAAGGACAACACGTTTTTTGTTGTTGTTGTTATATTTTTTTTTATGTTTTTTTTTTTTTTTTTTTTTTGCAATTGGGGCCCTAATTGTGATGTAGCCTAATGTGAATTATTCTACACTCCCATGTTACTTTATTTCTGATTTTGATTCCTCTGAGAGAAATATCTACAAAACGTCATAGGTACAGACGCTAAATCAGTTATTTTGTTCAAATCAGTTATTATGTTCATTGTCAGGATATGCACACTAAGGCTTTGACATTTGAATATAATTTGAATATAATTTTTAAAAAAGAGATGTTGGAACAAATATTAGGCAGCTCTTAAGTGTCATAAATTAACAAAGTTAACAGGTAAAACTAATCTGACCGTTTTACGTATCGTGTCCATTTTTGTAAACATCCCCTTTTGATTGTCAATGAGGCTAACAGTTTAAAGGATTTCATTAGTACAGGCAAGCAGGAAAACTAAGGAACAGTGTTTCACACACACAACAACACAACGGACAAAAGATGATGTTTGTGGATTATGTAACGTTAAAAGTGTCAGCCAATAATAATGCTCACTACTGACACTGCATGTTTCATCAGTAATCGTTGTAAACACAACAGAATATTTCACATTTGACTGAATATTGCCCCCTGGTGGACTGGTTATAATATCTAATGTTAATGCCGAGTTGTTTGTCAGACATTTTCAGAGTAATGTAATTGATAAATATTTGAATGTTATTCGAATATCTGCATTAATTTCCAAATGAAAATCAAATAGGATTTTTGGGCAAAGGTCAAAGCTCTAATGCACACATTCGAACCATTGTAGTGATAATGAAAATCAAAAGCTCAGACGTGAGCTAAAACCTCTTGACTCGGTGCGCAGAGATGACGTCACTTGTGTGTCTGGGGTTACATCATTTATTTTAGCTCATCCAGTCTATCAAAGTTGAATCAATGGAATTAGTACTACTGTATCACAATGAACATATTAACTGATTTGAACAAAATAACTGATTTAGTGTCTGCAAGTCACTGCCCTGCTGACTCATTTTATGCCATTTTTTTTTTTATCTTCTGGTGGATATTTCTTCCAGAGGAATAAAAATAAACAAAACAGTAACATGGGTGAGTAGAACAATTCAAATTACATCATAATTAAGGCCCCAATTGCAAAAAAAAAAAAAAAAAGACATCCGTTAAGTTCTCAATGTGACGTTCAACAGATGTGCCTCAAAGTTCAGGACCATTAATAATTGTTGTAAATAATCTGACCCTAAAAAAAATTAAAATATGACATTTTCTTTATTCCCAAGTGTGCTGCAAATTAGTAGAACTTCAAATATATATAAACAATAGAACTGTGAGTAAATAAGTAAACAACAGACAGGACACATCACACTTATACTTTTCTTTTTTGCAGTTTTTCATAGTAATTCAAAAAAAGTATTTATTAATAATACAATTATTATTATTATTACTCCTACTAATAAAAATAAATATATAAATACACGTTTTTGCACTGTACAGGTGACAGAGGGGGCGGGGTTTGCTACTAAAGTGTTATATCATTGCAAATTGCCTATTGTTGTTGTGTCTGAATATTTTAGCAGCCTTTTGGGTGTGTGTGTGTGTGTGTGGGGGGGGGGGGCGCTGCTAGTGGCCAGGCCTCCAAACAATTGCCTGGCTTGCCTGTCCCTGTTTGCTTATATTGGATGAGAAATAAATGTCCCATAAAGTGGAAATCAGGGTGTGTTTTTTTTTCCAATTACCTTCATTTATAAAAGCCTCTAAACCATGTGTAACTTATTCTCACCTAGTTTCTCTCCAACCCTGTACATGTGTGCCTCAGGGAAAACCTGGAAGGCCTTGTCTCTGGCGGAGAAGCGTCCCTACATGCAGGAGGCTGAACGTCTGAGGGTGCAGCATGCCATTGACTACCCCAACTACAAGTACAGACCCCGCAGGAGGAAGCAGCTGAAGAAGAACTCCAAACTCCAGCCTGCAGAGACCCCGTCCCCCCACCCTTATGTCTACAGACCAGGTTATAACATCCAATACAACCTCACCTACCTGCTCCAGAACCAGCAGCAAGCCTTCCTAAACACAGTGGCCCACTTTCCCCCTTTGCACAGCAGCTTCCCAAACAATTTCCCAGACGCAGGAGACACTTATTCACACAAGTCTGCCATGTGCTCAAGTCCACCTACCTACCCCACAGACCCCCAGATGTACCAGCATGGGCAGATGCAGTATGGAGTCTCCAGCCCTGCAGGGCCTTATGTGGAGCAGGGGGAATCCAAACCGTACGGGGGGTCGCTGTGCCCTACCGGCCCCTCGCTGGACTTGTACATGGAGCAGATCCACCTAGATACGTTGTATGATCTGGACCGCAGCGAGTTTGAACAGTACCTGGGTCCATGTGCTGGGGGGTCTGAGCCTGCGGATGCTGTCAGCCACATGACGGGATGTTGACTCTCATGTCTGAGAACGGTGTATTTATTCACAGTAAATTATGTTCAACGTACAGTGTTACACACAAGTGCATTCTAGTGATGGCAGCTCGTTTTTGTATATAGTCCATTTTGTTTTTGCAAATTCATGTTTGACAATGTCTTATAATGTCATGTATGTTTCAATAAATGTATGAGAATATTAAACTGTTAATGTTTATGTGCTTATTAATATGATCATAACAGGAAAACTAGACAGTGATGGAAAAAGTTTTTGGACACCCCATGTATTTGGGATATGTGCTTCTAAGACCCAGCAATGTATTTTTGTCCTCCGTTTTGGAGGAGTCAAAGCTTTACTTCCAAAAAGTACAATAAAATTGTCCACTGAAACGGACATATTAAAAATGTTTATGAAAATGTCTGAAAAAAAAAACAGTTTCATCATTCTGTTTCCAATTAAAACAATTATTTAATATAAAATGGTAAATATGCTTACTTACTAGGTCTCATATTACATTAAAAATCATTAAGTCACTGAAATCTACCAAGTATTGTTCCCTTCTGGAACCCACATGCTCCTGCACGATTGCGTGAAAGACTTCACTAATCAGGCAGCTATTTAAGCTCTGAATCTTGCAGTGGCTTTTGTGGGACCATTCAGTCATCACAGTAACTTTTGTTTTTTTTAGTCATATATTTATTTGAATTTTAAACATCAGCCCCAGTACATCATTAGAAAATAAGTATAATTATACATTATAATAAACCCAGTCCCAGCCCCATCACCCCATCTCTCATCTATCCAGATTTCCAAAAAGTAAATGTAGCAATAGATAAAAATACAATGTTTTTATATATATATATATATATATATATATATATATATATATATATATATATACACACACATTCATACACATAATATTCAAAATGTAAATGTAAAAAATACACAAACATATATGTATATACAGTACACACCACACACACACACACACACACACACATATATATATATATACACACATTGCATACATACGTATACACAAACACATATACCCAATTACATAATTAGATATATAATGCAATATCATCATCACATGGCCAGAAAGCAGATCTACAATTGTTATATTGTTTTGTTCTTTTGTTCGTCTTTGTTCTTTTTTTCTTTTTCTGTGCATCTAAGCCCCCCCGCCCCCTCCACCCCCCAATACCATTACACTTAAACTCCATATTATTTTAGTTCCAGATACACAGTGAAAATTACATTTGGCTCCAAAATTAAAATATATGTTGCTTTAAATGTTTAAGCTATACTACCCACTATTTGGCAGAAGCTTAACTGTTCATAGACTGTTTTATCTCCTTCTCACCATCTTTTTTGGCACAGGAAAATGGGGTGGGCGCCAGAGGCATAAACTTCCCAGCTTCCTGTTTCATTTTAAAGCCTTTGACAAAGACGCTAAAAATATGCCCAAAAATCGACATATCTCTACATTCATTGGAGTTTGGCTGCTAAATATGTTTACCCATTTAGGAAAATGTTTACTTCCCTGTCCCCTATTTTGTGTGTGTGACCCTCAGTGCCAGCCTCTCTCTGGGGTTTATGTAAGACATGAAACCCTTCACCCACTCAACATATGTCAGCTGGTGCAAAACAACTAGTATCCTTTGGAAGTGAGTCTGCATATGGAAATGTTATGAGTCAATGATGGAACTCAGATCTTAAAATATTGAAAGGAAATAGAGGAGCAGAAAGGCAGAGGGAAGGATGACCTTCCTTAGTGGGAAAGAGCAGAAGAGCTGATTAGGAAAGTCAAGACCTGCTGTAATCCAACACCACCTGAATAAGCGGAAGAAATCTGACGTCAGTTCACTTCCTATGACAGTATTTACCAAAGCACCACAACCTTAAATGCAAAATGCAGAATAATAATGAAAAACAGAATAGATAATAAAATAAGGTTTTCTTAATCTACCTTATATAGTACTTTTAATGTATTTGTGCAACTTCAACAACAACAAAAAAACTTTCCTTCAAGTCGTTGTTGTTGCCAAACTTCAGCCCCTCAGCAACTATTAACAACCAGCAACAGGAACTTCCTGAGGGAAAAACAACTGGATGATATCAGTGTTTCAGGTGAAAATATGATCAACAGTAAACAGTGAGTGGACGATGACACATCAGATAATAGTGATGCATTCATGAATTTCCTGATTTGTGCTTTAGAATCAGAATCAGAGTATTTTATTAACCCCAGAAATAAAGTCGCTCCAATCACGTAGAAGGAAAACAAAAAGTAGCAGGAAATAAATGATCAATTCAACAAAACAGAAGAAAAGAAATATATATATGCATGAATGTGTGTGTGTGTGTGTGTGTGTGTGTGTGTGTATGTATGTATGTGTGTGTCATGTCATTAAAATTAACAAGAAATGGAATAAAACAAGGGTGGTCTAATATATTTTTCCATGTCTGTATACATACATACATACATACATACATACACACGTACACACATTCATATACACACACACATACACACATACATACAATATGAACAATACAATATATTATGATAACTATGAAAGTAAACAATATAACATAAAACGTGGTGCCAGACACAACAAATCCTGCCCCTTGCAAACATTTTCACTCTTAACGGCGTCATTCTCAAAACATGAGACTGTGGGTTTGATTCTTTCAAGGTCGCTCAAGGTTAAAGGTCATAATGCCATTTTGGAGCCTATATGTAGTCAGCAATAGTAATTGAATACTTATCACTACACTTTTTGGAGGTATCACAATTTAAAATCATTTGACTTTGATTTTGACCTTTCAAGGTCACTCAAAGGTCAAAGGTCAAAGGACACCATTTTGAAGCCCATGCTAGGTTTCCTATCTGACAATAATAGCAATGAAGTCTCTATTTCCATTCCTTTTCCCGTTATAGTCCATCGTAGTATTTTTAGGTATTGACTGCATGACCTCTGACCTCTTGGGTCAACAATAGGTCAAACTCTATACACACAAGATGTAGAATTGAAAGGCCAGCATTTTGGTTGCTCATTGGAAGTCTTAAAGGTATATTGTTGAAACATTTTAAGCAAAATTTGATTTGGACCTCAATTGTAACCTTGACTTTTGACTTCAAGTCTTCAAATTTGTCCTTCAAGGTTCTAATGTCAATACACATCAACAGTGAGAGAAAAAAATAAGCTATATGCAAAACTATACAGGAGTGAAAAGGAAATTCCACACATTTCTGATGATATTGACCTTTGACCTACAGTCACCAAAATGTAACAGATTTTACTTTGGACTACCTTACACCTTACTTGAAAATTTCATGGATATTCATGTAGTACTTTTTTTCATGAAGTTGCTGACTGACAGACAGACAGATGGACAGACTAACAGATAAACAAAAAAACAGTGTGATGACCAAAGGCAGGGATATTTTCCTGTGTCATTCACAGGTGCATCTGTGTTTATTACTGAATACACTCCTGTGACTGAGCAGCACATGCGACTTTAAGAACATTTGAAAATAAACTTAGAAAAACTCATGAATGTTAAAAATAACAGAATTATTTCCTTGTTATTGTGATTTGATTACACCTTTCCAACTTTTTCCTTTTCTTCTTCCAGTTTTTTTTCAGCTCCAAACACAGATACAAACTGCTCATAGATTAATCTGTTTATTGTGCACATTTTTAATCGTCTATAAAACATTCACGTAATCTTTTCCCACAGTTATTTATGATCCATTTTTTCCACAAATGGATCAGAAATGTGCTCAGCGAGGAAGGTTAGAGCTTATCGACAGCCAAGAATTCGTGGAATCTCAATATGTCAAACATCCTGAAATTCAGAAGAGACATTCCTCAGTTACTAAATATTCTCTATGTTAGAGATTAAAATGTGTATACAGTACAGTACACGCCAGCTCTGCAATGACACACAAAATTCCTGGAGTTTATATTAAACCAGACTAAAAATAGGCCGGAGCTGACTTACTTGTGCATTCTTGAGATTTTGCGAGCCATAATTAGATTTGTCTTGTCGTACCTCCACCATGAGGGTCTCAATGATTTCCTGTCCTGAGACCATTTTGGGTACATTTGGGCTGCTGTGGACAGATAATGCTCATCCGAGTATTATCCTGCAGGGATGTCTGCTCTGTCTGCAGAAGGAGAGGAAGCTCAAACAGGAAAAGGCCTTGAGTGAGATACTCAACAGCTTCTTATCCTAAAGAAATAATGAAATAAAGCAAACATTTCATTGTTTCCTCTGTATATAAATATAAATTCAGAGAGTAAGCCTTCAGGTAGTCCCTTCCATCAGCTGCTACTCGTAACTAGGACAATTACACATCTGATGACTTCATTACGAGTCAGTCTGCACTAACTGGGCTGATCAGACCGAGGTGACAGTAGTACTCACATCTTGACTTAAGTAGAAGTACAGCTATTTGTGTGAAAAAATACTCTTGTAAAAGTAGGAAAGTACAACTTCTGAATTGTAATAAAGTACAAAAGTACAAATTTAAGCAAAAATATTTGACCCTTTAACCCCAAATGCATCAGCGCTGATGCATTCTGCATATATATTTATTTATTTATTTAACTGTTTGTACTGAGTTTTGTTCATAGAACTAATGTATGGAGATAAACTGGTATCAAAAAGCAACTCATTTAGAAAAAGAAAAAAAACAAAATTAAAACTACTGGAACCAAATTACAATACTAGTTATTTCTTTCTTATTATAAGAACCTTAGACCCCGTCTGCACGGAAACGAGTTCACATGAAACCGATGTACTTTCTTAACGGATTGGCCGTCCATAAATTTTTGAGTTATCTTGACCCCCTACCCCCCCGGCTCACCACCAAAATATATTCATTTCCAGATCTCCCCATTACCAACCTACCCTGTAAATTTAATCTAAATCAATCCATACATTTTTGAGTTATCTTGCTAACTAACAAACAAACTCTGGCTAAAACGTAACCTCCTTGGCAAACCTCTATTCATTCACAGGGGGGGGGGGGGGTTGCGATCAGAGTGCTTTTCTAGTTTGAAAAAGTAACAAACCTATTCTAAGAACATAAAGAGTATAAAGTACAGATATTTATGCAAAAATTTAGGGAGTAAAAGTAAAAAGTTTCCAGAAAAATAAATACTGTAGTAAAGTACAGATACCTAAAAAAAAATCTACTTAAGTACAGTAACGAAGTACTTATACTTACTTACTTCCCACCTCTGCGATCAGATTACTATAACCTCATCAGAGGAGTTTCAGTGACTTTCATTTAAAGTTTCACAGGTTCCACACACTGCTTTTACTCAAACTGTGACACCTTGAATGGGTCAATTCCTCAACTATAAACATGTCTATTCACTTATCTTTGCTTTTATTTACACAAGCTAAGGCTCAATAGATCAAATTCATTTGTAAATTGCAATGGTTTCAATTAATCTTGTTTTTGCAAATTAATTCAATTATTCTGATTTGAGTTCTTTGGTTTTCTCTAATGTTATACTGATTCCTCTATTTGGGTTAGATTTGAATAAAAAAATTTATTATTTTTTTTAGCTTGTTTTTGGTTTGATTTGCCAAAATGTATACGTTCTAGCCACGTATTATTGTGCAAATATTCCAAATACCAAATTGAAATGACTGCTCAGGATAAATGTAATCCTTGTGTTCTGTACTCATTACCTGTCAGTGGGGCTTTATGGCAAATTCAGATTCTTATTATTTACTTTAAAGTTTGTTGGATTTTGCCAAATAATGCTCACAGACACCCTAACATGTGCTGCTTTTTGTAATTATATAATTATATAATATATACACCTGAATATATATATTATCTAATTACAAGTGAAATTAATGAAAGAATTAATACATATACACAGATTTCCTTCAGTTAACACACATAATATAATATAGAAATAATAGAATAAACAGTAGAAACAAACACAAACAGTCTGTGCATTAACTGATGACTGAAAACTGTATAAATATCTGCATTTGTATCAATGTAAGATTTCCTCCATAAATATCTAATACACAAAAAAACGCTGTGTGTAAAGTTTTCTTTTGACAACTGAAAGAGCTACACTACACTAAACTTTAAAAACTATTTTATTACATATATCATAATTTAACCCCATCATAAGGCTACATTATCTTGTAATTCCTTTTCTACATGTTTGTCAAGTAACTAAACAAATATCATGTATTGAAATGGAACACTTACTGTACTCATTTAGTCCCTTTTAATGTGCTTTAATTAATTTGTGCATTCATTTATGTATTTGTTTAATGTTGCAGAGTCTGCAGGATGATTTATTGCAACTCTAGAATGTTTTGGATCTCATTTTTCTTTTTAATCCAATCCAACTTTATTTGTAAAGCACTTTAAACCATGAAGACCCAAACATACACCAGCCACCAACATAATCTAAAATGTTTAATATCTGTTGATTCATATCAATACATGTAAATAATTAGTGTAAAATGTAGTTATTCATCTTTTCGTGGTCATCAGATATGACTGATTTGGATGTTCAGAGACTCTGTAGTTACCATGGAAACACAGTCATCTTCTACAACATCGATTCAGCAGCAAAACCCGTAGGCTGTGTCTGAAATCACCCACTCACTCTTTACTCACTCACTCCCTACAGAGGGAAATAAATGTTACTGAACAGGTGTAGCTCTGTCAGTATGACATCCAAACTCAATCTGTCCGTGTTTATTTTAATCATAAATCTTTCTGTCCTTCAGCCATTTTTCAATTCGTGCAATGCATGATGGGATATAGTGCTTTGGTTAGTGACCATTGATGTTCACTACATTTCACGGTGGATTGTGGGATAGATTGAGTTCACTATATAGTATAGTTCACTAAAGATTCGGACACCACTACAAAATGGCGTAGTCCCTATATAGTGCACTATAGAGGGGGTAGGGAGTGATTTCGGACACAGCCATAGAGTTTGGGTGTCAAAAAAATCATGACCTTTGACCTTGAATGGTAAAAATCAAGGTCACATAATTTGAATGGTCAGAATTCCAAAATGAGTGGTGATTAAATACTCAGTTACTGTTGTTGACAGATACATGTAGGCTCCAAAATGGCATCATAACCTTTGACCTTGAGTGACCTTGAAGGTCAAAGCCATTGTCTCATGTTTTGAAAAGGAGACGTTAAGAGCTAAAACATTTGTGAGGGGCAGGGTTTGTTGTGCCTGGCATCACTTATTACTTTTGTTGTAACAAGTTTAATTTAATTTTTTTTTAATTTTTACTTCAGAAAAAGACTTGAATTTGTAATTCTACTTTTAGTAGAAGTACTTTTCTACTTAAGTACAGAATGTGAGTACTTTTCTCACCTCTGCCTACATTACAGGCACCATGTGTCTCTGCTGTCAGTGATTATTTATCCTTCTTGTTTTGAGTGAAGAGGCTGACAGACAGATGATTACTGTAACAGACGGACTCAACAAAATAAAAGCCTGTGGGTGTGGCTCTATGACCTGCTGGGAACATACAACACTCCATCAAAGTGTTTTAGTAAAAGACAATAATGCCTGTCAACAAACACTCACAGGATGATTAACATAAACAGTCTGCGAATTTACTAGACGTGTGTGTGTGTGTGCGCATGTGTGTGTATTCCTATCTTTATGGGGACACTGATGTGTTTACACAGTCACACCATGGGGACCTCTGACACTATGGGGACCAAACTCCAGGTTCCCACGAGGGTTAAATATAAATAAAGATCCCCACTAGTAAAATATAATTGATGTGGCACTATAAATACATAAATACATACATGAGGGAAACATTTGCAAAGTGAAACTTGTTTTTTTTAAATTGATTTATTTTGGGGTTTTATTTAGATTTTTTTATTTATTAATTTTATTTTTTAGGTCATTATTTATTTATTTTATTTATTTATTTTTTAAATTAATACTACTACTACTAATAATAATATTAAAACCAAATTACAGTATGATTTATTTATTTATACATAATTTTAGTTTATTTTAACCAAGTTGTTCCTTATTCTGTTTTATATTTCTACATTTTATATTGTATTTTATTATTTTTCTTTACTTTTATGCCATTTATGTCTTATTTTCTTCATGTTACTTATTATTTTGTTGGTTTATTATACATTTTTGGCTGTTATTGTCCATTTTGTTAGTTATTTTATTAATTTTGACTAGAACTGGTAAAGTCTCAGGAGTTAAAGGATTAAGAAAAAAGATGTGTTTACACTCACCACCCAATGGCTACTTGATTATATACTTGGTCGTCATAAGATATATAAACAAGTATGTGTGTGTGTGTGTGTTTTATTTTTCAGACCTAGCATACATAATTCCCTCTGACTGTAATTTGGCGTGTCATTCCGACCAGATCACTGTGGATGGAAATAACGTCACAGCTTCTTCCTCAGTGTCTCCTGGTGCCTTATGACTCAGTCTGAGTGCATGTCCATGAGTTTGAATGTGAGAGAGTGTCAAGGCAGGCGTCCTGAGTGACTGATTAGATGTTCATTCCAGATACTATGTCCACACACACACACACACACACACACACACAAAGGAAACAAATCAAACAGTGCATGTCTACCTAACTGAGACACGCCTATCAGAGCTATTTCAGGACTTTATTGTAATTTAATATTCTGTTAAATTTATTTCCCTATTTATTTTTATTATGCTTGTTTGATCTCTGCATCACTTTCACTGGAATAAAACAACAGTGTGGTGACAGGAAAGTGAACACATGGAAATTATATGGAAATACCATTAATGACAGCATCCTCTTCTTTTATTATTCATATTTTTATCAAGTAGAATAACCCAGCAGTGCATGTTTGTCATCTAAAGTGGACAAGAGTTTCACAGCTTTACTTAAAAAAGAAGACCACTGAAAAGGACATTATATTTAAAATAAATAATAAATACAAATAAATGTATTGTATTTGAAAAAAAACGTTCCATCATGGTCAGACAAAATAAAATATGCCTTGCTACCTGCTTCATATGTGTGTAATATTTATATTTCTACATAACAGAGGTGGTCACACACGTCCAAGCAGGTGAAACATGACTTTTTGTCATTCATATTCATATTACAGCTTAAAGGTGAACTGAAGTGACTAACACTGAACGGCACTGGGTGATAATACATACAATTGTAAAGATCATTTATCAATGGCACCCTCTTCAATGGGGGGCTATAGCTCAGTTGGTCAAGCGGTTCGTGCAATGATCAAAGGGGTTGGTCGTGTCCCACTTCTGTCTGTCCACATGTTGAAGTGTCCTTGGGCAAAACACTGAACCCTCAGTTGCTCATAGTAGGGTCAGACAGTAAACAACATAAAAAATAAAAAAAACATTTCCTCTTGCTCCACGTGGGCGGTGTCTCCTTCAGACTCGGGTCCTCTACCAGAGGCCTGGGAGCCTGAGGGTTCTGCGCAGGATCTTAGCTGTTCCTAGCAATGCGCTCTTTTGTACAGAGATCTCTGATGTTGTTCCTGGTATCTGCTGGAGCCATTCTCCCAGCTTGGGGGTCACTGCCCCTAGTGCTCCGATCACTACTGGTACCACCGTTGCCTTCACACTCCACATTTTCTCTAACTCCTCTTTCAGCCCTTGGTATTTCTCAAGCTTCTCATGTTCTTTCTTTCTGATGTTGCTATCACTGGGGACTGCTACATCTATCACCACCACTGTCTTCTCATGTTTATCCACCACCACTATGTCAGGCTGATTGGCCATCACCATCTTGTCAGTCTGGATCTGGAAGTCCCACAGGATCTTGGCCTGTTTGTTCTCTGTCACCTTTGGGGGGGGGGTCTCCCATCTTGACCCTGGGACCTCCAGTCCATACTCTTTACAGATGTTCCTGTACAGTATGCCCGCTACCTGGTTATGCTTCTCCATGTATGCCTTGCCTGCCAGCATCTTACACCCTGCTGTGATGTGCTGGACTGTTTCAGGGGCTTCTCTACACAGCCTACACCTGGGGTCCTGTCTGATGTGGTAGACCCCGGCCTCTATTGCTCTGGTGTTCAGGGCTTGTTCTTGTGCAGCCATGAGTAGCGCCTCTGTGCTGTCCTTTAGTCCAGCCTTTTCCAGCCACTGGTATGTCTTTTCCATATCAGCCACTTCCTCAATTTGTCGATGGTACACGCCATGCAAGGGTTTGTCCTTCCATGATAGCCCCTCTGGTTCCTCGACCTTACTGGGCTTTTGTTGCCTGAGGCATATATATATATATATATACATATGCCCTGATGTCCTTGGCCGCAATGCGTAGGTTGACGTGTTTTTAAATTTTGCATTGTTTTATTAAATTTTTTTCATATATATTTGATTTCAATGATTTATTTCGAACATGTGCAGAATGCAACAATAATCAATACAACAATAATACTACTACTAATAACAATAATAATAATAATAACAATAACAATAACAATAATAATAATAATAATAATAATAATAATAATAATAATAATAATAATAATAATAATAATAATAATAATAATATTAATAATAATAATAATAATAATAATATATTTAAAATCTCAGAGTTCCTGTGCTTTTTTTTCCTCCTTTAACCTCACCAGGTACAGATGAGCACCTGAGTAAATATTATTTGCACAGTCTCCTGACTGTGCAAATAGCCTTTTTTTTTACCTTTTGATTGTGGATATATAGCATTTTGGAAACAAGTTGTTCAAATAGTACTGATGGGCTTTTGGGTAAAGCAGTCTGATATGTCACTGTTTCTAAGACAATGGAGTACAAAAAACACAAAAATTGAGAGGATACCCACTTCTCCAGGGACCACTACACCACTGCTGACAGCACCAGTGACATTAAAGTAGATTGATTTTCCTGTCGATCATCCTCTGACACCTACTTTAGTTTGTGTTGAAGTGGCTCCTTTAACGCCTTTACTGATTGACTTAGTGTGGGTAAGACTAACGGCTCAGCAGGCAGCGCTCTGTCTGCACCATGCAATCTGCTAACACCTGAGGGAAATCCATTGTGTGCTAAGCCACCGCCACAGTAAAAAATACTTTGCTTATAATGCTCTTTTTTTCTCGTCTTCAGGAAGGAGGATCTGTATGTATCCACCTCTGGCTGAGTAACACCATGACATAAGACACCTGACAGAAACTTTAATGTCATAAAAACCTAAACATCCACCATCAACAAAAAGCATTCACTGATAAAAAAATAAATAAAATAAAATAAAAGAATATATATATATATATATATATATATATATATATATATATATATATATATATATAATCTGTGTTGTTACACTAATCCCATCAACACATATTTGGTCTAAAACAGTTTTTCATCTTTTCATGATCATCAGATATGACCCATTTGGACATTCAGAAAGTCCATAGTTGACCTTTCTGCGGTATTGCTAATTTTGTTATATATATATATATATATATATATATATATATATGCATCAGTGACTGTAATATGATAATATATCCAGTATTGATTAAGTTATAGCATTATATGTCTATGCTTGACACACAAACCACAAACAGTGTTGCAGAAGTTAATTTTGCGATCTCAAAAATGATTGGTCATAGGTGATAACAGCAATTATGAGAATTGTAGAATTCTTCATTCCATATTGTTTGGTACCAATCCCTCTGTTCTTGCGTTATAACCAATAATGTGATTTTGACCTTTTAGTTAATTGTGACCTTGACCTTTGACCTTTACTCAAATGGGTCATTGCATCTTATGCGCATTAGCTATATGTATATGCCCATGTAATTTCATGGTGATATCTCAAGTATTCATTGAGTTATAGCATGATATGTTTCACAGACACACACACACTGATTACAATAATCTCTCCTAACCAATGTTGGGCGAGATTAAATATAAAGAGAAAGAAAATGTATGTGAAAACAGTGTTGCATTATAGCGTTTCCAATCAAGGCAAATTATTTAATGCAAAAAAAAGGACTTTCCTGGGTGTCAGGAGGTTCATAAACAGCACACACACACACACACACTAAAACAGTAAAAGTAGTATCGTAATATCATGAGTAAATAGTCTTTTTTTGGAAGTCAGTCAAGTTTCTCCAAGGTTGCATTAGTGTTGATTCATCTGCAGTGGAACAGCTGAAACCCTTAGAGGTGTTTGTAGGTTTATTATTCAGATGGTGTGTTCCATACAAGCTGATTCAACATCCACAAGTGACGAACACAACATGAGTCAAAATAAAGAGTAAGACGACCGTGTCAGAAGCGTGCTCCTGACCCTAGCAGGTAACTTGGTATAAACAGTGTGGGTTTGAGTGGCAGGTTATTGTTGAGTCTGTGGGGGTGTTGAGGAAGGTTGGACCTTCTCTCAGGACGTAGCCTCACTTCCCTCGCTCAGGAGGAGAGCAGCGCGCCTTTTAACTTTTTTATTTGTGCTGTGTTTGTAAAGGCCACATTCCCTGAGCCTGGCTGCTACTTGTGTTATTCTTCCTGTGCTGTTTGCCCCACTTGCAGCTGGAAGGACAGGAAAACCTATCTGGAAAACTACTTCATGTATGTCATCGGTGATTACAGGACGGCAGCGCCCGCCTGTGCCTGGTATTGGGCTCATGCCCGGGCCCACGAGGCCGGGGCAGGCTTGAATAATACTGTCCTCTGGGACGAGTCTGACTCCGTGCACCCCCTCCTCGCTCAAGGTCTCACTTTAATTCCAAGCAAGGAACTCCGTGAGTCTGTGCAGCCCTGTCAGCACTCTTCCTGTGGAGAAACTGGAGAGGAAGCTCCACCAGCTTGAGGTGGCCATTAACCAACTGACCGACCGACTGACCGACCAACACACACTTTCAATTTCATACGCTTATCTTTCAACAGTACCACAGTTGATATAATCTGGAGCTGAAGTTTAGGATTTCACATGACATTACTGCCCTACAAAGTAAAAAAGGCAGTAACTGAGAAAAATGACCTTAAAGTTCTGTCCCAGTGGTTGAAGTAGATTATTGGACATGAGGCAGTATTATTACTGCATATTACCTTCTGCAAAAGCCACAGGGCGCCTTATATATAGATTAATTCTGGTAGTGCTTAGTGATTGGGAGTTTTGACTTTTTATTTAATAAATGTGACTTTTTATCTGATAAATGTGACTTTTTATCTGATAAATTTGACTTTTTATCTCATAAATTTGACTTTTTAACTCATAAATTTGACTTTTTATCTCATAATTTTGACTAGTTATCTCATGAGTTTGACTTCCATTCATTAACAGGTCACTTTATAGTGCGGAAGATACGGTAATTCCATAATCTGTTTCAGTCTAATACAGGGATTCACTGTAAACTATTGGGGCAGGGTCCTAAATGGACATCGGTAAGAACACAGTAATGGTCTTTACTGTCTTTTTACTTTGCTTTACTAGTACTTTTTGCAGTTACTGTACAAACACCCATCAACTTTCTCCAAACTGACAGACATTTGAGATGAGATATTTTATTACATGGCAAAGAATTATTTGAATGTTGTAAAAAAAAAACACATTAACTCATTTTTGCCAAAGAATGCAGTTACTGCCTTTTTGCTTTGTAGGACAGAATATTCTTAATCCATAAAGCAGTGTTTTTCTCAACCTTGGAGTTGTCTGAAATTTCTAGTAATTGAAAAATATAAAAACTTAAAAATAAAAATATAAGGCAAGTTGATAGAGAAAATCCCAATCCATAAAAGACGTGACAAACTGTGAGTCTGAAACTGAATTACTGTGGTCGTGTTTATCTTTGTGGCACTTCACAATTTATTTTTTTCCCTTCTACATTTAATCTTTCTCAAGTAATTTATCACCATTTATAATAAAATTATCCTCTGTATTTAGGATTTTTGAGTGAAAATCAGAAATGTTCCTGTACTTCATTTACTGATGATGTAATATTCATAAAACCTCAGATTAAAGTTGAGGAATATTCTATCAAAACCAGAGAAAACTAAAGAAAAAAAAGGCTTTTTCAGTGAAAGATCTTATCAATTGAACACAATAACTTCATTATGATGCTTTTTCACTGTAAACCATGTATTTTGTTATATTTAATTTCCTCTACTTAATTTAGATACAAAACCTTTAATAAAGTCAAAAATTGTTACAACAAATTAGAGAAAACTGAAGAAAATATTACTCTTTCGATCAAATCTATCATTAACTGAATATAAAAAATAAGTGTGTCCATCCACTGTCATTGATCCAACTCTATATGTTTTACTGGTGAATCAATGGTGCAGAAGATGACAGTGTTTCCACGGTAACTATGGAGCCTCTGAACATCCAAATGGGTCACATCTGATGACAATGACAAGATGAAAAACTGCATTTTTCACCACTTATTTACATGGACTGATATAAATAACAGATATTAAACAGTTTAGATCAGTAGACATTTTTGATCGGTGGTGGATGTTTGGGTCTTTTTTTTTTTTCCGTAAAAGATCACAGTGGAAATGCAGAGAAAAGTTCAAATTGTTTTAGGATCAGGCTGATAACCAGCACGTACCCATTGGAATATTAAAATGCCTTATCCCATTTTTCATTGCTTCCTCTGCTGCCACTTTCCCAGGCAGAGGACCTAGAAGAGCAATCTGGTGGGATCAGGAATGACAAGGCAGTCCGGCCTCCCATTGTATGTGAGCGTTTACTCAGCATGGGAGCGCAAGGACAGTGAGGCTACAAGAACACAATAGGCTTATATTTATTTACTGCTTAGTGGCAGCCAGGGAGATCCCCCCCCCAACCACTCCCCCCAATAGTTGATAGTTGTTTTACAGTAATAGACCTCTAATAAAGACCTCTCACAGGGCAAGAAGAGGCTAGACTCTGTGACTCTGTCCAGAAAACAGGAGGTGAAGGTCATATCTCCAATAAACACAAATGAAAACGTAATATGTGACATTTATACTCCCATATCAACAGCTATATATAAGATGGGGTGTTATGATTACACATATAGAGTAAATAAGAGTGATTGTTTGTCTATATATGTTCAGCCATGCGATGAACTGGCATCTCATACAGGGTGTACCCCGCCTTCACCCATTGTAGCTGGATTAGGCCCCCAGTGACCCCAGTGACCCCCGTGACCCTAGTGAGGATAAAGTGGGTTCAGATGACAAGACAAGATATAGGGTAAATGTTTCGGATAAATAAGGATGTAAGTTTTATGTTACAAGACCACCAAAGAATTCACATATATACATGTAATGTAGTATTTATTTTGTAATAGCTGTACAAATGAAATATCTCCAAAATACAACATTCAAAAGTTGTTTTTTTTTTTTTTTAAAGAAGTGATGTTGTTACACGTAGACAAAAAATAAGAAAAAAATTATATTTTCATTAAAAGTATTGGCTAATATATTTGCACTTTCAGGTGGGTTATAATGCATCATGTTGGGTTTGTTTAAATAAAAAAAAAATATTGATGCTTAAATTAATTATATCAAGTTATAACAAAAAAGGTTTGAATCTGTGTTTAATACTGATGTGAGGTTTACACTGAAAAAATGTAAGAGCATATTTCAAGGTATTTTATCAACTGTTAATGTTGGTGAGAAAATAAATCAAATGTAATAACTTACATTACTGTAATAACACAATTTAAAAAGTCACATTACATTATAATTTTTTTATCATAGTAATATATAATTATCATATAAGTAATTTAATAATAAGTAATGTATCATATCATAATAATGATAGCTGTGTGACAACTTCAGTATTTAAAATAAACTTTCTAATGCTCTTTAAACTTGTATATTATTAAGTGTTTTATGTCATAGTTACATATATTGATGCATAGAAATATACAGGACATAAAATACAGTGTATGCATTTATTACATTAGTCGTGTGTGGTAACCTTTAATTCATAAAAGAAATAAGAAGAATCATTTAAAAATATAAGGAATTCTAGTAGTTTATGTAGTAAAAAATATGTTTGAGTTTGGGGAGGGATACAGATACATATGCATTGTTCTGTGTGTAACAATATGTTGTGATGGAATATATCTTTAAATAATTTATTAAAAATGACTGGACCAGATTGAACTGAAAGGTATTAACATCATATTTTTTTGTTTGTGTGAAGGTTCATCCAGTGCATACCACAGGTTCATGCACCTTTTAATCCAGTGTCAGCTGTAATACTGGTGTCTTCCAGGGGAGGGCTCCCTCTGTTGTGTAGATTGTCCAAATACAACAGAGTTCAGAAAGAAACACAACTGCTGATCAGACAAAGAGCCACAGATTTGTGAAAACATAGATTTGATAATATTATAATTACTATATTTAACCCATTCAACCACACACTTTGTTTGTTGAAAATCTGTTGATGACTGTTGTCTGCTGGTGTGGGTCAAAGGTCAAACCTCACAGTTCATGCAGCTGATTTACTGCTTTTAAATGCAACCTGACAGAAGATCAATTGTCATTTAAATATCATTTAAATGACAGAAAAAAAATGCCTGGAAATCGAGTCAACCAAGAACAACTATCTGACCTACATGATCAAGCTCCAAGCCTCAAAAAATTAATTTTCTGAGAGGTATTATGGGCTTGATTTATTGGTTGCCTTGATGCCTTATGGGTGTAATTGTGAGAGCTGGCTGAAGTTGAGTGGCTTTCATGCCCTGTCCATCCCCTCCAATCCCTGAGTTTCAGAGATTAACTCAGACACTGGATTAAAATCTCAAAATAGAGAAATCCTTTTTAGATGAACAGATTGATTAAAAAGGGAAAAAGATGAGGGTGTGGTAGAACTGAGCGGCTCATATTCGCAGCTGGGGTTTCTCAGAAAGCGAGAGTTTACTTAAAACTCTGAGTTTGTGTTCACCTTAATGGTTTTATTCCACACATGTTGTTTGATGCTTTCAGTTCAGTTCCTATTTGAACTTTTGTCTGAGGAAATGCTTTGTCTCTCATCCTGTTGACTGCAGGCTTTTGAAGGTGCCTTTAATGTAGTATCTGCCAGCAGATTTATGTTTGAGATGAGACTGGGAGGATTTTGTCACACTCTTTTCCTTGACTTCTGTCATAATGCACTTAGACATCACGAAAATTAACATTAAGAAAGGATGAAAAGTTCTAACATGTACACTTTAAATCCAAAAGTCTAAAACTAAAGTGAATTTTCTGCTATTTCTGTGCAGACTTGTATCAACATTAGCTTCCCTCCCAAGTTGTTTTTGTCTGCAACATTTGTTTTTATAAGATGGTAATGTCTTATGTCTTTCAGTTAAAATAGTTCTTAATATTGTGTCTTTAAATTTACATCATATGCAATGATGCAAAAAAAAACCCCACATAAAATCTAAAGGTATCAGCCTATTTTGAAAATGTAATCAGTAGAAATATAAATATTACTGCCAGAGGTCTAATATATAAAATAAATACTGTACATTGTGCTCAGGCCTGGTTGTATTGTGATATTAACCAATAGCATTTTAAAGCTACTAGTATTAGATTTGTCAAGATGATTATTATAATATTATTTTTGTTTGCTTTATTTGCTTGACTTCTTGCAATTTTACAAAAAACCTACAGGACCAATTTCTATGAATTTTCCAAGAAAGGTTAATAGTAGTCCAGAATAGATCCCATTACATTTTGGTGAATATAGGTCAAAGGTCAAAGGTCAAGGTCACTAAAAATGTGTGTTCACAATGATCAGAGCTCGGGTAAATCCGGAATTTCCTTTTCATTCCTATATACTTAGTTTTTTCATATAGCTGCTTTTTGCTCTTACTGTTGATGTGCACTGATATCAGAACCTTGAAGGACAAAAGTGTCCTTCAATTGGTCCTTCAAGTCTACATCTCATGTGTATAGATTTTGACCTATTGTTGATCCAAGAGGTCAGAGGTCAATACCTAAAAAACTCAAATGGACTATAATGGAAAAGCAAGTGGAGATAGAGACTTAGTTTCTAGGCATGGGTTTTAAAACGGCATAATGACCTTTGACCTTGAGTGTCTTTAAAGGTCAAAATCAAGGTCAGATGATTTTAAATGGTCATAACTCCAAAAGGAGAGGTGATAAGTACTCAGTTAAGTGACACTGAAAGGTTACAGTCCTAGTCTCACATTTTGAGAGGGGTGGGGTTTGTCATACCTGGCACCACTTGTTTTCACTTTTTTCTTTTTTTTTTGTTTTCACTTTTTTCAAAGCCAGATTAGTTGTTTAAACTAAGTAAAAAATAATACTATTCTACTAATGGAACAAGTGAAAATGATATTGGTAAGACTTCTTGAAATAAGGTTTTCCAGATCTATTGTCAAAAGAGTAAATTGTTATATTTCACTGAAAAGTTACTCTTTAGGAGATTATGCCTTATTAATCTCACCCAACATTGGTTGGGAGAGATTATTGTAATCAGTGTGTGTGTGTGTGTGTGTGTGTGTGTGTGTCTGCAGAGACATATCATTCTATAACTCAATGAATACTTGAGATATCACCATGGAATTGCATGGGCATATACATATAGCTAATGTGCATCAGATGCAATGATCCATTTGAGTAAAGGTCAAAGGTCAAGGTCACAATTAATTAAAAGGTCAAAATCACATTATCAGTTATAACTCAAGAACATAGGGTCACAGAACTTTCAGATTGGTACCAAACGATGCAGAATGAAAATTTTTACAATGATCATAATTGGTGTTATCACCTACGAGCAATAGTTTTTGAGATCTCTGGAGGTCAAGGGTGACATGTCACAAAATTAACTTCTGTGACATTGTTTGGTGTGTCAAGCATAGACACATCATGACTTAATCAATACTGGATATGTTATTATATTACACACACTGACGCATATATATATATATATATATATATATATATATATATATGTATATATGTAGAACAAAATTAGCAATATTGCAAATTTAGCAGAAATCACTTTATTGGCTCTAATTCAAGAATGGGTTGTCATAGAAACTTGAGATTGGCACAAAATAGAGGCAAGATTAGGCATTCTCTGAATACTTGTTTTAAGTGTGATGACATATTTGGATGAATGAATGAGAAAAATACACTTTGTAAGATTTAGATTTTTAGAGTGTATATACCTGTACCCGACCCAGAGAAATCAGTTCAACTCAACACAGAAAGGCTGCAATCAGACTGAGAATCAAAACTTCTAACTGTGGGCAATTCTGCCACTTGCATATTTCACCTGGAAATAACAAGAAATATTCAAAGATGGACCATCACATCACTTCAAGATTGCACATAAAACAAGTAAAACCATAATGAGTCCTGGAAAAAAGTGCATTTAGTACTTTCAGAGGGAAGTTTGGTGTAAGTCTATAGCAGCCAGTGACTTTTTGGCTCCATTACCAAAACTTTAAGAAACTTCCACTTGTCCAGACGACTTTATGAAACTGCATGTTTTGAATGAAATATTTGATTTCATGTAGGTACAAAAGAAACACTACTGTGGGTTTAGCATGTACTTCGCATCTCTGTTTGGTTGTAAAACCAGTTGTATGAGTTCTAACTTCCTTTTCAGATAGAATTTTCGCTGTTTGCTGCAGATCTTGGGCTAAGCAGTGCATCATCCAGTGCTGACAGACAAAAGCCTGATGCTTGATATCGTCATCTTTGTGTGGCCTGTTTGATTGCGGGAAGCAGGTGTACGTTAGCGTGGCCTTTCAGACCAAATTTAGTCATCCAGTCACTTCCCCCTGGACCCCAGGTTCCCTCTACATTTCCCAGCAGAGCTCACAGTCTCCCGCCCTCCTACATACATGAAT
Source organism: Siphamia tubifer (assembly GCA_020466265.1). Lineage (NCBI taxonomy): Eukaryota > Metazoa > Chordata > Actinopteri > Kurtiformes > Apogonidae > Siphamia > Siphamia tubifer. Next base: position 26,581,866 of record CM035802.1, on the reverse strand, counting down.
GAAACACAAAGACACGCAGTATACCATCCATACTAACACACAACTACATTTGGTATTGTAAAAGTGTGCCGCATTTTGATTCTGTTTTGTTGTTTTCTAGCCCTCTCCTCCTGTACGTCTCTTTCCCCTCATCCTCCTTCTCCACAGCTCCCCTCTCTCCTTCCAGACCTAAGCTCTCTTCCTTCCTGCCCTCTCACAGCTTCCTGCTCCAACTCTTATCACTCCAGAAAACGTGACGCGGTCTCAGCGCCGTCAAACCACCGCTAACCTCTGTAGTCCCCTTATTCCTCGGACATCATAGCCTTAAATGGAAGTATTCCTGCCACACAGGGGTCTTAATGGCCGATGGGGGGGATGAGGGGGATATCATGGAGGCCCCCTGTCGCCCACCTGGGCCAGATCTGTTAATGGACTTATTTATTATAAACAATATAGCCTGTACTTCACAGCCCAGAGAGGAACAATAAATCTGAAGTGGCCAGGCGTGTTTTTATTTATGTATTTATTTATCTGAAAGGAAGCTGTGGGCACATTGAGACATTATCAACTCATTCTCCTGCAAGGGGTTTTCCTCTGAGCAAAGGAAATCGTCTGCTTTGATTTACTCTGTAAATCTGTGTGTTATAGTCCAGGGACGGGAGAGTGCATTAGGCCACGGCCGTCAGGTCTGATTTGTGGTAAAAATTTGCACAATCATGCTCAATTTGATGCAATTTCTTTAAGACAAGGGTGTCAAACTGATTTTAGTTCAGGGGTCACATTCAGCACAGTATGACCTGAAGTGGTTCACAACGGTAACATAATAACAATGACAAAACTGGAATTACATCATACAGAAGTACAACATTTCCCTAAGTAATTTCAGGTTATTTGCATTATTGATGTTTTTTATTTAAAAAAAAAAAGGGAAAAAAAAGTATTATTTCATCTTACAGATCACAGTGGATCAAATACTCAAAATATTTTCTGTATTTTCTGGACTACAAGGTGTACCTGACTATAAGCTGCACCCATCCTGTCTCCAGCATCTCACCATTGATTCAGTAATGCCAAGCTTACATGCAGCAGTCCAACATCTTTCTTCAATAATTAGTCTGTGAAACATTAATTAGTGTCATTTGAGATGCAGGTTCACAGCGTACACTACAGTAGTAACAGTCAGAATATTGTTAAAATTACACATACTCCTCATAAGACATTTCAGATTATTCACATTTAGTGTGAAAAGATAGTTTGCAATTGTCAACATTTTATATAATTTAACTTTTTACACTAAAACACAGAGAACAGTTTGCATTTGTCATTATTTATAGGATACTACGATAGTATTTTACAGGTCCGATCCACTTTCGATCATATCGGTCTGTATGTGATCCCTGAATTAAAATGCACATCCAATATTGTTAGCATCTTCCGAGTTATTTTTGCATTTTAAAAATTCATGCCCCAGGCCAGATTAAACCCTTTGACCAGCCCAGTTTGGCCCTAGTGCCATACATTTGGCACCTGTGGTTTAACACCATTAAAGCACATGACTTTTGCCTTCATTTTGTAATACCTCATCTTATTGTACTGCTGCAATCATGTCAAATCAATGCATTTTCTCTGCCAGATTAAACAAATGCTCTTCGCACCTACAGGAACATCTTAAGTTACATTTTGTGCATGACTTGCAAGCTGTATTTGTTGTTGTATGACACTGTTGCCAGATACAGGTCTGCTAAGCCATGATAGAGCTTGTGTTATTGTAAGGGCACAAGGCCATCTGATAAGGTCCCTTGCTGTAAAGCCTGCCACGATAATCCATGTTTTAGATGGTGTCGAGCCAAAAAAAGGGGAACCTGCCACTGCACAGAACACGACAATTACTGCAAAAGTTCAAAGTCCGCTCAGTGGGCATCGATCAGAATATCTGGATGCCATTTTTCAGCTGTGGATATAGCATCCTCTTGGGTCTCCATTGTTTTATACCCCATAGTGTGTTAGTGTGGCGTGTTAGTCGTGGGCTTTTGTGTGGGTGCAGTTAGTGATTATATCAGGGGGACTTTCCCTGAGTTTCCTGATAGGTTTTCCCATGTTATCATACCACAGAAGGGATGCTGATCAGCTGAAACTGATTGCTGAGGTGTGATTGGAAGTTCAAAATGTCACCAAAAGTCTTTAAATCACAACTGTTTAAAACACATAGAAGTAACCACCGATAGTTGTAATAAATATGAATATATGTTGCGACGTTGGCAAAGACTTATAAGAATTTTCAAGATTCAAGTTGTATTTGTCACATGCTAATTGTATATGTACATTGACAGTGAAATGAAACTGATGTCGGCAGATGTGCAAAGTATACAGATATAAATATTATATAATAAAGTTAATAATACTATAGGTAAAAAGAAAAAGTAAGAATAAGATAGAGGTAAATACACTTCCTTTAAACTGTACAGGTAAGTTAGGTAGGAAAAAATAAATAAATACCAATAAAATGGTAATAAAAAAAAAAAAAAAAAAAAAAAGAATAAATATGACTTCTATGTACAAATAAACAAGTATACAGGTAGACAGAGTTTTTTAAAAAATAAGTTTTTGCTGATCATTCATTAAATTGTTCATTGAACTCTATTAAAGTCATAAAGGTTGAAGAAAGCTGAAGAAAGAGATTTTTGGGGGGGTTTATTGAATAAATGTGCACTTGAAGCATTTCTAGTTAGAAGAAGAAAACAGGAGGCTCCTCAGTCTGAAAGCTTTGGACTGATTTACAGTAAGTGCATGAGACAAAGTTGCATTTCATTTGATTTCTATGTAATGGACAGTTTAGTTCTAAGTTTAAAATAATGATGAAGTAATGATAGTAAAGACAGTCAGAATTGTTATTTTATACATGAACTGATAAAAACTGTCTAGTGTGATTAGGATTGCGACAGTCTGCTGTAATTTGTGAAACTCAGGGATACATTTAATCCACAAAGATAACATTAGGAAATGAACAGACAGTAGCCGTTTCCACCTGTCTCCAGTTTATATGCTATGCTATGTTAACTGTTAGCCACCTTCAAGTCATATTTATTTGCAGGAGAGTGAATAATTATCAGACTTAGGCTTCTGCTTTAACCCATAAAGACTTAAAGAGCTACTGGCGACCAAAAGCATCTACTGATCTAAAATGTTTAATAATATCTAAACCATTAATTCTATCAATACATGTAAATAATTGGTGTAAAATACAGTTTGCCATCTTTTCATGGTAGTCAGATATGACCTATTTGGACGTTCAGGGGCTCTGTAGTTACCATGGAAACATCGTCATCTTGGACAACATTTATTCACCAGTAAAACCCATGGAGTTGGAGATGCTTGTTTTTACATTCAGTTATTGATATCTTTGCTTTTTCTTCAGTTTTCTGTGTTTCTTGTAGAATAGCCATTGAATTTGCTCTGAGTTTTTATGAACATCTATATGATTAAAAAATAAAATGTTGGAAAATAAATGATTTTCATAGAAAAAAAATCCAAAATACAGCAGATAACATTAGAATAAATGATGATTAATCACTTAATAAAGATTAAACCTATAGAAAAAAATCTTTTGGAAATAATCACAAAAGTAGCACTGGGTCTTTATGGGTTAAGTAAAGGCTGCTGTGCCTCTTTGGTGCATCTTAACCCGAGGTGGGTTGTAGTAGATATGATGATCCAGACCATTGTGTGTAAATGAACTGAGGAGATAATCTCCATCACTGTGAGCTTTAGTCAAACACAGGAACACAGGAACTCCTTGAAGCTTAACCTATGTCAGATACATGTGATAAAGCATTGATAAGATTATTTCTAAGTGTACATTTTACTGTGAATGGTCTGATTGTGGTCTACAACATTTCATCTTGATGTATTTTTGGAATATGTCAATGCACACTTTGCATTAGAACGGATCTTGTTTTTAAAAGGTGAAAAGAGAAACTTCACACCTGAAGTTCATTTTAATGTTACAACACGTCAGGCTATCAGAGCGACAAAAGGTGGAAGGCGGTTCTGTCCTTCCAATGAAGTGAAATTACACACAAAAAAAAAAAGTGTGAATCTGATTAACACTGGTTCTTCTATCAGTCGTGCTTGTTTCTATACAGCATTAGTGTAAAGGGAACAAGGCAGGGAGGAAGCACTCACACACACAGTGCATTTCCTCCATAAAACCACAGCTGTGTGAAAACAACACAACATGCATTCCTCTGCATTTCACTCACTTTAGGACTGCGGTGTATTCAGCACACCGCCACCTCACATCTACCTGCACTCAGTAAACACCTACTGTATGTTAATACTCGTATAGTAAATTTAATATAGTATATTTAAATGTTAGCATGTGCGTCTTGTTCTTGCATCATTAATAGGTAGTTGAAAGTGGGAAGATGATATGGGAAAACAGCTCTAAGAACCATTTAACCATAGAATATTAAAAGAGAAGTTACTACAACTATGAGGAAGTTCCAGTTTTGGAGTATTTGTTCTGTAATATCCAGAAATGACCTCGCATTATTTCTCAAAGAGAAAAAAAAAATCCCATTCTAACCAAGTCGCATGATTTTATTTTCATTACACTTCAGGGTGAGTCTGGTGGGTTATAACTCTTCAAACCGTCTCTTATCTGAGGTTTGACACAGGTAACTGTTCCTCTGCAGCTCCTTTGCTTACCTCTATTGATCCAGATTCTTGTTAGGTGTGATGCCACTGACCACACAAGCTATTGATCGCCACTGGTCGCTAATGTGGGCCAACGTGGCGGCGTCCTGTTAGCACCCTACAGGGCTGGTGTTGTACTCGGCCGTGACGCTTCAGCGCCTTAACAAGCCAAAGGCCAAACATGAAAGGTTTCAGGAGTGTCTGTGCGACCGAAGAATCAATTCACACCCTGATTGTCATATACAAAGGCCTCACTGTGTCTCTTCCAGCTTCCAAAATCTTAGTCTGGGTGGTCTGATTAGTAATTAACTCATCACAAGTCTACATATTGTGCTGATTTCCTCCTCGCTCTTGTCGTGCTGGGACTAAAAATGGTGATCTGCATCATCATGCTGCTGCGAAACTGATTAATTGAGGGACTTCTTTGAGCGCAGGGGTCAAACTCAGGTCAGGTTGTGGAGAGCAGTATTTATGTGGTTGGTGGTTGTCAGGAAAACAATAATGCAGCGCGAACGTAATCTGTCTTTTGTTTTCTAAGCAATACTTGCAAGCAGTTCCTTATTTTTTCATAGAAACTCCAAGTGCAGGAATTGTGTTAGAAAAATAAGAAAAATTACTTTGGTGTTTAGCTTTTTGATCAGTCAAATATATCACTGGTACAAACAGTGAACTAGCGTTTGTTCTGAAACATCTAAACACAGATATATATTAACTTTTAAAGGTTTGAATCAAATGCCAATGCTGCTTTTTGCACTTAACAACACTCAAATTACTGTAACTCCTGAAATATTTGTGCTATATTGTTATTTGTAATAACAATTTGAAAACAAAAATGCAAATAAATGACAGTCAAAAAATAAGAACAAAATAAAATGGCAACATAAAATCCTCAAAACTCACATGAACAAAAAGGAATAGGAAGAAGTATTTTATAAACTACTTCAGCTGACGTACTGATCTTTCCAACGCTATATAACACTTTACGGTAACTATATGACACTTTACACACAGGATCAAAAAATCCTTGGAAATAAAAAATATGAAGCATAATGTGGATACTGAATGTTTAAGATCACAAAGCATGTTTGAGCAGATAGAAAATACTTCAAAGTTTAGTTTTTCAATATGTTGTTATGTTTACAGTTGTTTCTGATAACAAATATGCAAAAAACTTCAAGTTCATTTACATTTTTTTTGTTAAAACACACTGTTTTAAACATTTATTTGTTATAATAATGATAATTAATGGCCATATATTGAAAATTAATTTCTTCCTAAAAACAAAAGTGCAAAAGAATTGGCAAAAAACATACTGATACTTTAATTTCAAAGAAAACATGAAGACACTTAAGCATCCTGTTATAATAATAGTCTTAAAACTGTGAAATTAGTTTGGATTAGTGTTGCATTTCATTTCTGGGTGTTTACATGTTTTGGTATGCCTATTTTCTTCTGCATAAAACCAGTTAAGCAAGTTATTTTGAGTTCTTGTGTCAAGGACAAATCACTTGAAGAAAAAAAAAAAAAAAAAAAAAAAAGAAAGACCCAAAAATAGACAAGTCTTATCAGTTTGGGAATGGTCATTGCAGCAGTGAAAACAATGCCCAGCAAGATGGGAGCTGAGGTCGACCCTAATAATGCGATTGGTCTGACAAGGAATCTGGAGAACAGGAAGCCCACCGTACCTCTGTCTTCATGGATAAAGTCATAAAAATGATAAACACTAGTCTTAATTAGCCTTCAAGCCGGGACAATGTGCTGGTCACCAGAAGGGAGGATTTGGGTCGGGCCGGTAAAAGTGAAGACATGAAAGAGCCTGGTCTCCCGTGAGTCTGACCTCCATGTTCATTTCACTGAGGAAACCTGGGCTTTCCCTTTTCCCCACTTACTAATGCTCATCCATCAGTCCGTCAAGAGCTTCTATTAAAAGCCTTTTGCTGCCAGAAGTATTTGGATAAAGAAGTTTAAAATGAGTTCAAAGTCACAAAAAGAGCCAAGAATGGCTGAGATTTGTCCTGGTGATTGTTAAGATCCAAAAACATACATTTATTCCTAGAACGATTACTATTCACTTCCCACAGTATTTACAGCCTGTGACATTAAATAAACACAACATACGGGAAAAGGCAAAAAAAAAATCCCAAATTAATGGCTACTACAATTAAAACTCTAATTTATGTCCATATTCACATTTGCATGAAGTGAAAACTAAACAGCATCAAGTCATCAAGGTTTTTTTTACCTTGTCAGTAAAAAAATGAAGAAGACAAAACATTTTTTGCTTTTTTCCACCAAATTCTGAAATGCTCTGGTTGTGTTCGGGTCAGTTTCAATGATTATAAAACAATAATTAGTAGCGCTGCCAAATTATTACAATTTTTAATTAGATTAATTCCATAGTTACTCTGGATTAATTTTGATAAATCACAATTAAATATCATTCCTTTTTAATCTAAAACAAGATTCAAGAAATGATAGAATATACAGTATGTGCATTTCAGGTTTTTGTTGCAAGCTAGGCTAAGTGCTAAAGTGATAGCAGAATCCCTTACTAACGTACACTTCCCATTAATGTTGTATTTTAAGATGGGAGCATTTTGGTGAAAAGAAAACTTGATTCTGCAGAGTATGTGTCTTTGTTTTGCTTTTTTTTTTCAAATGTCATATACTGTTTAGCGCACAGTTGTGCAGTGGTTAGCACTCGTGCCTCACAGCAACAAGGACCCTGGTTCGATTCCAGCATCAGACCTTTCTGTGTGGAGTTTGCATGTTCTCCAGGTTTCCTCCCACCATCCATAGACATGCACTGATAGGTGAATTAGTTAATCTAAATTAACCATAGGTGTGAATGTGAGAGTGATTGTTTGTCTATATATATTCAGCCCTGAGATGAACTGATGACTCATACAGGGTGTACCCCGCCTTCGCCCATTGTATCTGGATTAGGCCCCCACAGACCCCTGTGACCCTAGTGAGGAAAAAAACAGGTTCAGATGACGAAACGAGATATACTGTTTAGCGTCTTCCATCTTTCCATCTTTGCATTTGCATATGTACAACGCTACCTCATTGGACAAACTGCCTGAAATGCATCAGTAGAGACATTCAGAGTCATTCTGTGCTACAGATGGGTTAATAACATTAAAAGTTTTAATAAGATTAATCATCTACGTTAATTCATTAATTTTTTACAGCCCTAATAATTAGAGTCCAAACTGAAATCATAAGTGCCAACACACTGACAGACACCTCCTCTCCAGTCATGTGAGAGTTTTGGGGATTCTCGTTTTGTATTGTTTTCCAAAGTACCTGAACAAAAACAAAACAATCAGAGACAGGCATGTCCAGACATGTGAGGTTAGTTCAGTGTAGAGTTACTGCACATGGAGGGGTATAGTGACAAAAAAGGTCCACTCCTACACCGAAAATATTAAACCCAATATTTTGATGCATAAGGAAGCCAAACAAGGAAACCAAGAGATAAGAAGATTGATGATAGATAATTGATTTTAATGTATTTTACAGCAGATTTAAGACATGGGTCAAAGCTGATTGGTTAACATTAGAGATGGAAACAGAAACGTAACACAATAAGGTTAACCTTCCTGAATCCAAATTTATGACCCTTAATATAATATTTTGTATTTTTAAGTCATAGAGATGCTCATAAAATCTCAGATTAAAGTTAAGGGTTATTACATCTAAAACAGAAAAAAAAATCAGTAAAAATTCAAATAATTCAGTGTCTCCATCCCCTGTCATTCATAAAACTCCATGGGTTTCACTGGTGAATCAATGTAATAGAAGATGACAGTGTTTCCACGGTAACTATGGAGCCTCTGAACATCCAAATGAGTCATATCTGAAGGCCATGAAAAGATGACAAACTGCATTTTAGATTGATTATTTACACACATTGATAAGATTAGTGGATCAACAGTGATTAAGCATTTTATATCATACTTTTGATCACCGGTGAATGTTTGGCTGTCCATGGCTTAAAGGGGAAGTATGGAAGATTTGTGCAAGTTTGAGCTATAGTTGTATCTCCTCCTCCCATTATGAGTTAATAAAGATCACAAGTGTCTGGTTACATGATCACTGTATGTTAATCAGCACATTATGCCGGTTAATATGAAGAGGATTCAGGTTGGATTTTACATGAAAATTATTCTATTAACTCTTTAGATCAACTGTCCCCTTTTGACATCAACAGACACTCCAATACAACCTCCCACAAACACACAAATAGTAAAACCTTTGAGAAAAGGCAAAAATCAATGTGTTTTTTTCTGAAGATGCCCTTGTGTTTAGATGTATGTTTATAGGTAGTGATTGACCAATATGTTTTATTTTGGGGCCGATACAGACTTTTTTAAATATATCAACATTAGCCAATGACCGATATGCAGTGCCAATATTTCTAAGATGATAAATCTAAACTGATATTTCAAGCCAATACAATTTTTTTCTCTGTCAAATGACAAACAAATGTCAGGAAATCTTCTTTACTTACAATTAGAAAATTTAAATCTTGACAGTTAATCTAATGAATGTTACTTTCTTATGTTTTTATTATTAGCTATGTCACAATATTTACCCATATATGACAAACATTCCTCTGAATTGCAATCACTGTTTATCAGCAGCAGCGGTTGTCGTCCATACTGGAAAAAATGTCCTAAATTTGAATAGACAACCTAAAATGGTCAGACTAAAATAACCAGTTATTTTAAAGAAATTAAATGCACCTTTAAACTAGTGGGTTAGGGTTCCAACTTCTTGTCTGTTTGAGCAAAGGTAAAGTTAAAGGAAATGCGAACAGGTAACGGACACGGAGGTGATAAAATAAAAGCACATTCATGGATGAAACAGTGGATCCGTAGTTGATAAACAGTTGCTTTTATTTTGAAGGAGCTTTATATCCGGTCACAGATGTCATTGTCCAGTATCGACGGTGTGCGTTTTAGCCAAAAAAATAAAGCCCTTAAAAGTTCCGAGCTTTTGCTGCCGTCACCCGAACCCGCGTTTACAGGTTTAATGTTCGCGGGTACGGGTTGGTAAAGTGGACCGTACAGGACTGGTGAGTCAATATTAATTGTTAAGTTCAGTTTCAATGTTATTTGACTTTAGCTGAAATTAGAAGCTACTTTGCTAGCGCTAAATGTCGGAAAGCCGAGTCTCATTTTTCCCTCAAAAGCTCAGTAAATGTGATGAACTGAAAAACATAGTGGAAAAAGGACTGATATAGTGGAAGGTGACGATTATTAGCCAAAAGACTCACCATTCTGTATCCAATAAGCGGCTCTCCTCCCTATCACTTCGCGTCTCGGTGTCGGAATCCTCCACAATTCTGGCTCGAATCTGTCTGGTTCTATGTTATGGTGTAAGATGGCTGTCAATATATTCGTATCCACAGATTGGATACCCGTGCATATTTCTCAAAAATTACAAGTACGATTTACAGCTAGCCCACGATTTCCAACAAGTGACAAACTGTCAAAATACGTCACCACATCCAGAGGCATTACTTGTTGAGGAAAGAAACATCGATCAGGCCTCAGGTCTGTGTTTTTCAAGCAAATTGTTTAATGGTTGATCTGCACTGTATAGTTAAATAGCCTGAGAGAATTAATACATGAATGGTCCTGGTCATAGACCATTACACCATATTTTGTACTATAATAATAATAATAATAATAATAATAATAATAATAATAATAATAATAATAATAATAATAATAAATATATTCTGTTTATTTTAATAATAATATAAACACTCCAATATACCACATATATACATTATTGTCTAAGTGATGTATATAAAGCACTAATTAGGACTTAGAAGGCATTTGTTCCACTTTGGAGGATGTTTGGGAGAATTTTTCACTCAGGCTGTCAGCTGGTCGGCAAGTCGATATGGTCCAGAATGATCACATGATGTCCCAAGATGTCACTTTCTGACTCCGCTCTGAGGAAAATAGTTCACCACGAAATCACTCGGTGCGAAGAATTGACAGGATTATAATGTGAGAACTTTTTTTGCTACACTTACTAGTACTCATTCCTAATCTTAAAGGATAAATTTAATAGTTCAGAGCGAAATCACCAGAGGAATCACCTTACGGCCTGATCAATGTTTCTTTTCTCAACAAGTAATGCCTGTGGATGTGGTGATGATGTATTTTGACAGTTATGTGGCTTGTGGGACGTCATAGGCTAGCTGTAAGTCGTACTTGTCATTTTTTAAGTCATACTTGTAATTTTTGACAAATACACACAGGTATCCAATCTGTCGACATAAATCTATTGACAGCTACCTTACACCATACGATGTCTCCCTTGCTGTCTTCGAGGTCACCTGAGGCTCCTGCATTCTCTTCTATCTCATCACAGATCTTGAATGTCTCATCACTCTCTTCACTCTCACTTCCTTGATCACTGGAACTGCAATTGCTATAGTCTGCCATTGTTGTTTTGTGTGAGGCATTCCTCTCCTGACATCATGCAGCGTTGTCTGCACTACTTCCGGTTTGTTTGGCACTGTCAGCCAGAGGTGAACGTTTATCAGCTCATCGCTTGGCCATCGCACTGCCTAAAGGTTGGATAATACTATAGGTTATAAGGAATTAATCTGCTATTCCACTTTTGCACAAAAAAATGTGGCTTCAGTTCACCTTTAATTGTTGGTTGAACTGGAAAGAGCAGCACAGCCAACAACCTGTAGGGGGTGGGGTTATTTGCATTTAAAGGGCCAGCGCCCAAAACAAACTTTCTGGCGTCATTAGTCAGAAATATAGTTAAAATGAACCTGTGACGTTAAATTAACTCAATTAACTCAAGTATGGCATTTACAGTTTAAGTAGACCACAGGGAAATGTTTTAAAATGCAGAATTATTTATTTTTAAAGCAAAATATCACCCTTTTTAGTTGTGGATAGTAGTAGTGCAGCAGCATAATCATAAAGTGTTGCATACTTTTAATCCCCCTCAGCCAAACAGTATAAAATTATGTTGAAAGTTACTGTCCTATAATTTAGATTAGATTGTCTTTGTGTAAAACTTACTACATATTTATATCTGAAAGTATGCCGATATTATAACTCCACAATGCCACTGGACCTTGAAAAAGTAGGTCAAGGTTATCTATTTTCTTCTGCTCCAAGCCAAGATGCATCCACAATCTAAATTTGGTGCAGATGTGACAGTGCATTCTTCAGATAATGTGAATAGGTTGTTGTTGAATGGATAGACGACAAAATAATTACAATATCCCTTTGGCCAGATGTTAGCCGAGGGGTAAAAATGAAATAAAACCCTTGTTGATCCATAATTATATTTATGTTCTCCAACATTATATAGTATTAAGCTCTTCTTTGAAACCATTAACCCTTAAATACCCAAACAGACACCGAGGACTAAAACCACCTACTGATGTAAACTATTTAATACCTGTTGATCCACTAATCATATACATACATTTAAATAATTGGTGGAAAACAGTTTTTAATCTTCTCATAGTCATCAGATATGACCCATTTGAGGCTCTGTAGTTACCGTGGAAACACTGTCATCTTCAACAACATTGATTCAGCAGTAAAACCCATGGAGTTGGTTCAATGACAGCGGATGGAAACTCCTGGTTTTATGTTCAGTTAATGATATATTTTACCAAATAAGTCAATTTTTCTTAAGTTTATACTGTTTGTAATATATTAACTCTTCACTTCAATCTGAGCTTTAATGAACATCTACCTGACCAGTAAATTAAATATAGGAAAACACATTATTTACATTGGTGGAAAAAGGCAAAATGTGGAGGATAATATAAGAATAAATGTGATAAATCATTTAGGATAGGTTAAATAGAGAGAGTTTTTTTTTTTTTTTTAAATTTGGGATCTAACAAATGTAGCAGTGGATCTTTATGGGATAATACTGTTGTATTTGATCATAAAGATTATCCTGTAACATGTTCAACTCCATCAGAGCAGTAAAATATTTAGAAGCATAGTGACATTATGAACTAAAAACCCCCCAGCTACCATAAATATAAAGTAACATGAAATAAACTGTGTCTTCTGAATAGCATAATTATAATATTGAGCATGTAAATATTAATTATATCATATAGTATTAATAATTTGCAGACATCTCACCACGATGATGAAAACTACCAAATGTTTTATTTCATGTCTGAGTTGATAATAAATGTTAGCTATATATTTAACTTTGCATCAAATGAGTATTTTATTACATGTTTCCTTTCAAATGAGGCCTCATAAATGTGTTCTTTATTATTTTATTTTATTTGAACATGCAAACAAAACAAATAAAACAAAACAAGGCACAATAAGATTTACAAAATTACATTTAAATTAACAGAATGTATCTTCAAGTACATGGTATAAGTACAAACTTATTTAATCCTACCCCTCAAGTGCTTCTGCACATTCATTACTACCTTGAAATAAAAATCAAACAACATTTTTTGCCACATTTCAGCATTGAACCACAGCCAATACATAATGCAGTAACTGAATACTGCCCAACAAAGTGATCATAGTGTTATACAGACTCAGAAATTCAATATTTTGCTTCAATAATTTCAGAATATACAGCTTTTGAAAAAATAAATAAATAAATAAATAAAGGGCCACTGCAAAATTGTCACTTTCCCTACTTTTGTCATTTATAGGTATGTGTTGGAGTGAAATTAACATTTTTGTTCCATCCCCTAAACTACTAACAACATTTCTTTCCAATTTCTAATAAAATGTTATTTCAAACATCTATTTGCAGAACATGACGTAGGGTCAAAAATAACCAAAAAAAACTGGAGGTGTTTTCAGACTCAAATAATGCAAAGAAAACCAGTTCATACTTATTTGTAAAGAAAACAACACTAATATTATAACTGTGGAAAAGTTCAGACATTATTTGATGGAATAATCCTGATTTTCAGTGATAACTTTCATGTGTCTTAGTTCTCCTCCATTAATGTTGGATGACTTTATTCAGCTCCTGGTGTAGAAATGAAAAAATGCTCAGTAATGTTCGATAGCTTGTGACCATCCATGTTCCTCCAGAAGTTTACAAAGTGAATTCAGGTCTGTATGTGGTGGTCTGTCATCCACACCTTTATGGACCTAGCTGAGTCCAGGACCATTGTCCTGATAGAAAAACCAGTCCTCAGAGTTTGGGAACATTGTCAGAGCAGAAGTCCAGTAGTTTTCAATAGTTATGTTTGGATTCCAATTAGTTTTACAGTCGTAATAGCACTGTAAGAAGATAGTGATGGCCGCACTAGTGTGTTTGTTTATACTTCTCTATCTTCAATAAAACATAGATCAGATGTTTATTCTGTTGGAATTCAACAGACACAGGAATGGAATGGCTGTCATACATACATACACACACACACACACACACACACATACATACATACATACATACATACATACATACATACATGCGCGCACACACACACACACACACACACACACACACACACACACACACACACATACATACATACATACATACATACATACATACATACATACATGCGCGCGCACACACACACACACACACACACACACACACACACACACATACATACATACATACATACATACATACATACATGCGCGCACACACACACACACACACACACACACACACACACACATACATACATACATACATACATACATACATGCGCGCGCACACACACACACACACACACACACACATACATACATACATACATACATACATACATACATACATACACACACACACACATGTACACACACACACACACACACACATACATACATACATACATACATACACACACACATGTACACACATACACATACATACATACACATACATACATACACATACATACATACACATACATACATACATACATACACACACACATGTACACACATACACATACATACATACACATACATACATACACATACATACATACACATACATACATACATAGAGGGAATTGCAGTAGTGTCTTAATTTTTTCCAGAGCTATATACTGTACATCAATACAACATTATGCAACAAATCCATTTTTGAAAGAGAGAATACTATTTTTTTTTTTCCATTTTACAATATTGTATGTTTACTCCTGAATCAATTCCCTGCACGATATCCTTGACTAATAATTTGGAGTGTGTGTATCCTCTACATCGCCTGAGTGAAACTACAATACTATGGATGTTCTCAGGAAAGAGACTTTGATTATTTTACTTGTTGCTTCCGTTTTATTGTTGGCTGACCCCTGGCACAGCTCAAACCCCGAGGTCACCACAACTTGTGGTGAAAAGTTTCCAAACATCCTCAAGTTAGCATGACTAAAGGCATATTTAAGATTTGTCTTGGACCAGGGCTTCAGTTTAATAAAACAGACTGAGAATGAGGGCGAGACCAAGAGATAAGACGGATGCGCTCATCTCTAAACCAAGAACTAGAAACAAACAAGGCATAGTTTTGTCGTCAGCTCATCTTCACACGGAGGGGGCAGCAGGGTAGGGGAGGTCAGGATGGAGCACCAGAGGGGTACCGGGTCAAGGATATCAGAACGAACCAATTTCTCCACACGCACTCACACTCACACATGTACACACGCTCACACATAGGGCCGAAGAGATTCCCACCTGATTCCCAGCAGATCCTTGACAGATTAACGCCTCCAGAACAATGAGACGAGAGAGGAGGCAGCTTCCTCTGTGTCCCCGCTAGTCTGCGGCGGACAACATCCCACTGCTACCCCTTTCGTCAGGTTGTTGTGTGTGTTCCCGGGCAAGCAAACTTTCCCAGCAATCCCACGGGGGAAGGGGGAAGACTATACCACCAACAACACGTTAAAACATCTGTGCATGCATGTGACATTTGTAAACGGTGTGATCAGTTTCTACTGTTTTTCCGGAATTTCAAGTCCCCAATTTCAGTGACCAAGACAGTCAAGTAGCATAACTGTCGGAAAAAACATAGACTTTCACATCCTATATCTGAACATTATTTAACCACTTTCACCTTCAGATGAGGTCTCATATCTGCAATCTGCCTTATAAGGTGATTTTTTTTATTTTTTTCAGGTTATGAAGAAAGCAAGTGGAGAAAAAGTCATTAAAATACTTGAGCTTTTGTATGGGCTCTTAACAGGTTCCTGCAGCGTTTGACTGACAGCTCAGAGCAGAACAGAAACTCATTTAAATTCCTGAGTAACAACATTAATGTTAAAACTTGAAATGTTCCAGCTCTGTGAGAAGGTGTGATTTCTATTTACAGAATCCGTGTCAGATGAGATGTTTTCTCCCCGTTTCTTCTCCTGCACACCTGTTCCGTGCTCCTTCTTTAACCTTTTTCTTCTCTACTCCTGACAACCCCCCCTCCCCCCACCCTCAAATACTACCCACCTCCCCCTCCTCTGAGCAGGTGTTGGAGGAAGTCATAGTCTAATCACACAAGCTAAACAATCACTGTCTTGCTGCTGATAATGACAGATGTCTATACACTTCGAGTTGGATTTAAGAATGTAATGCTTCCAATTTATTCTATTTATTCCATGTGACAATAGTTTACAAGTAGGGAAACACGACATCATAGGTTTGCATTTCACTTTATGGTTTTAAATCTTTTGTTAGTGTCATAAGTTTCATTTTTTAAACAACACAAAACAATAACGTATCATGTGCAAAAAAAAGTTTAGAGAAATACCAGTGTATTTCTAAGTAATTACCATTGTTCTTTTAGACTGAGTAGTGTTACAGCCACACTGATGATTAAAAAAAGGGAAACGGCATAATGTTAGAATAAAGTTGCAATTTTAAGTGTAAAAAGTCATGCTTTTATGAATTGAACATAAAAGCAAGTTTGAGTTATTTCCAATTTTAAGTTCAAAAGACTGTTTAATTTTTTGCTAAATTTATAAGTAGATAACCTATATTCCTCATTTTAACACAAGAAAATAGACACAATTTAATGTCCCTTCAAATATTTTATTTGAAGTTTATTTGCTTTAAATTACAAGTTTGCAACACCTTGTTATACATAATGTCCTGTCTTGTTATATATGGTTAGTTTAGCAGCAATAGGAAGGTAACCTTAAGCCACTGCACTATGTTTATTTATTTATTTATTTATTTTCACCAACTTAGCTAGGATTTTTGTCTGTTGCGCATCTGCACTTTATGTAAATGCACTGGAGAGTGAGAAACGTAATTTCAATACCTTTGTATGTCAAGCACATGTGAAGAATTGACAATAAAACTGACTTTGACTTTGATCTTATTCTCTTAATATTATATTTTGCTTGATCATCAGCATGACCTTAATCTTCCTTCATTGAAACCAAAACAGAGGTTTTAGAAACTCAGAACTCTGGGTCGTGAAAAGAAAAAAAAACGAAAAAAAACCCAAAAAGACGAGAAATATAAAGATAGTTTGTTTTCTTAGTTCTTCATAATGGCAAAATTTTGAAGCAATTGGAAATAAAAGTTGATACTATTATTTAATTGTCAGAAAATGACTTTAAATGCACAATATGTAGTTTTTGTCCTGACGTTCTCATATTTGAATGAGGCTGTGATGTAGTGTTGGATCATGGGAGTTGTTGTTTTCACCACCACTGCCTCTGAAAATCCCTCCAATGTGACACAGGGACATATTGTGTTCACAGAGAGGATCTTAAAAATGTATTCATACTATGTTTAGTGACGTATAGTCACAATAGGTCATTTCATTGAATGAATGAGTCATTTGTTTATTTGTAGAGTACAGGGTTCATCCATGTAACACTGATGGGAAAGCAAAACAGTAAATAAAAGTAATTAAATACCCCTAAAAAAAACAACAAAAAAACATCGAGCTTAGTGTTGCATCCAAAAAAGGAATAGGTTGAAGCTACACATTTATTTTACAAGTAATGATTATACTGTAAATGACATGGTGCCATAAAGGAAACTGGCTGTGATTAAAATGACAGAATTCTGAACAATGTTGGAAACCTTTTATAAAACATACAATACACATGTCAATAAAATATATAAAGTCGGCATAATCTGTTTCATGTGGAAATGTTACATATTATACCTTTAAGTACCTGTTTTTACACAATACACCTGTGTGTAACCATGGACAAAAAAAATCATAAAAGTTTCCAAAGTAAAGGCCTTAAAAGTGAGTTCTGTATAGATAATGTGTTTGATTAAGTCACGGTTTAGTGGATATGGGCAGGAAATTGAAAAATGGAAAATAAAGTCACAACTGACATAAGAAAAATGAATAATTAAGAGATAAAAAGTCCCAAATATGAGATAAGAAATGCATAACTATGAGATAAAGTGAAAATTCTGAGATAAAAATTGACAATGAGGAGATAAAAGTTATAATTATAATATTGTTTCACAGTTTCTCTCCTCCACTGAAGTGACTTATTTTTCATACTGTCACATCTGTTTAATTTGAAAAACTGATGAGTCTATTGTGAGAATGTAAAGAGTATATATATTTATGAACAAATGTAGGGAGTAAAAGTCAAAAGTTGTCAGAAAAATAAATACTCAAGTAAAGTACAGATACCTAAAAAACCTATTTTAGTACAATAATGAAGTACTTTTACTTAGTTACTTCCCACCTCTGGGAAATAGCAGAATGTGTGCAACGGCTGCTGATACTGATGTAACACTGTACAATAAATATTCTTTATGTATCATTACAGTCCCTCCAGGATTTCCCGGGTCTTTTTTGAAATTGATGCGGTCTAAAATGTCTGATGTTGTATGAGCTTTTCTGAAAAATTGTGATGAAAGTTGTGGTGCTTTTTAGGCTTTTGTTGCAGGAGGAAGTGAAAGTTGTAATAAATAGTTGTGCTTTTCCCCTTTTATAATTAAATTTAAGTAATATTTCAAATATTTAGTGACTGGAAAATTAATTCAAAGACATTGTGGTATGGTTCTCAAAACTTCCTTTTATCGAGATTGAAAATAAATCATTATGTGGATTACAAAAATGCAACAAAATATATGTATTTTTTCCAAATGCACCTACCTGTTGGTTCAAAGGTTAAAGTTCACATGACCTCACAACACTACATGAAGTTATAAAACACAATATAAATGTCTCAGCTAGTCAAAAAAATAAAACATTATTACTAGTACTGTGTAGTAGAGGCAGTTTCTCTGACAAAAATAGAACAAAGACACTGAGATATTAAGACAACCTTTCAAATATGGCAAATAAAATATTACCTAGATGACAAAAAAGTACTCTTACAAATGCACCTGTTGGTTCTAGTGCATCATTTTAGTCGTTAAATGTGAACTGCTGGCTGCACACATGTTACTTCGTACTGTAATTTAAACAGGAAAAGGCTCAAGATGTCACATTTTGCGTGAAAGTCACGTTGATTGGTTAAAATTGGTTGAATTTGTGTTGAAGTTGCAAATCACAACATTGTGAAATCCTGGAGGGTCTGATTTGAGACACGTATCTGAAGCAAAATTTGATGAGGATTTTAAAAAAAAAACAACGCTGTTATTTTTCAGCCTTATACACAGGTAGATTTTGAGAACATTTGGAATTTGTGTTTGGCTGCAACATTCCTTAAAAGTTAATTTCCTTGACTCATGTTTAGAATTTTTTCCCTAAATATATGTCTGATGTGTGGGATGAACACAATTTTAGATTCCACTGGTGAACCAATAATTATATCAATACACATAAATACTTGATCTAAAATGCAGTTTGTGATTGTTATCTTTTCATGGTCATAAGATATGACCCATTTGGATTTTCAGATGCTCCATAGTTACCATGGAAACACCATCATCTTCTCCAACATTGATTCACTTTGTAAAAACCATGGAGTTGGATCAATGACAGTGAATGGACACACTTTATTTATGATCAGTTAATGATATAATTTACAGAAAAAAATCACCTTTTCTTCATTTGTTTTGCCCCTGTTTTGATACAATAACCTTTTTAATTTATTTTAAGCTTTTATGGACATTTACACATGATAAAGTCCATAAAAAATAACTGAAATCACTGAAAACATGCTAAATGTAGAGGATAATATTTTGATAAATGGTGATTAAATACATTAATAAAGGTTAAATAAAGAGAGAAGTTCATTTGGGAATTCACACAAAAGTCACACTTGGTCCTTATGGGTTAAAACAGATGTCAAATTTGATTTGTACATATTAGAATTGACTAAAATCGATTATTTTATCTTGTTTATTTTGTTCTGTTTGTAATTTCTTTCTATGCGGCACCTTGAGATTATTATTATTATTATTACTATTATTACTACTACTAGCATCCAGAATCCTGAGGTCATCAGGAACAGGTTTACTGTGTGTTCTCAAAATCAGAACTAAACAAAGTGAAGCATCATTCAGTTATTGAGCTCCTCACCTGTAGCCTAGCTGCGCTATCCCTATTCATTACATGTATAGGTCTAGGAACGCTTCATAGTCAGGGGAGGCGGGGCTAAAAGGCTGTCTTTCAAATCCTCTGTATGCAATAGGATGATACTACAACCAATCAGCGTAATCTTTAGGATGATGTCGTTAGACGGAGGAGTTAGAAATGACTGAACAAAATGGTGGATTATAGAGCTTAACGACTGTTGTCACTTCTGTAAAAAATAATTTAAAGATTGCTGATGTTTTCTCACATTCTTCACTTATCTTTGATAAAAGGAAATCACCACCCATTGTTCTTCTTCTATGTTTGTTTCTGGTTGTTTCTCTCTGAATTGTTGCAGCGTCACTTTGTTACGCCCGCCCTCTGACTCGTAACTAGGCCCTAACTAGACTAGTAGGAGTTGCGCTAGGAGTCTAGCGTGGCTAGGCTAACTCCCCTGTGGAACAAACCACCTGAATACCTGAGGTCTGGGAAAAACTTTTAGTTCATTTAAATCGGGCCTGAAAACATTACTGTTCACTGGAGCTTTTACTTAAATTCTTAATTGTATTTGAAAAGCTTTTATGACTTTTATTTTAATTGTCTTTTAATGCATTTTAATCATTTTAATTTTCATATGTTTTATGTATTGTCCTGTACATGAAATGTGTTATACAAATACATCTGCCTTACTTAGTTACTGCTATTATGAAACCAAACCATAATCTATCTGTTAAAAATATTTCATCCACTTTAGTTATACAGTGTAATTAGTTGTATTAGTTGAACTTTAGACACTTGGTCCTCGTGTGGGTTTGTCCAGGTCTGGCCCTCGCTGCTGTGGGGATCAGTGCAGAGTGCTAACATATATATACCTTCCGTCCTTGTGATTTAAACTAACACCGCAGACTCACAGCTCGGCACAAAGGAGCCAGCAAACACATTGTGCAATTCCCAAGAAAGCCACCCACAGACATTTATACAGTGAGACTGGCGACCAGCGGCTCAACTGCGTTTCTGAACTCACTTGGAAGGCGGACAGTTTGTGCTGCTACGCCAAGGACAGGAAGTGCTTGCAGAGGGACAGGAAGTGCTCACCGCTGCAGTAGCCGAGGCTGGAACTGAGATAATGCCATTGTGTAAGCAAGCCAAGTGACCTCTCCCTGAGCGCAGAGTCCAGAGGCTGGCGTCGAGAGCCCTGGCCCCCACCCAGCCCCAGACTCCCCAGGCACGGGGTGGGGGACATGGTGGAGGGACAGGGAGTGGAATAGAGAGAGAAGGAGGAGGAGGGGGGCTATCAGTGTGTCACCTCTCCTCCTCCTCCTCCACCCCCCCTCCTCTGGGCTGGCTCTGAACCTCACCTTGTAGAGGAAATGTGGCTACGACTCCAGACTTTATGACTTCTCCCATCAAAAGCCAGGATTTTTACTCCCACACAGCAAGAGCGAGAAAGGCGGCCGGGGCACACTCATACCAACGCCCATGTCAACACACGCATTCACAGACACACATAAAAACACACTCCACACACACACACACACACACACATACATAGAGCCTGTCTTTCTTTGCACTCTCTTAGGACTGAAGGGGGGGGGGGGCGCTATCAGGTCATCAGTTGTAAAATAGATGATGACAGTATTATAGTCCAGATCCTGTCCTCTGCAGAATTTGGCTGGGTCTCCATCCAAGCACCCTCCCACTCTAAACACCCCAGTGGGTCACCCCAGTGTGCCATGGAGTCCCCTGCTGGTGTGTGCGCACAGGCCACTGAAAGGTTGCATAAGCATCCCTCATATTTCTGTCAGTGCCTTTGAACGTGTCAGAGGAAAGAGCCGATGTGTTGTATCATAGCCCTGATCCACAACGAGATGCTCAGAGAAAAGATGGAGTTGACAGGTTGAGGTCTGCTGGCCCTGATAAGAGCCGCTGCAGCCACTGGGTGATGTTTGGATTTCTGACCACAAACAGGCACTTCATTCTGTCCTATATAAACACATCAAGTCTGGATCTTTGAGAGTAAACATACAGGTTGCTTTAACCTTCCTCTAAAAACACACATATTCACACAGTTAAAAATTACTGAGCTTTTTTTTTTTTTTTTATCCAGAGTTAAAAGTATTTTCCTCAAAAAGAATCTATGTCCAGAGAAGGAAAAAAAAAGGCAGAAGCACTCAGAGATTTTCAAAAATATATATATCAACAATGTATTTAATGAAACAATGTAAAAGCTAAAAACACACAACATTCAGATCTATATTGAGTTTGGAGAGCTCTACCCAAAGAGTACAATTTATTCTTTTTAGAGAAGGACCAAATATTATCTGCGTAGAGTCAAATTTTCTCAATTTGATTAACTTTTACTCAAGCACACTGTAAACCCCAATAAGTTAGCAGAACTCAAAAAAATGTAAGGCAATTGATTGCCTCGATTATTTTAAGTTGATAAAGTTAAAAAATACAAATTTCCAGAACTTAAACGTTAGTTGTCATGCAACTTAAACCTTCTGATAACAGGTGAATTTAAAGTGCTTATTTAACACAACTCAAATATGTGCAGTTAATTTGTCTCATAGTTTCCTATTAAGGCAAATCAATTCTTTTCAGTTCTTAAGACTTAAAATTGAGTGTTTTCAAACCACAGGAAGAAGTAAATATTCAGACCATTTGCCTGAATAAATGGACTGCACTTATATAGTGCTTTTCCACCTTCATGGTGCTCAAAGCGACATTAGCCTCACATAGGTTTCTAAGGTTCTGTCAGTCCTACTGGGAGACTAAGTCAGGTTCAGTGTCTTTGCCCAAGGACATTTGGACATATGGACAGACGGAGCCTGGACACAAACCGCTCTACCAACTGAACCACAGCCGCCATTGAATAAAATGACTGTGTTTTGTGATTGTAATTTTTTTGGTGTGATAGATATTATTGGTTATTTGCAGTGTTCTGAAATTATATTTCATCATCTACTACATCAGTTAAGTTAAATTTTTTCAATCATCCTTATTTGAAACAATAGAAATAAAAGTACAATATCATTCTCAGTATTTAATGATTTAATTCCACTCTGTTTTACCTCATCTATGTTATGTTATGTTCACTTATATCCACTATAGTTCCCCTTGATAAAAAAATATATATATATTAGTTGGAAGTACTTAAAAAGAAGAACATGTTACAGCAACTTAATACATTTGAGTTCGTAGTACTATTTCTGAAACCGAGTATTCACAATTTAATATATTTAATCATATTGAACGTTCGGGTTTACAGTACAGAGGTTCATGTGCGCATTCACACACATTCTCACTCATTTATACACATGTAGATTAACAGTTAAATATTATATTATATTATATTATATTATATTATATTACTCTTATTCCCCTAACTATTACAGCTGCTTGAAATGATTTACCCTATAGTGTGAAACTGCATCTTTGCAATTTAAGAAAGAATAATATATTAAGTGATGAAGACATATGAAGAATGAGCACCTAATGAGGGATTAATACTTTATTTTTTGTATAATTGTACAGATATTGTCAGTGAAATGCATCTCAAAGCTTGTGAAGGAGGAGAAACAATAGCTGGAAATTTGATTAAATATAGTTTCTAATTTTATAGCTCTGCCATATGCTACTTTATTTTTAGTTTTCCCACGCAAGCTCCCACAATAGCTGCTGATGAAGTGCAGTGATATAGATTTATTCTTCTTTTTTTTTCAGTTAAAACTGTGATTTCTTCAATCAGGTGTTTCCACAGAATGACAAACGCACATGGGTCAAGCATCTGTATTTCTGAGTCTTCCTGTCACATACCTTATATTGTGAAGTTTTGGAGGCTCACTTGAGCTTCTTCCAGTGTTGTTAACTTTACTTTAGAATATTTAACTCGTTAATTAACGTCGTTTTTCTCCAACACTTGTCATTACAGCTCCAATCCTGTGCGTAAAGTTGCACTCCATGCGCAGTGAGGACTTCAACAGTTACAAATCTAATATACAAACTGAAGATAACTATGAAAGACATAGGGGGAGAATTAAAAAAAACTAACAAAAAGATCTAAACTCAGACTCTGAGTGCCTAAATAATAATAAAAAAATGATTCAAGTTTCTGTTTGATGCAGGAATGTACGTTTGCATTTGTGCGCAAACTTTACATTCAAGTCAGTTTGTGAAATAAATATGATTCTAAACATTATAATCACTTATATTTTACAGCTTCTATCCTCAGAGGGTCTCACCACTCCAAACAAGGGTCGAAGGCGGGGTGCTCTGAACTTTTTTACACCTTTGTAGTAGTGGGAACTCCCCCACATGGTGATTGGCTGCCTGTGCGTTTATAGCGCACCAACCTTCACATTCAGCGGTGAGTCGGTACCTTCCAGTCCGCGCAGCTCCTACAAGTGGCTAATGGATGTGACTAATACTTTTTCATTCCATTTTGAAAAGCAGAAATATCCAAACTTATCTTGATAGGTTAATTTCTCCCGGTCATCTGTTGTTAGTATAGTCCAGTGTTGTCGCCTTTTGGAGCCGTCCGGTGGCTCTCCAAACCCCCCAGCTGGACAGAGATGAGTAGTCCCGATGCGGGTTACGCCAGCGACGATCAGACCCAGGCAAGGTGTGCGATGTCAGTCATGATGCCTGGAATGGGACACTGCCAGTGGGCCGACCCTCTCAGTCCTCTTGGGGACACCAAAGTGAAAAACGAGCCGTGCGCGTCCAGCTCCGGGAGCCAGAATCGCGGGAAAAGTGAACCACGGATTCGGCGACCGATGAACGCGTTCATGGTGTGGGCGAAGGATGAGCGCAAAAGACTGGCGCAACAAAACCCGGACCTGCACAACGCGGAGCTGAGTAAAATGTTGGGTAAGCAGTTTATATGCTGACTTTTATGTGTGTGTGTGTGTGTGTGTGTGTGTGTATCAGTCCTGTGTTAAACCAGATCCATTATAAATGAATTAAAACCTGCATATTTATTATGTTTTTATTAAGATGGAGTTTATTCATTTCATGTCATAGGTACAATATGTTTCATTCTTCCATTTGGTGTGTTTAATCTGTTTATAGACTTACGCTGAGTTCAACTGTAACCTCAAAAACCTGTCTCTGTTCCCTAAAATGGCAACAAGCTATTTCTGTGTGCATACAGTCCAGTATCTGCTGACATATCACTGATGTGCACTCTCCTCTTGACCTGCAGGGAAATCATGGAAAGCCCTTCCTGTCACAGAAAAGCAGCCCTTTGTGGAGGAGGCTGAGCGGCTGCGGGTTCAGCACATGCAGGATCATCCCAACTACAAGTACCGGCCCCGCAGAAGGAAGCAGGTGAAGAGGATTAAGAGGCTGGACTCTGGCTTTCTGGTCCACGGCGTGTCTGACCACCAGGCCCCGTCCATGCCCGGAGATGGTCGCGTGTGCGTGGACGGGCTGGGCCTGGGCTACCACGAGCACAACTTCCAGCTCCCCCCACAGCCGCTGAGCCACTACCGTGATGCCCAGGCTCTTGGGGGGCCATCTTATGAAACCTACAGCCTCCCCACTCCTGACACTTCCCCTCTGGACGCTGTGGAGTCAGACTCCATGTTCTTCCCTCCTCATTCTCAGGAGGACTGCCACATGATGCCTACATATGCGTACCACTCCCAGGGGGCTGAGTACCAGCCCCAGGACCCACTGTCCACCCACCACAATAACCCCATCCTGCACCGACACCCACCCTCAGCTCCAGAGCAGCCCCCTCAGCCTCCCCTTCCCCCGTCTTATATGGGATGCCCCAACCCTCTGGCCATGTATTACACTCAACACTGCAGCCCAGGCCACGTCAAACGCCACCCTGGAGGCCACGGGGCAGGACAGCTCTCCCCACCGCCAGACTCCCACCCCCACTCTTCAGCAGACAGCGTGGAGCAGATGCACCACTCCGAGCTGCTGGCTGAGGTGGACCGCAGCGAGTTCGAGCAGTATTTGAGCTCCTCCTCCTCGTCGCGTGTGGACATGACAGGCTTGGCGTACGGGCCACATGAAGCTGGCATGCAAGGACCTGAAAGCCTCATATCATCGGTGCTGTCAGACGCCAGCACAGCTGTCTATTACTGTAGCTACAACAACTCGTAGCCTCCTGCCCGCCTGTCACCCTGCCGCAAGGACACATGATCTGACCTCAAATCTCTGTAGCTAAATTTGAACAACAAAAAAAAAAAAAAAAAAAATGCTTTTATTTTTGTAATTGTTTTTTCACTAGTGACACAGAAGGCTGACGAGATTTTACACGCAGCTTTGGAGAAGACTGATGTACTGTATGTGTGTGGAAGAGTTTAAAGCCATAGAACATTTACATACAATCACTGATTTGACATCACTCTGTCTTTTCTCGCAGGGAATTCATTTGTGATAATAAATAATGTACAGTCACTATTTTAAAGTTTATGTATATACTGACGGTGTTTTGTTTTGTTTTTTTTATACTTTTGCACTTTTGAAAAATAAATTTTTGCAAATAGACTAGCACTGTCTTGGATATTATTTCTTTTCTTTTTTTTTTACTATGAGCTGCATTATTTCTCTATTACTGTTTGAAATTACCAAAAAAAAACTCCTAATAAAGGTTTGTTTTTTTTTTCTTTCTAGCACAGGGACTTTTAAGCTTCATTTATTAATGTACTTTCAACATATGGATTTTCTCATTATACAAACCAAATATTTAAAAGCAGATGAATCATCATTTACTTTATGAAAAAACTGATACGGATCATAGAACAAATTCACTTTCAGACACTCTTTGTGGTGGCACAACCTCTACACTATCTCTGTTTGTTTTCCCACTTCCACCCGTGGCCCCACAGTCCTCACCTGTCCACAGTGGCCCGGTTTCCTGACCCGGACAGAGTGGAGGTAATCTCAGCGTCTGCGTTACACATGGCGCCTTGTTTTCGCAGCAGGAGAGGGCAGTTTATGCTCCGGACATCCTGTCCTTATAGTCTCTTCTGATTAATGGTCGAGGCCATTAAAATTCCCAGTTGTTACTACACCTCTAATAAACAATGGTGATGTTTTATTTAGTGTATTTTCACAGATGAGGTACATTACAGTATCTATCCTCCAGCTGTGCACAATAACAAAGCAATGACATCAGGTTTTATCCAGTGTGAGACATTTAAAAAAAAAAAAAAGCCACTAATGTTGTGCAGGTTTGGAGTTGATCAGGTAAAAACATTTAAAAGCTTATTCTAAACACTTGGTATAATTTCATGTATTTATAGCCGTGAGAGACCCCTACTTTATAAATAGAGATTTTTCCTTTTTTAAGAGGAAGAGGTTCTTCTCTGGGGTCAATCACAATGACCCCGCAGACCATTTTTAGCATGTCAGAGGAAACGTGCTCCAGAGGTGTATATTCATGTGCTTTGTTCATGCTGAATGTTTTGAAATATTCTCTCATGTAGGAGAAGCAGAGGTTGAACCTCAAGGTAAATACTGCTGCTTCTTCCCACGGGTGTAATAGTGATGTTAGGTCTGCAATGAAGTAAAAATAATAATAATAATAATAATAATAATAATAATAATAATACGTCTGTCAAATTATTAAAATTTGTAATCAGATTGATCACATGGTTCCATAGCTTTGGATCAATTTCGATTGATCATCAGCAAAACACTTTATGTTGGTCGACTATTTTGTATCAGGGGGGTGTGCTCAAATTTCCCACAAAATACACTAAGAAAAACAAAAAAGGCGGAGAAAAAATAAATAAAACTTGCTAAAATCTAATACAATTCACCCCCCCCCAGACATTTTTTTTCCAAACATATTCAAAAACTCTTTTAAATACAGAAAAAAACACAAAAATTTTATAAAATATCCAAAATGTGTAGCTATATATATATATATATATATATATATATA